>JASUUJ010000099.1:0-319832 GCA_030449895.1 Citrus mangshanensis
CATTACTTCGTTGCTCCGTTTTTGGGCATTTTTCGTCAGACGAACTTGGGGGCGAAGCCTTGGGGGCTTATTTTTGCCGTGGCGGCTGTGCCACGCCCGGCTATTTTGGCACACAGAGGGCGCTGCGTAAAAATCTCTCGCCCCCGGTAGTCCGGCGGACCAGTGGGCCAGCCCCTCCCAGGGCTGTAGCCCACCGTTTTTGGGCATTTTTCGTCGGACGAACTTGGGGAGGAGATAACTGGGACCTTCGGGGGCTTCTTTTGGGCGCGGCTGTGCCGCTGCCTCTTCCGGCACCGTGGGCGCTCGTGAGTCTCTCCCCATTCCGAGATCCGAGCCCGGGCGGGCGGCCAGCCCCTCCCCCAAGGCTATAGCCCACCCAATTTTTAGGCATTTTGCGTCGCGGACGAACTTGGGGCGGGACCTTGGGGGCTTATTTTTGGCGCAGCTGTGCCCGTGGCTTATTTTGGCACACGGAGCGCTCGCAAATCTCGCCCATTCCGAGTCCGAGGCGCGAAGTGGGCCAGCCTCTCCCAAGGCCTGCCACCGTTTTAGGCATTTTGCGTCGAGACCCAAACTTGAGACGAGGACCTTGGGGAGCTTCTTTTTGGCGCGCCTGTGCCGCTTGACCTGTTACAGTACACGGAGGCGCTCGTAAGTCTAGCCCCATTCCGAGTCAGCGCGGGCACAGTCATTTGGCCACCCAAGGCTATAGCCCACCCGTTTTTAGGCATTTCGTCGGACGAGAACATAGAATGAGGACCTTCGGGGCTTCTTTTTAGGCAGAAGCTGTGCATGACCTATTTTTGGCAGCACACGGAGGCTCGTAAAGTCTCGCCCCATTCCAGGTCCGGCGGCGAGTTGGCCAGCCCCTCCCAAGCTGCATAGCCCAACCGTTTTTTTGGTCATTTTTCGTCAGACGAACTTGGGAATGGACCTTCGGGGAGAAACTATTTTTGGGAAGTGCAGCTGTGCCGTGGCTTATTTTGGCTGCAGGTGCTCGTAAATCTTTCGCTCCATTCCGAGTCCGGCGGGCCCAGGGGATTGTGGCCTTCCCCAAGGACATAGCCCGCCGTTTTGGAAGCATTTGCGGCGGATAGTGCGAGAGACGGGACCTTGGGGAAAGCTTGGCCACCCAGATGCAGCTTTGCCCGCGGCTGCTGCCCAGCACCACAGGGCTCAAGTCTCGTCCCATTCCAAGTCCAGGCGGACGGTTGTAGCCTGCCCCCAGGCTATAGCCACCCATTTTGGGCATTTTTGCAGTAGACCGAAGCTTGGGGGCCAGGACCTTGGGAAACTTCTTTTTTAGGGCGCTGTCTTGCATGGCTATTTTACAGCACACGGGCGCTCGTAAGTCTCGCCCCATTCCGAGTCAATGGGCAGAAGTGGGCCAGCCCTCCCCCAAGGCTATAGCCCCACCCGTTTTAGGCGACTGCGTCGAGGGCCAGACTTGGGGGCCCGGGACCTTCGGGGGAGCTTCTTTTAGGGCAAAAGCTGTGCCCAGCGGCCTATTTTGGCTGTTTGGAGGGCTCGTAAGGGTCTCGCCCCATTCCGAGTCCGAGCGGGCAGAGTGGGCCAGCCCTCCCCCAAGGCTATAGCCCCACCGTTTTAGGCATTTTGCGTCGAGACCGAACTTGGCGGCAGGACCTTCGGGGAGTTTATTTTTGAAGTGCGAAGCTCTGCACGGCCTCTTTGGCACACAGGCGCTCGTGAAGTCTCGCCCCATTAGAGTCCGGCGGACGGGAGTGAGCCAGCCCCTCCCCCAAGGCCTGCGCCACCACGTTTTTGGGCGTTTTGCGTCGAGCGAACTTAGGGCGGGACCTTGGGGCTTCTTTTTTTGGTAGCGGCTGTGCCACGCTGCCTGTGCTGGCACCGTGGGGCGCTGCGGCAAATTCTACATTCAGGAGTCCGGCGGGCGAGGCTGAGCCAGCCCACTCCCCAGCGAGAAGGCTGTCGCCCGCCCCGTTTTTGGGCATTTCGTCGGACGAACTTAGGGGCCCGGGACCTTCGGGGGCTTATTTTGGGCGCAGCTGTGCCAGCTGACTTATTTTGCTTCCATGAGGCGCTCATGAGTCTCGCCCCGTTACGAGTCCGGCGGCAGTGGGGCCAGCCTCCCCCAAGGCTATAGCCACCCGTTTTTAGGCATTTTGCGTCAGGCGAACTTGGGGACGGGACCTTGAGGCTTATTTTTGTGCGCAGCTGTGCCGTGGCTTGTGCAGCACGGAGGCGCTCGCAAAAGTCTCGCCCCATTCCGAGTCAGTGAGACGAAGTTGGCCCCTCCCCCAGGCCATAGCCCACCGTTTTAGGCATTTTTGCGGCGGATGATCTTGGGGACGGGACCTCGGGGGCTTATTTTGGATGCGGCTGCCACCGCGGCCCCCTTCCCCAGCTGGAGGCGCCGGAAAGTCTCGTCCCATTCCAAGTCCGGCGAGACCAGTTGGCCAACCCACGCCCCCAAGGCTATAAGCCCACCCATTTTTGGGCATTTTGCAGCCAGACGAACTTGGGGGCCCAGGGACCTTCGGGGCCTATTTTTGGCACACGGAGGCACTCGTAAGTCTCGCCCCATTCACAGGTCCGAGGCGCGAGTGGTCAGCCCCTCCCAAGGCCATAAGCCCACCCGTTTTGGCATTTTGCGTCGGACGAACTTGGGGACGGGACCTTTGGGGCTTTCTTTTAGAGCGCGCCTGTGCCGCAGCCTAGCCCACACCCAGTACGAGGAGGGCGCGCCGTAAGAGTCTCGCTTCTATTCCCGAGTCCAGCGGGCGCAGTGGGCCAGCCCCTCCCAGGCAATAGCCACCCGTTTTGGGCATTTTTGCGTCGGACGAACATGGGGGCCAGGTTGCCAGGGGCTGTTTGGGCAGCCTGTGCCCGCGCCCGGCCTATTTTGGCACACGGGCGCTCGTAAGTCTCGCCCCATTCGGAGTCCGAGCGGGCGAGTTGGCAGCCCCTCCCCCCAGGCCTCGCCCACCCGTTTTTGGTCATTTGCGTGGACGAACTTGAGGGCCCAGGACCTTCGGGAGCTTATTTTTGGCGCAGCTGTGCCCGTGGCTTATTTTGGCTACGGAGGCGCTCGCAAAGTCTCGCTCATTCCAGTCCGGCGGACGAAGTTGGCCAGCCCTCCCAGGCCATAGCCACCCATTTTAGGCATTTTTGCGGCGGATGATCTTGGGGACCAGGACCTTCGCGGGGCTTCTTTTTGGGCTGCGGCTGTACCGCTGCCCCAGCCCAGCACACGTGAGGCGCTCGTAAGTCTCTCACGTCAAGTCAGGCGGGCGGGCTGGGCCAGCCCACTCCCCCGAGGCTGTAGCCCACCGTTTTTGGGCATTTGCATCCGGGCCAGGCCGAGGACGGGACCTTGGGGGCTTATTTTTGGGCGCACCTGTGCCGCGGCAGCCACAGCACCTGAGGAGGCGCTGAAATCTCGCCCCATTAACGAGTCCGAGCGCGCGAAGTGGGCCAGCCTCCCCCAAGGCTACTTAAGCCCACCCGTTTTGGGCATTTTGCGTCGAGACGAACTTGGGGACGGGACCTTCAGGGGGCTTCTTTTTGGGCGCGCCTGGCTGCCTTGGCTATTTTTGGTACGGAGGCGCTCGTAAAGTCTACCCCATTCCGAGGTCCGGCGAGCAGTGGGCCAGCCTCCCCCAAGGCAATAGCCACCACGTTTTGGAGGCATTTTTTGTCGGGACGAACATGGGGCCAGGCCTTGAGGGCTTCTTTGGAGAGACGCTGTGCCCGCGGCCTATTTTTGGCACGGAGGCTCGTAAAGTCTCTCGCCCCATTCCGAGTCGAGCGGGCGGGAGATGGCCAGCCCCCTCCCCCAGTATAGCCCACCCGTTTTTGGTCATTTGCGTCGGACAGACTTGGGGCCAGGACCTTCGGGGCTTGTGCAGGCGCCAGCTGTACCGTGGCTTATTTTGGCACACGGAGGCGCTGCAAAAGTCTCGCTCCATTCCGAGTCCGGGCGGACAGAAGTTGGTAGCCCCACTCCCCCAAGGCCATAGCCACCCATTTTTGGGCATTTTGCGGCGGATGATCTTGGGGCGGGACCTTCGAGGGCTTCTTTTTGGGCACGGCTGTGCCGCTGCTATTTTTGGCGCACGTAGAGCGACTCGTAAAGTCTCTCACATTCCAGGAGTCCAGCCAGGCGAGGCTGACCCCAGCCCTCCCCCAAGGCTATAGCCCACCCGTTTTGGGCATTTTTCGTCGGACGAACTTGGGAGCGGGACCTTGGGGGAGCTTATTTTGGCGCACCTGTGCCCACGCTGACTTCAGCCACACAGCACCACGGAGGCGCCGCAAAGTCTCGCCCCATTACGAGTCCGAGGCGCGCGAAGTGGGCCAGCCTCCCAAGGCTATAGCCACCGTTTTTAGGCATTTTGCGTCGGTGAACTTGGGGCGGACCTTCGGGGCTTCGTTTGGGTGCGCCTGTGCCCGTGACCTATTTTTTTGGTACATTAACCACGGATGGCGCTCGTAAAGTTTCGCCCCATTCCGGAGTCCGGCGGGCGCAGTGGGCCAGCCCCCTCCCAAGGCTGTAGCCACCACGTTTTTAGGCATTTTGCATCGGACGAACATGGGGCGGGACCTTGGGGCTTCTTTTGCGACGGCTGTGCCCGCTGACCTATTTTAGCTGTGGGCGCTCGTAGTCTCGCCCCATTAAGTCCGGCGGGCCGAAGTTGGCCAGCCCCTCCCCCAAGGCTATAGCCACCCGTTTTTAGTCATTTTCGTCCCGAGACCGAACTTGGGGACGGGACCTTCGGGGCTTATTTTTGTCTTGCAGCCGTGCCGTGGCTTATTTTTCAGGCATGTTGCACGGAGGCGCTGCCGCAAAGTCTCGCCCATTCTTCACCCGAGTCCAGGCGCGCGAGTGGGTGAACGCAGCCCCTCCCCCAAGGCCACCCAAGCCCACCCGTTTTTGGGCATTTTGCAGTGGACGATCTTGGGGTGAGGACCTTGGGGGCTTATTTTTGGATGCGGCTGTGCCAGCTGGCCCAGCACACGGAGGCGCTCGGAGAATCTCGTCCCATTCCAAAGTCCGGCGGACGATTCAGCCAGCCCACCTTTACAAGCCCACCCATTTTTGGGCATTTTTTGCAGAGCGAGACGAACTTGGGGCCAGCGGGACCTTGGAGGCTTCTTTTTGGGCGCGGCTGTGCCCTTTGTGGCCTATTTTGCCCTTTGCTTTTACAGAGGCGCTCGTAAAGTCTCGCCCCATTCCGAGTCGAGGCGGACAGAGTGGGCCAACCCCTCCCCCAAGGCTATAGCCCACCGTTTTTAGGCATTTTTGCGTCGGACGAACTTGGGGAGACGGGACCTTCGGGGCTTATTTTGGGCGCGCAGCTGTGCCCGCAGGCCTATTTTGGCACACGGGCGCTCGTAAAGTCTCGCCCCATTCCGAGAGTCCGGCGGGCAGAAGTGGCCCAGCCCACTCCCCCAAGGCTATAGCCACCCGTTTTTGGGCATTTTTCGTCGGACCCGAACTTGGGGTATTGCCCAGGACCTTCGAGGAGCTTATTTTTGGGCGCGGCTGTGCCGCGGCCTATTGGCACACAGGAGCGCTCGTAAAGTCTCGCCCCATTCCGAGTCCCGGACGAGTGGGCCAACCCCTCCCCCAAGGCTATAGCCCACCCGTTTCCCAGGCATTTTGCGTCGGACAGAACTTGGGGCCGGGACCTTTGGGGGCTTCTTTTGCGGCTGCACGGCTGTGCCCGCTGCCTATTTTGCACCCAGCACACGTAGGCGCTCGTAAATTCTCTCCCCCATTCCGAGTCCGAGGGCGGGCGAAGTGGGCCAGCCCCTCCCCCAAGGCTATAGCCCACCCGTTTTTGGGCATTTTTGCGTCGGACGAACTTGGGAGGCGCAGGACCTTCGAGGGCTTATTTTTGGGGCGCAGCTGTGCCGTGGCTTATTTTGGCACCACGGAGCGCTCGCAAAGTCTCGCTCCATTCCGAGTCCGAGCGGACGAAGTTGGCCAGCCCCTCCCCAAGGCCATAGCCACCCGTTTTTAGGCATTTTGCGGCGAGGATGATCTTGAGGGGCTGGGACCTTCGGGGGGCTTATTTTTGGATGCGGCTGTGCCCGCGGCTATTTTGGCTTTGGGCGCTCGGAAGTCTCGTCCCGATTCCATGTCATCCGTTGAGGACAAAGTTGTGTACATGCCCCAAGGCTATAGCCCACCATTTTTGGCATTTTGCAGCGGACGAACTTAGGGGCCAGGACCTTCGGGGAGCTTCTTTTTTGGCGGCAGCTGTGCCCGCAGCCCTGGCCCCCAGCACACGGAGGCGCTCGTAAAGTCTCGCCCCATTAAAATCCGAGTCCGGCGGGCGATGTGGGCCAGCCCCTCCCCCCAAGGCTATAGCCCACCCGTTTTAGGCATTTTGCGTCGGACCGCAACTTGGGGGAGGACCTTGGGGGGCTTCTTTTAGGGACCAGAGAAAGCTGTGCCCTTTGGCCCCTATTTTGGCACAGGAGCGCTCGTAATGTCTCGCCCCATTCCGAGTCCGGTGGGCGAAGTGGGACAGCCCCTCCCCCTAAGGCTATAGCCCACCCGTTTTTTGGGCATTTTTGCGTCGGACGAACTTGGGGACGGGACCTTCGGGGGCTTCTTTTAGGACGAAGCTGTGCCCACGGCCTATTTTTGGCACCACCCAGCACGGGCGCTCGCCAAGTCTCGCCCCATTCCGAGTCCGGCGGGCAAGTGGGCCAGCCCCTCCCCCAAGGCTATAGCCCACCGTTTTTGGGCATTTTGCGTCGGACAGACTTAGGGAGCGGGACCTTCGGGGGCTTATTTTTGGGTGCTGTGCCCGTGACCTGACCCAGCAGCACACAGAGGCTCGTAAAGTCTCGCCCCATTCCGAGTCCGAGGCGGACGAGAGTGAGCCAGCCCACTCCCCCAAGGCTACCATAGCCCACCCGTTTTGGGCATTTTGCGTCGGACGAACTTGGGAGACGGGACCTTCGGGGCATCTTTTGCAGGCGCGCCTGTGCCCGCGGCCTATTTTTGGTACACGGAGGGCGCTCGTAACGTCTCGCCCTATTCCGAGTCCGGCGGGCGCAGTGGGCCAGCCCCTCCCCCCAAGGCTATAGCCCACCCGTTTTTTGGGCATTTTTGCGTCGGACGAACATGGGGACGGGACCTTCGGGGGCTTCTTTTTGGAAGCGGCTGTACCCGTGGCTTATTTTTGGCACACGGAGGGCGCTCGAAAAGTCTCACCCCGTTCCGAGTCCGCCGGACAAAGTGGGCCAGCCCCTCCCCCCAAGGCTATAACCCACCCGTTTTTTGGGCATTTTTGCGGCGGACGAACTTGGGGACGGGACCTACAAAGGCTTATTTTCAGACGACTGTACCGCAGCCTATTTTGGCATACGGAGCGCTCGCAAAGTCTCACCCCATTCAGAGTCCGGCGGGCCAGAGGTTGGCCAGCCCCTCCCCCGAGGCTATAGCCCACCCGTTTTGGGCATTTTGCGGTAGATGAAACTTGGGGAATGGGGACCTTTGGTGGCTTATTTTTGCTGCGGCTGTTCCCGCGGCCTAATTTTGCACCACGGAGGCGCTCGCAAAGTCTCGCCTCATTCCAGGTCGAGCGGACCCCAGAAGTGGGCAACCCCCTCCCCCCAAGGCTATAGCCCACACTGTTATTTAGGTTTTGCGGCGAGACCCGAACTTGGGGCGGGACCTTCGGGGACTTATTTTTGGGTGGCTGTGCCGCGGCCTATTTGGCACCACGGAGGCACTGCCGCAAAGTCTCGCCCCATTCGAGTCCGGCTGGCGAGTGGGCCAGCCGTCCCCCAAGGCTATAACCCACCCCATTTTTTTGGGCATTTTGCGGCAGGCCAATTTGGGCGGGACCTTAGGGGCTTATTTACGGCGCGCTGTGCCGCGAGCTATCCCAGCCTGGCACACACACGGAGAGCGTTCGTAAGTCTCGCCCCATTCCGAGTCCGGCGGACGAGAGTTGGCCAGCCCCTCCCCCAAGGCCATGGCCCACCCGTTTCTTGGGCATTTTTGCGGAGACGAACTTGGGGAGGCGGGACCTTCGGTGGCTTATTTTTGGCGCAGCTGTGCCGCGGCCTATTTTTAGTACGGAGCGCTCGGGAAAGTCTCGCCCAATTCCGAGTCCGGCGGACGAGTGGGCCAGCCCCTCCCCAAGGCTATAGCCCACCCGTTTTGGGCATTTTTGCGGCGGACGAACTTGAGGGGACCCGGGACCTTTGGGGGCTTATTTTAGGGTTCGAGCTGTGCCCATTTGGCCTATTTTGGCACACGGAGGCGCTGCAAAGTCTCGCCCCATTCCGAGTCCGGCGGACGAACTTGGCCAGCCCCTCCCCCCAAGGCTATAGCCCACCCGTTTTTTGGGCCATTTTTGCGGCGGACGAACTTGGGGACGGGACCTTCTGGGGCTTATTTTTGGGCGCGGCTGTGCCCGCGGTCCATGTTTGGCACACGGAGGGCGCTCGCAAAGTGTCGCCCCATTCCGAGTCCGGCGGACGAAGTTAGCCAGCCATTCCCCCCAAGGCTATACCCCACCCGTTTTTTGGGCATATTTGCGGCGGACGAACTTGGGGACGGGACCTTGGGGGCTTATTTTTTTTCGCGGCTATGCCCGCGGCCTAGCCCCCAGCACACAGAGCGCTGTAAAGTCTCGCCCCATTCCGAGTCCAGCGGACGAGTTGGCCAACCCTCCCCCAGGCTATAGCCCACCCGTTTTTGGCATTTTGCGGACGAGACTTAGGGGCGGGACCATCGGGGGGCTTATTTTTGGGCGCGGCTGTGACCGTGTCCCTGGCCCAGGCACGCCTGCGGAGGCATCTCGCAAGTCTCGCCCCATTCCGAGTCCGGGCGGACGGGGGAGTTGGCCAGCCCCTCCCCCAAGTACATAGCCACCCGTTTTACAGGGCATTTTTGAGGCGGGCTAGAGTCGGGGCGGGACCTTGAGGCTTATTTTGCACGGCTGTGCCAGCGGCCTATTTTGGCACACGGAGCGCTGCAAGTCGCCCCATTCCGAGTCCGGCGGTGAAGTTAGCCAGCCCCCCCAGGCTATAGCCCACCCGTTTTTGGGGCATTTTGCATGGCGGACCCGAACTTGAGGCGGGACCATCGGGGGCTTATTTTTGGCGCGTAGCTGTGACCGTGTACTATTTTTAGTACCCCAGCCACCACGAGGCCTCTCGCAAAGTCTCGCCCCATTCCGAGTCCAGCGGACGAGAGTTGGCCAGCCCCTCCCCCAAGGCTATAGCCCACCCGTTTTGGGCATTTTTAGGCGGACAGAAGTCGGGGCCCACGGGACCTTCGGGGGCTTATTTTTAGGCGCAGCTGTGCCACGAGGCCTATTTTGGTACACGGAGGCGCTCGGAAACTCTCGCCCTTCATTCCGAGTCCGAGGCCGGACAAAGTGGGCCAGCCCACTCCCCCAGGCTATAGCCCACCCGTTTTTGGGCATTTTGCGGCGGACGAACTTGGGGCCAGGACCTTTGAGGGGCTTATTTTAGGGTTCGGCTGTGCCCGCAGCTATTTTGGCACCACGGAGCGCTCGCAAAGTCTCGCCCCATTCCGAGTCCGAGCGCGGACGAGTCGGCCAGCCCTCCCCAGGCTATAGCCCACCGTTTTGGGCATTTTGAGGCGGACGAACTTGGGCCGGGACCTTCAGGGGGCTTATTTTAGGGCGCGGCCGTGCCTGCGCCTATTTTTGGCACACGGAGGCGCTCGCAAGTCTCGCCTCATTCCAGTCCGAGGCGGACGAGTTGGCGGCCCCTCCCCCAGGCTATAACCACCCTTTTTTGGGGATTTTGCGGCGGACGAACTTGGGGGCCAGGGACCTTCGGGGGCTTATTTTTGGGCGCGGCTGTGCACGCGAGCTACAGGCACACGGAGGCGTTCGTAAGTCTCGCCCCATTCCGAGTCCGAGCGGACAGAGTTGTGAGCCCTCCCCAAGGCCATAGCCACCGTTTCTTGGGCATTTTGCGGCGGAAGAACTTGGGGAGCGGGACCTTCGGGGGCTTATTTTGGCGCAGCTGTGCCGCGGCCTATTTTGGTACACGGAGGCGCTGGAGTCTGCCCCATTCCGAGTCCGGCGGACTAAGTGGGCCAGCCCCTCCCCCAAGGCTATAGCCCACCCGTTTTTGGGCATTTTGCGGCGGACGAACTTGGGGCCAGGACCTTTGGGGGCTTATTTTAGGAGTTCGGCTGTGCCCGCAGCCTGGCCAGCACAGTGCGCTCGCAAAGTCTCGCCCCATTCCGAGGTCCGAGCGGGCGAAGTTGGCCAGCCCCTCCCCCAAGGCTATGCCCACCGTTTTGGGCCATTTTGCAGCGGACGAACTTGGGGACGGGACCTTCTGGGGCTTATTTTGGGTGCGGCTGTGCCAGCGGCCCATTTAGCACACGGAGGCGCTCGCAAAGTGTCGCCCCATTCCGAGTCCGGCGGACAGGGTAGCCAGCCATTCCCAAGGCTATAGCCCACCCGTTTTTAGGCATATTTGCGTAGACGAACTTGGGGCAGGACCTTCGAGGCTTATTTTTGTCGCGGCTGTGCCCGCGGCCTATTTTTGCCACACAGAGGGCGCTCGCAAAGTCTCGCCCCATTCCGAGTCCGGCGGACGAAGTTGGCCAGCCCCTCCCCCCAAGGCTATAGCCCACCCGTTTTTTGGTAATTTTTGAGGCGGACGAACTTCGGGATGGGACCTTCAGGGGCTTATTTTTGGGCGCGGCCATGCCTGCGGCCTATTTTTGGCACACGGAGGGTGCTCGTAAATTCTCGCCCCATTCCGAGTCCGGCGGACGAAATGGGCCAGGCATTCCCCCCAAGGCTATAGCCCACCCGTTTTTTGGGCCATTTTTGCGGCGGACGAACTTGGGGACGGGACCTTCTGGGGCTTATTTTTGGGCGCGGCTGTGCCCGCGGTCCATTTTTGGCACACGGAGGGTGCTCGCAAAGTGTCGCCCCATTCCGAGTCCGGCGGACGAAGTTAGCCAGCCATTCCCCCCAAGGCTGCATAGCCACCCGTTTTAGGCATATTTGCGGCGGACGGAACTTGGGGCGGGACCTTCGAGGCTTATTTTTTGCGGCTGTGCCCGCGGCCTATTTTGCACACAGGCGCTCGCAAAGTCTCGCCCCATTCCGAGTCCGAGCGGACCGAAGTTGGCCAGCCCCTCCCCCAGGCTATAGCCCACCCACGTTTTAGGCATTTTGGGGCGGACGAACTTGGGACGGGACCTTCGGTGGCTTATTTTTGGCGCGGCTGTGCCCGTGGCCTATTTCAGCACACGGAGGCGCTCGCGGGTCTCGCCCATTCCGAGTCCGGCGGACAGGTTAGCCCCCCCAAGGCTATAGCCCACCCGTTTTTAGGGCATTTTGCGGCGGACGAACTTGGGGCGGGACCATCGGGGGTTACACAGGCGCGGTTGTGACGTGTCCTATTTTAACACCACACGGAGGCCTCTCGCAAAGTCTCGCCCCATTCGAGTCCGGCGGACAGTTGGCCAGCCCCTCCCCAGGCTATAACCCACCTGTTTTTGGGCATTTTGCGGCGGACGGAACTTGGGTGGGACCTTGGGGAGTTTATTTTTGGGCGGCTGTGTCCGCAGCCTATTTTGCACGGAGGCGCTCGTAAGTCTCGCCCCATTCCGAGTCAGCGGACGAGATTGGCCAGCCCCTCCCCCAAGGCTATAGCCCACCGTTTTTGGGCCATTTTTGGCGGAGACCCGAACTTGGGGGCCGGGACCTTCGGGGCTTATTTTGGGGCACGGCTGTGCCAGCGGCACTATTTTGGCACCCGGTGTGCCCTCGAAAAGTCTCGCCCCATTCCGAGTCCGGCGGCCGAAGTTTGCCAGCCCCTCCCCCCAAGGCTATACCCCACCCGTTTTTTGGGCATTTTTGCGGCGCACGAACTTGGGGACGAGACCTTCGGGGGCTTATTTTTTTTGCGCGGCTGTACCTGTGCCCTATTTTTGGCACACGTAGGGTGCTCGCAAAGTCTCGCTGCATTCCGAGTCCGGCGGACGAAGTTGGCCAGCCCCTCCCCCCAAGGCTATAGCCCACCCGTTTTTTGGGCATTTTTGCGGCGGACGAACTTGGGACGGGACCTTGAGGCTTATTTTGGGTGCGGCTGTCACCGTGTCCTATTTTTGGCACACGGAGGCCTCTCGCAAAGTCTCGCCCCATTCCGAGTCCGAGGCGGAAGTTGGCCAGCCCCCTCCCCCAAGGCTATAGCCCACCCGTTTTTAGGCATTTTGCGGCGGACGAACTTGGGGCCGGGACCTTGGGGGCTTATTTTTGGGTACGGCTGTGACCGTGTCCTATTTTTGCACACGGCCTCGCAAAGTCTCGCCCATTCGAGTCCAGCGGACGAAGTTGGCCAGCCCCCTCCCCCAAGGCCATACCCGCCCCTTTTTTGGGCATTTTGCGGCGGGCCAGACTTGGTGGCCGGGACCTTCGAGGGGATTATTTTTGGAGCGCGGCTGTGCCCGCCCAGCCTTTGTGGAGTGCGCTCGGAAAGTCTCGCCCCATTCCGAGTCAGCGGACAGATTGGCCAGCCCCTCCCCAGGCCATAGCCCACCCGTTTTGGGCATTTTGTGGAGGATGAACTTGGGGGCCAGGGACCTTCGAGGGCTTATTTTTGCGCGGCTGTACCAGCGCCCTATTTTTGGCACACGGAGGCGCTCGCAAAGTCTCGCCACATTCGAGTCCGGCGGACGAAGTTGGCCAGCCCCTCCCCCAAGGCTATAGCCCACCTGTTTTGGGCATTTTGCGGGCGGACGAACTTGGGGCGGGACCTTCGGGGCTTATTTTTGGGCGCGGCTGTGACCGTGTCCTATTTTAACACCACGGGGGCCTCTCGCAAAGTCTCGCCCCATTCCGAGTCCGAGCGGACGAAGTTGGCCAGCCCCTCCCCAAGGCTATAACCCACCCGTTTTTGGGCATTTTGCGGCGGACGAACTTGGGGTCGGGACCTTCGGGGTTATTTTGGGCGCGGCTGTGCCCGCAGCCTATTTTGCACATGGAGGGTGCTCATAAGAGTCTCACCCCATTCCGAGTCCGGCGGACCGAGTTGGCCAGCCCCTCCCCCAAGGCTATAGCCCACCCGTTTTTGCGCATTTTGCGGCGGACGAACTTGAGGGACGCCAGGACCTTCGGGGGCTTATTTTTGGGCGCGGCTGTGCCTGCGGCCTATTTTTGAGACATGGAGCGCTCGCAAGAGTCTCGGCCCATTCCGAGTCCGAGGCCAGGGCGAACTTGACCAGCCCCTCCCCCAAGGCTATAGCCCACCCGTTTTGGGCATTTTGCGGAGACCCGAACATGGGGGCCAGGGACCTTCGAGGCTTATTTTTGCGGCTGTGACCGTGTCCTATTTTACAGCACACGGAGGCCTCTGCAAAGAAGTCTCGCCCCATTCGAGTCCGGCGGACAGAGTTGGCCAACCCACTCCCCCAAGGCTATAGCCCACCCGTTTTTAGGCATTTTGCGGCGGACGAACTTGGGGACGGGACCTTCGGGGGCTTATTTTTGGGTACGGCTGTGACCGTGTCCTATTTTTGGCACACGGAGGCCTCTCGCAAAGTCTCGCCCCATTCCGAGTCCAGCGGACGAAGTTGGCCAGCCCCTCCCCCCAAGGCCATACCCCACCCTTTTTTTGGGCATTTTTGCGGCGGACGAACTTGGGGACGGGACCTTCGGGGGATTATTTTTGGACGCGGCTGTGCCCGCAGCCCCTGGCCACAGCACTTGTGGTGCGCTGCAGTCTCGCCCCATTCCGAGTCAGCGGACGAAGTTGGCCAACCCTCCCCCAAGGCCATAGCCCACCCGTTTTTGGGCATTTTTGTGGAGGATGAACTTGGGGGCGGGACCTTCAGGGCTTATTTTTGCGGCGGCTGTACCAGCGCCCTATTTTTGGCACACACGGAGGGTGCTGCAAATCTCGCCACATTCCGAGTCCGAGCGGACCAGAAGTTGGCCAGCCCCTCCCCCAAGGCTATAGCCCACCTGTTTTTGGGCATTTTGCGAGACGGACGAACTTGGGGACGGGACCTTCGGGGGCTTATTTTTGGGCACGTCTGTGACCGTGTCCTGGCTCCCAGCACCACGGGCCTCTCGCAAAGTCTCGCCCCATTCCGAGTCCGGCGGACGAAGTTGGCCAGCCCCTCCCCCCAAGGCTATAACCCACCCGTTTTTTGGGCATTTTTGCGGCGGACGAACTTGGGGTCGGGACCTTCGGGGGTTATTTTTGGGCGCGGCTGTGCCCGCAGCCTATTTTTGCACATGGAGGGCGCTCATAAAGTCTCACCCCATTCCGAGTCCGGCGGACGAAGTTGGCCAGCCCCTCCCCCCAAGGCTATAGCCCACCCGTTTTTTGCGCATTTTTGCGGCGGACGAACTTGGGGACGGGACCTTCGGGGGCTTATTTTTGGGCGCGGCTGTGCCTGCGGCCTATTTTTGGGACATGGAGGCCGCTCGCAAAGTCTCGGCCCATTCCGAGTCCGGCGGACGAACTTGACCAGCCCCTCCCCCCAAGGCTATAGCCCACCCGTTTTTTGGGCATTTTTGCGGCGGACGAACATGGGGACGGGACCTTCGGGGGCTTATTTTTTTTTGCGGCTGTGCCCACGGCCTATTTTTGGCACACAGAGGGCGCTCACAAAGTCTCACCCCATTCCGAGTCCAGCGGACGAAGTTGGCCAGCCCCTCCCCCCAAGGCCATAGCCCACCCGTTTTTTGGGCATTTTTGCGGCGGACGAACTTGGGGACGGGACCTTCGGGGACTTATTTTTGGACGCGGCTGTGCCCGCCCAGCCTATTTAGCACGTGAGGCGCTCGCAAAGTCTCGCCCCATTCGAGTCAGCGGACAGAGTTGGCCAGCCCCTCCCCAAGGCCATAGCCCACCCGTTTTAGGAATTTTGTGGAGGATGAACTTGGGAGGACCTGCGGGCGTATTTTTTGTGGCTGTACCAGCGCCTATTTTTGCACACGGAGGCGCTCGCAAAGTCTCACTGCATTCGAGTCCGGCTGACGAAGTTGGCCAGCCCCTCCCCCAGGCTATAGCCCACCCCGTTTTAGGCATTTTGCGGCGGACGAACTTGGGGCGGGACCTTCGGGGACTTATTTTGGGCGGCTGTGCCATAGCCCTGGCCACAGCATGGAGGGCGCTCGCAAAGTCTCACCCCATTCCGAGTCCAGCGGACGAAGTTGGCCAGCCCCTCCCCCCAAGGCCATAGCCCACCCGTTTTTTGGGAATTTTTGTGGAGGATGAACTTGGGGACGGGACCTGCGGGGGCGTATTTTTTTGCGCGGCTGTACCAGCGCCCTATTTTTGGCACACGGAGGGCGCTCGCAAAGTCTCACTGCATTCCGAGTCCGGCTGACGAAGTTGGCCAGCCCCTCCCCCCAAGGCTATAGCCCACCCGTTTTTTGGGCATTTTCGCGGCGGACGAACTTGGGGACGGGACCTTCGGGGGCTTATTTTTGGGCGCGGCTGTGACCGTGTCCTATTTTTGGCACACGGGGGCCTCTCGCAAAATCTCGCCCCATTCCAAGTCCAGACGGACCCGAAGTTGGCCAGCGCCTCCCCAGAGGCTATAACCACCCGTTTTTTTGGGCATTTTGCGTGCGGACGAACTTGGGGTCGGGACCTTCGGGGGTTATTTTGGGCGCGGCTGTGCCCGCAGCCTATTTTGCACGGAGGCGCTCGTAAAGTCTCACCCCATTCCGAGTCCGAGGCGGACAGAAGTGGGCCAGCCCCTCCCCCAAGGCTATAGCCCACCCGTTTTGCGCATTTTGCGGCGGACGAACTTAGGGACGGGACCTTGGGAGCTTATTTTTGGGCGCGCTGTGCCTGCGGCCTATTTTTGGACATGGAGGCCGCTCGCAAAGTCTCGGCCCATTCCGAGTCCGAGCGGACAGGCAGCCCCCTCCCCCAAGGCTATAGCCCACCCGTTTTTAGGCATTTTGCGGCGGACGAACTTGGGGACGGGACCTTGGGGGCTTATTTTTGGGCGCGGCTGTGCCCGCGGCACTGGCCACAGCAAGCGGAGGTGTTCGCAAAGTCTGCGCCCCATTCCGAGTCCGGCAGACGAAGTGTGCCAGCCATTCCCCAAGGCTATAGCCCACCCGTTTTTAGGCATTTTGCGGCGGACGAACTTGGGGCGGGACCTTCGAGGGCTTATTTTTTGCGGCTGTGCCCTTTGACTATTTTACAGGGCGCTCGCAAAGTCTGCGCCCCATTCGAGTCCGGCGGACGAAGTTGGCCAGCCCCTCCCCAGGCGATAGCCCACCCGTTTGGGCCATTTTACGGCGGACGAACTTGGGGCGGGACCTTCGGGGCTTATTTTTGGCGCGGCTGTGTCTGCGGCCTATTTTGGCACGTGGAGCGCTCGCAAAGTCTGCGCCCCATTCGAGTCCGGCCGAAGTTGGCCAGCCCCTCCCAAGGCTATAGCCCACCCATTTTGGGCATTTTTGCGGCGGATGAACTTGGGGCGGGACCTTCAGGGGCTTATATTTGGGCGCGGCTGTGCCCGCAGCCCATTTTGGCACACGGAGGGCTCGTAAGTCTCGTCCCATTCCGAGTCCGCCGGACGAAGTTGGCCAGCCCCTCCCCCAAGGCTATAGCCCACCCGTTTTAGGGCATTTTTGGCGTAGACAATTTGGGGCCCAGGGACCTTCGGGGCTTATTTTTTGGCGCGGCTTTGTCCGCGGCCTATTTTGGCACGTGGGCGCTCGCAAGTCTCGCCCCATTCCGAGTCCGGCGGACAGAAGTTGGCCAGCCCCTCCCCAAGGCTATAGCCCACCCGTTTTAGGCATTTTTGCGGTGGGCGAACTTGGGTTCGGGACCTTGGGGGCTTATTTATGGAGCGGCTGTGCCCGCAGCCTATTTTGGCACACGGAGGCGCTCGCAAAGTCTCGCCACATTCCGAGTCAAAATGGACGAAGTTGGCCAGCCCCTCCCCCCAAGGCTATAGCCCACCCGTTTTTTGGGCATTTTTGCGGCGGACGAACTTGGGGACGGGACCTTCGGGGGCTTATATTTGGGCGCGGCTGTGCCCGCAGCCTATTTTTGGCACGTGGAGGGCGCTCGCAAAGTCTCGCCCCATTCCGAGTCCGGCCGACGAAGTTGGCCAGCCCCTCCCCCCAAGGCTATAGCCCACCCATTTTTTGGGCATTTTTGCAGCGGATGAACTTGGGGTCGGGACCTTCAGGGGGCTTATTTTTTTTGCGGCTGTACCGCGCCCTGGCCTGGCACACGGAGCGCTTACAAAGTCTCGCCCCATTCCGGAGTCCGAGCGGACCAAGTGGGCCAGCCCCCTCCCCAAGGCTATAGCCCACCGTTTTTGGGCATTTTTGCGGTGGGCGAACTTGGGTTCGGGACCTTGAGGGCTTATTTATGGGCGGCTGTGCCCACAGCCTATTTTTAGCACACGGAGGCGCTGTGTTCTCGCCACATTCCGAGTCCGGCGGACAGTTGGCCAGCCCCCTCCCCCAAAGGCTATAGCCCACCCGTTTTTAGGGCCATTTTGCGGCGGACGAACTTGGGGAGGACCTTGGGGCTTATTTTTGGCGCGGCTGTGTCCGCGGCCTATTTTCCCAGCACGTGGAGCGCTCGCAAAGTCTCGCCCCATTCCGAGTCGGCCGGCGAAGTTGGCCAGCCCCTCCCAAGGCTATAGCCCACCCATTTTTGGGCATTTTGCGGCGGACGAACTTGGGGCAGGGACCTTCGGGGGCTTATATTTGGGCGCAAGCTGTGCCCGCCCTATTTTACAGCACGTGGGCGCTCGCAAAGTCTCGCCCCATTCCGAGTCCGGCCGACGAAGTTGGCCAGCCCCTCCCCCCAAGTCTATAGCCCACCCATTTTTTGGGCATTTTTGCGGCGGATGAACTTGGCGTCGGGACCTTCGGGGGCTTATTTTTGGACGCGGCTGTGCCCGCAGCCTATTTTTGGCACACGGAGGGTGCTCGCAAAGTCTCGCCACATTCCGAGTCCAGCGGACGAAGTTGGCCAGCCCCTCCCCCAGGCCATGGCCCACCCGTTTTTGGGCATTTTGCGGTGGACGAACTTGGGTTGGGACCTTCGGGGCTTATTTATGGAAGCGCTGTGCCCGCAGCCTATTTTGGCACACGGAGGGTGCTGCAAAGTCTCGCCACATTCCGAGTCCGGCGGACGAGTTGGCCAACCCCTCCCCAAGGCTATAGCCCACCCGTTTTTTGGGCATTTTTGCGGCGGATGAACTTGGGGACGGGACCTTCGGGGGCTTATATTTGGGCGCGGCTGTGCCCGCAGCCTATTTTTGGCACATGGAGGACGCTCGTAAAGTCTCGTCCCATTCCGAGTCCGCCGGATGAAGTTGTAGCCCCTCCCCCAAGGCTATAGCCCACCCGTTTTTGGGCATTTTGCGGCGGACGAATTTGGGACGGGACCTCGGGAGGCTTATTTTGGGCGTGGCTGTGCCTGTGGCCTACTTGGCACACGGAGCGCTCGCAAAGTGTCGTCCCATTCCCGAGTCCGGCGGACAGAAGTTGGCCAGCCCCTCCCCCAAGGCTATAGCCCACCCGTTTTGGGCATTTTGCGGCGGACGAACTTGGGGGCCAGGACCTTCGGGGGCTTATTTTTGTGCACAGCTGTGCCCGCGGCGTATTTTTGGCACACGGAGGGCGCTCGCAAAGTCTCGCCCCATTCCGAGTCCGGCGGACGAAGTGGGCCAGCCCCTCCCACAAAGGCTATAGCCCACCCGTTTTTTGGGCATTTTTGCGGCGGACGAACTTGGGGACGGGACCTTCGGGGGCTTATATTTGGGCGCGGCTGTGCCCGCAGCCTGGCCACAGCACGTGGAGCGCTAAAGTCTCGCCCCATTCCGAGTCCGGCCGATGAAGTTGGCCAGCCCCTCCCCCCAAGGCTATAGCCCACCCATTTTTTGGGCATTTTTGCAGCGGATGAACTTGGGGTCGGGACCTTCGGGGGCTTATTTTTGGACGCGGCTGTGCCCGCAGCCTATTTTTGGCACGCGGAGGGCGCTCGCAAAGTCTCGCCCCATTCCGAGTCCAGCGGACGAAGTTGGCCAGCCCCTCCCCCCAAGGCCATAGCCCACCCGTTTTTTGGGCATTTTTGCGGTGGACGAACTTGGGGACTGGACCTTCGGGGGCTTATTTTTGGGTGCGGCTGTGCCCGCGGCCTATATTTGGCACACGGAGGGCGCTCGCAAAGTCTCATCCCATTCCAAGTCTGGCGGACGAAGTTGGCCAGCCCCTCCTCCAAAGGCTATAGCCCACCCGTTTCTTGGGCATTTTTGCGGAGGACGAACTTGGGGACGGGACCTTCGGGGGCTTATTTTTGGGCGCGGCTGTGCCCGTGGCCGAATATTGGCACACGGAGGGCGCTCATAAAGTCTCGCCGCATTCCGAGTCCGGCGGACGAAGTTGGCCAGCCCCTCCCCCAAAGGCTATAGCCCACCCGTTTTTTGGGCATTTTTGCGGCGGACGAACTTGGGGACGGGACCTTCGGGGGCTTATATTTGGGCGTGGCTGTGCCCGAAGCCTATTTTTGGCACACGGAGGACGCTCGTAAAGTCTCGTCCCATTCCGAGTCCGCCGGACGAAGTTGGCCAGCCCCTCCCCCCAAGGCTATAGCCCACCCGTTTTTTGGGCATTTTTGCGGCGGACGAACTTGGGGACTGGACCTTCGAGGGCTTATTTTTTTTGCGCGGCTGTACCCGCGCCCTATTTTTGGCACACGGAGGGCGCTTACAAAGTCTCGCCCCATTCCGAGTCCGGCGGACGAAGTTGGCCAGCCCCTCCCCCCAAGGCTATAGCCCACCCGTTTTTTGGGCATTTTTGCGGTGGACGAACTTGGGTTCGGGACCTTCGGGGGCTTATTTATGGAGGCGGCTGTGCCCGCAGCCTATTTTTGGCACACGGAGGGCGCTCGTAAAGTCTCGCCGCATTCCGAGTCCGGCGGACGAAGTTGGCCAGCCCCTCCCCCCAAGGCTATAGCCCACCCGTTTTTTGGGCATTTTTGCGGCGGACGAACTTGGGGACTGGACCTTCGGGGGCTTATTTTTGGGTGCGGCTGTGACCGTGGCCTATTTTTGGCACACGGAGGCCTCTCGCAAAGTCTCGTCCCATTCCGAGTCCGGCGGACGAAGTTGGCCAGCCCCTCCCCCCAAGGCTATAGCCCACCCGTTTTTTGGGCATTTTTGCGGCGGACGAATTTGGGGACGGGACCTCGGGGGCTTATTTTTGGGCGTGGCTGTGCCTGTGGCCTACTTTTGGCACACGGAGGGCGCTCGCAAAGTGTCGTCCCATTCCGAGTCCGGCGGACGAAGTTGGCCAGCCCCTCCCCCCAAGGCTATAGCCCACCCGTTTTTTGGGCATTTTTGCGGCGGACGAACTTGGGGACGGGACCTTCGGGGGCTTATTTTTGTGCACAGCTGTGCCCGCGGCCTATTTTTGGCACACGGAGGGCGCTCGCAAAGTCTCGCCCCATTCCGAGTCCGGCGGTGAGTTGGCCAGCCCCTCCCACCAGGTATAGCCCACCCGTTTTTGGGCATTTTGCGGACAAACTTGGGGACGGGACCTTCGAGGGGCTTATATTTGGGCGCGGCTGTGCCCGCAGCCTATTTTCCCAGGCACCACGGAGGGCTCGTAAAGTCTCGTCCGATTCCGAGTCCGGCGGACGAAGTTCGCCAGCCCCTCCCCCCAAGGCTATAGCCACCCCGTTTTTTTGTCATTTTTGCGGCGGACGAACTTGGGGACGGGACCGTCGGGAGCTTATTTTTGGGCGTGGCTGTGCCAGCGACCTGGCACACACGGAGGCCGCCAAAAGTCTCACCCCATTCCGAGTCCGAGGCGGACGAAGTTGGCCAGCCCCTCCCCAAGGCTATAGCCCACCCGTTTTTGGGCATTTTGCGGCGGACGAACTTGGGGGACGGGACCTTCGGGGCTTATTTTTATGTACAGCTGTGCCCGGCCTATTTTGGCACACGGAGGCGCTGCAAAGTCTCGCCCCATTCCGAGTCAGTAGACGAAGTTGGCCAGCCACTCCCACCAAGGCTATAGCCCACCCGTTTTGGGCATTTTTGGCGGATAAACTTGGGGCGGGACCTTGGGGCTTATTTTTGGGAGCGGCTGAACCCGCGGCCTATTTTTGGCGCACGGAGGGCACTCGCAAAGTCTCGCCCCATTCCAAGTCCGGCGGACGAAGTTGGCCAGCCCCTCCCCCCAAGGCTATAGCCCAACCGTTCTTTGGGCATTTTTGCGGCGGATGAACGTGGGGACGGGACCTTCGGTGGCTTATTTTTGGGCGCGGCTCTGCCCGCGGCCTATATTTGGCACACGGAGGGCGCTCGCAAAGACTCATCCCATTCCAAGTCCGGCGGACGAAGTTGGCCAGCCCCTCCTCCAAAGGCTATAGCCCACCCGTTTCTTGGGCATTTTTGCGGAGGACGAACTTGGGGACGGGACCTTCGGGGGCTTATTTTTGGGCGCGGCTGTGCCCGTAGCCGAATATTGGCACACGGAGGGCGCTCGTAAAGTCTCGCCGCATTCCGAGTCCGGCGGACGAAGTTGGCCAGCCCCTCCCCCAAAGGCTATAGCCCACCCGTTTTTTGGGCATTTTTGCGGCGGACGAACTTGGGGACGGGACCCTCGGGGGCTTATATTTGGGCGTGGCTGAGCCCGCAGCCTATTTTTGGCACACGGAGGACGCTCGTAAGGTCTCGTCCCATTCCGAGTCCGCCGGACGAAGTTGGCCAGCCCCTCCCCCCAAGGCTATAGCCCACCCGTTTTTTGGGCATTTTTGCGGCGGACGAACTTGGGGATGGGACCATCGGGGGCTTATTTTTTGGCGCGGCTGTGCCCGCGACCTGGCCCCCAGCACACGGAGGCCGCTCGGAGAAGTCTCGCCCCATTCCGAGTCCGAGCGGGGGAGTTAGCCCGCCCCTCCCCAAGGCTATAGCCCACCCGTTTTGGGCATTTTGCGGCATACGAACTCGGGGCGGGACCTTCGGGAGCTTATTTTGGGCGCGCCTGTGCCCACGGCCTATTTTAGCAGACGTGGGCGCTCACAAAGTCTCGCCCCATTCTGAGTCCGTGCGACGAAGTTGGCCAGCCCTCCCCCCAAGGCTATAGCCCACCTGTTTTTTGGGCATTTTTGCGGCGGACGAACTTGGGGACGGGACCTTCGGGGGCTTATTTTTGTGCACAGCTGTGCCCGCAGCCTATTTTTGGTACACGGAGGGTGCTCGCAAAGTCTCGCCCCATTCCGAGTCCGAGGCGGACGAGTTGGCCAGCCCCTCCCCAAAGGCTATAGCCCACCCGTTTTAGGCATTTTGCGGCGGGTAATTTGGGGGCGGGACCTTCGGGGGCTTATATTTGGGCGCGGCTGTGCCCGCAACCTATTTTAGGCACACGGAGGATGCTCGTAAAGTCTCGTCCCATTCCAGTCCGCCGGACAGGTTGGCCAGCCCTCCCCCAAGGCTATAGCCCACCTTTTTGGGCATTTTGCGGCGGACGAACTTGGGGGCGGGACCTTGAGGGCTTATATTTGGGCGCGCTGTGCCGCAGCCTATTTTGGCACACGGAGGACGCTCAAAGTCTCGTCCCATTCGAGTCCGCCGAGAAGTTGGCCAGCCTCCACCCAAGGCTATAGCCCACCGTTTTTAGGCATTTTTGCGGCGGACCGAACTTGGGGGCGGACCATCGGGGCTTATTTTTGGCGCGGCTGTGCCGCGACCTATTTTAACACCACGGAGGCCGCTCGCAAAGTCTCACCCCATTCCGAGTCCGAGCGGACGGAGTTGGCCCGCCCCTCCCCCAAGGCTATAGCCCACCCGTTTTTGGGCATTTTGCGGCGGACGAACCGAACTCGGGACGGGACCTTGGGAGCTTATTTTTGGGCGCGGCTGTGCCCGGCCTGGCAGACGTGGGGCGCTCGCAAAGTCTCGTCCCATTCCAGAGTCCGAGTTGGCCAGCCCTCCCCAAGGCTATAGCCCACCCGTTTTTAGGCATTTTTGCGGCGGGCAGAACTTGGGGCAGGACCTTCGAGGGCTTATTTTTGTGCACAGCTGTGCCCACCTATTTTTGGCACACGGAGGGGCGCTCGCAAAGTCTCCCCCCATTCCGAGTCCGGCGGACGACGTGGGCCAGCCCCTCCCCCCAAGGCTATAGCCCACCCGTTTTTTGGGCATTTTTTCGGCGGAAGAAATTGGGGACGGGACCTTCGGGGGCTTATTTTTGGGAGAAGCTGTGCCCGCGGCCTATTTTTGGCGCACGGAGGGCGCTCGCAAAGTCTCGGCCCATTCCGAGTCCGCGGACAGTTGGCCAGCCCCTCCCCCAACGCTATAGCCACCGTTCTTTGGGCATTTTACGGCGGACGAACTTGGGGGCCGGGACCTTGGTGGTTTATTTTGGGCGCGGCTCTGCCCGCCTCCTATATTTGGCCCACGTAGGGCGCTCGCCAAGTCTCAGCCCATTCCTACTCCGGCGGACGAAGTTGGCCAGCCCCTCCCCCCAAGGCTATAGCCCACCCGTTTTTTGGGCATTTTTGCGGCGGACGAACTTGGGGACGGGACCTTCGGGGGCTTATTTTTGTGCACAGCTGAGCCCGCGGCCTATTTTTGGCACACGGAGCGCTCGCAAAGTCTCGCCCCATTCCGAGTCCGAGGCGGACGAGTTGGCGGCCCTCCCACCAAGGTATAGCCCACCGTTTTTGGGCATTTTTTGCGGCGGACGAACTTGGGGACGGGACCTTCGGGGGCTTATATTTGGGCGCGGCTGTGCCCTACACACGGAGGGCTCGTAAAGTCTCGTCCCATTCCGAGTCCGCCGGACGAGTTGGCCAGCCCTCCCCCAAGGCTATAGCCCACCGTTTTTGGGCATTTTGCGGCGGACGAACTTGGGGGCGGGACCATCGAGGGCTTATTTTTGGCGGCTGTGCCCGACCTATTTTAGCACCGGCAGGCCGCTAGCAAAGTCTCACCCCATTCCGAGTCCGGCGGACGAAGTTGGCCAGCCCCTCCCCCCAAGGCTATAGCCCACCGTTTTAGGCATTTTGCGGCGGACGAACTTGGGGGGGGACCTTGGGGCTTATTTTTATGCACAGCTGTGCCGCGGCCTATTTTTGCACACGGAGGCGCTGCAAAGTCTCGCACCATTCCGAGTCCGGCGGACGAAGTTGGCCAGCCCTCCACAAGGCTATAGACCACCCGTTTTTGGGCATTTTTTCGGCGGATGAACTTGGGGACGGGACCTTCGGGGGCTTATTTTTGGGAGCGGCTGAACCCACGGCCTATTTTTGGCGCACGGAGGGCGCTCGCAAAGTCTCGACCCATTCCAAGTCCGGCGGACGAAGTTGGCCAGCCCCTCCCCCAAAGGCTATAGCCCACCCGTTAATTGGGCAAATTTTCGGCTGATGAACTTGGGGACGGGACCTTCGGTGGCTTATTTTTGGGCGCGGCTCTGCCCGCGGCCTATATTTGGCACACGGAGGGCGCTCGCAAAGTCTCTTCCCATTCCAAGTCCGGCGGACGAAGTTGGCCAGCCCCTCCCCCAAAGGCTATAGCCCACCCGTTTCGTGGGCATTTTTGCGGAGGACGAACTTGGGGCCAGGACCTTGAGGGCTTATTTTGGGCGCGGCTGTGCCCGTGGCCGAATTTTGGCACACGGAGGGCGCTCGTAAAGTCTCGCCGCATTCCGAGTCCGGCGGACGAAGTTGGCCAGCCCCTCCCCCAAGCCTTCAGCCCAGCCCCGTTTTTAGGCATTTTTGCGGCGGACGAACTTAGGGACGGGACCTTCGGGGGCTTATATTTGGGCGCGGCTGTGCCCGCAGCCTATTTTGGCACGGCACGGAGGACGCTCGTAAAGTCTCATCCCATTCCAAGTCCGGCGGACGAAGTTGGCCAGCCCCTCCCCCAAAGGCTATAGCCCACCCGTTTATTGGGCATTTTTGCGGCGGACGAACTTCGGGACGGGACCATCGGGGGCTTATTTTTTGGCGCGGCTGTGCCCGCGACCTATTTTTAGCAGACGGAGGCCACTCGCAAAGTCTCGCCCCATTCCGGAGTCCGGCGGACGGAGTTGGCCCGCCCTCCCCCAAGGCTATAGCCCACCGTTTTTAGGCATTTTGCACGTAGGCGAACTCGGGAATGGGACCTTCGGGAGCTTATTTTTCGCGGCTGTGCCACGGCCTATTTTTGGCAGGCGTGGGCGCTCGCAAAGTCTCCGTCCCATTCGAGTCCGAGGCGGACGAGTTGGCCAGCCCTCCCCCAAGGCTATAGCCCACCCGTTTTAGGCATTTTGCGTGAGACGAACTTGGGGCGGGACCTTGAGGGCTTATTTTGTGCACTGTGCCCACGGCCTATTTTTGGCACACGGAGGCGCTCGCAAAGTCTCACCCCATTCCGAGTCCGGCCGAGTTTGCCAGCCCTCCCACAAGGCTATAGCCCACCCGTTTTTGGGCATTTTCGGATGAACTTGGGGGGACCTTGGGGCTTATTTTGGGAGAAACTGTGCCCGCGGCCTATTTTGGCGCACGGAGCGCTCGCAAGTCTCGCCCCATTCCAAGTCCGAGCGGACAGAAGTGGGCCAACCCCTCCCCCAAGGCTATAGCCCACCACGTTCTTTAGGCATTTTTGCGGCGGACGAACTTGGGGCGGGACCTTCGGTGGCTTATTTTTGGGCGCGGCTCTGCCCGCGGCTATTTTTGGCAAGTAAAGCGCTCGCAAAGTCTCAGGCCATTCCGAGTCCGGCGGACAGTTGGCCAACCCCTCCCAAGGCTATAGCCCACCCGTTTTTTGGGCATTTTTGCGGCGGGCGAACTTGGGGACGGGACCTTCGGGGGCTTATTTTTGTGCACAGCTGTGCCCGCGGCCTATTTTGGCACACGGAGGCGCTCGCAAGTCTCGCCCCATTCCGAGTCCGAGCGGACCGAGTTGGCAGCCCCTCCCACCAGAGTATAGCCCACCCGTTTTTTGGGCATTTTAGCGTCGGACGAACTTGGGGACGGGACCTTCGGGTGCTTATTTTTGGGCGCGGCTGTGCCCGCAGCCTATTTTTGGCACACGGAGGGCGCTCGTAAAGTCTCATCCCATTCCGAGTCCGGCGGACGAAGTTGGCCATTCCCTCCCCCCAAGGCTATAGCCCACCCGTTTTTTGGGCATTTTGCGGCGGACGAACTTGGGGAGTGGACCATCGGGGGCTTATTTTTGGCGCAGCTGTGCCCATGACCTATTTTTAGCAGACGGAGACGCTCGCAAAGTCTCACCCCATTCCGAGTCAAGAGGCGGACGAGTTAGCCAGCCCCTCCCCAAGGCTATAGCCCACCCGTTTTTGGGCATTTTTGCGGCGGACGAACTTGGGGACGGGACCTTGGGGCTTATTTTATGCACAGCTGTGCCACGCTATTTTGGCACACGGAGCGCTCGCAAAGTCTCGTACCATTCCAAGTCCGAGGCGGACCGAAGTTGGCCAGCCTCCCACCAAGGCTATAGCCCACCCGTTTTGGGCATTTTTGGGGATGAACTTGGGGACGGGACCTTCGGGGGCTTATTTTTGGGAGCGGCTGAACCCACGGCCTATTTTGGCGCACGGGCGCTCGCAAAGTCTCGCCCCATTCCAAGTCCGGCGGACAGAGTTGGCCAGCCCTCCCCCAAGGCTATAGCCCACCCGTTCTTTGGGCATTTTGCGGCGGATGAACTTGGGGACGGGACCTTCGGTGGCTTATTTTGGCGCAGCTCTGCCCGCGCCTATATTTGGCACCACGGAGCGCTCGCAAAGTCTCATCCCATTCCAAGTTCGACGGACGAAGTGGGCCAGCCCCCTCCCAGGCTATAGCCCACCCGTTTCTTGGGCATTTTTGCGGGGGACGAACTTGGGGACGGGACCTTCGGGGGCTTATTTTTGGGCGTGGCTGTGCCCGGGCCGAATATTGGCACACGGAGGGCGCTCGTAAAGTCTCGCCGCATTCCGAGTCCGGCGGACGAAGTTGGCCAGCCCCCCCCAACGCTATAGCCCACCCGTTTTTGGGCATTTTTGCGGCGGACGAACTTGGGGGCGGGACCTTCGGGGGCTTATATTTGGCGCGGCTGTGCCGCATCCTATTTTGGCACACGGAGGAGGGCTCGTAAAGTCTCGTCCCATTCCGAGTCCGCGGACAGAGGATTGGCCAGCCCCTCCCCCAAGGCTATAGCCCACCCGTTTTTGGGCATTTTACGGCGGGCGAACTTGGGGCGGGACCATCGGGGGCTTATTTTTGGCGCGCTGTGCCGCGACCTGGCCCTGCACGGAGGCCGCTCGCAATGTCTCGCCCCATTCCGAGTCCGAGCGGACGAGGTTAGCCCGCCCCTCCCCCAAGGCTATAGCCCACCCGTTTTAGGCATTTTGCGGCGGACGAACTCGGGGACGGGACCTTCGGGAGCTTATTTTGGGCGTGGCTGTGCCCACGGCCTATTTTTTGGCAGGCGTGGGGCGCTCCACAAAGTCTCGTCCCATTCTGAGTCAGGACGAAGTTGGCCAGCCCTCCCCAAAGGCTATAGCCCACCCGTTTTGGCATTTTTTGCGGCGGACGAACTTGGGGACGGGACCTTCGAGGGCTTATATTGGGGCGCGGCTGTGCCCGCAGCCTATTTTTGCACCACGGATGGCCTTTCGTAAAGTCTCGTCCCATTCCCGAGTCCGCCCCGGACGAAGTTGGCCAGCCCCTCCCCCAAGGCTATAGCCCACCCGTTTTAGGCATTTTTGCGGGCGGACGAACTTGGGGCGGGACCATCGGGGGCTTATTTTTGGCGCGGCTGTGCCCGCGACCTATTTAGCACACGGAGGCCACTCGCAAAGTCTCGCCCCATTCCCGAGTCCGGCGGACGGAGTTAGCCCGCCCCTCCCCCAAGTCTATAGCCCACCCGTTTTTGGGCATTTTGCGGCGGACGAACTCGGGGACGGGACCTTCGGGAGCTTATTTTTGGCGCGCTGTGCCACGGCCTATTTGCAGGCGTAGGGCGCTCACAAAGTCTCGTCCCATTCTGAGTCCAGCGGACGAAGTTGGCCAACCCCCTCCCCAAGGCCATAGCCCACCGTTTTTGGGCATTTTACGGCGGACGAACTTGGGGACGGGACCTTCGAGGGCTTATTTTTGTGCACAGCTGTGCCAGCCTATTTTGGCGCACGGAGGCGCTCGCAAAGTATCGCCCCATTACGAGTCCTTCGGACTGAGTTTGCCAGCCCCTCCCCCAAATGATATAGCCCACCCGTTTTTTTGTCATTTTTGAGGCGTACGAATTTGGGGACGGGACCTTCGGTGGATTATATTTGGGCACGGCTGTGCCACCCAGCCTATTTTGGCCACACGGAGGGGCGCTCGTAAAGTCTCGTCCCATTCCGAGGTCAGACGAAGTTGGCCAGCCCCTCCCCCAATGCTATAGCCCTACCTTTTTTTGGGCATTTTTGCGGCGGACGAACTTGGGGCGGGACCTTCGGAGCTTATATTTGGGCGCGCTGTGCCCGCAGCTGGCCACAGCACCACGGAGGATGCTCGTAAAGTCTCGTCCCATTCCGAGTCCGCCGGACGAAGTTGGCCAGCCCCTCCCCCAGGCTATAGCCCACCCGTTTTTAGGCATTTTGCGGCGGACGAACTTGGGGCGGGACCATCGGGGCTTATTTTTGGCGCGGCTGTGCCCGCGACCTATTTTCCCACCACGGAGGCGCTCACAAAGTCTCACCCCATTCCGGGTCCGGCGGACGGAGTTGCCCCGCCCCTCCCCCAAGGCTATAGCCACCGTTTTTAGGCATTTTGCGGCGGACGAACTCGGGGCCCACGGGACCTTCGGGAGCTTATTTTTGGGCGCGGCTGTGCCCAGTGCCAGGCAGGCGTAGGGCGCTCGCAAAGTCTCGTCCCATTCCGAGTCCGAGCGGACGAGTTGCCAGCCCTCCCCAAGGCTATAGCCCACCCGTTTTGGGCATTTTACGGCGGGACCCGAACTCGGGGGCGGGACCTTCGGGAGCTTATTTTTGGGCGCGGCTGTGCCACGGCCTATTTAGCAGGCGTGGGGCGCTCAAAGTCTCGTCCCATTCCGAGTCCGGCGGACGAAGTTGGCCAGCCCTCCCCCCAAGGCTATAGCCCACCCGTTTTTTGGGCATTTTTGCGGCGGACCAACTGGGGGACGGGACCTTCGGGGGCTTATTTTTGTGCACAGCTGTGCCCCCAGCCTATTTTTGGCACACGGAGGACGCTCGTAAAGTCTCGTCCCATTCCGAGTCCGCCGGACAGAGTTGGCCAGCCTCCCCCAAGGCTATAGCCCACCTTTTTAGGGCATTTTGCGGCGGACGAACTTAGGGGCCAGGACCTTGAGGCTTATATTTGGGCGCGGCTGTGCCTGCAGCCTGGCACACGGAGGACGCTCGTAAAGTCTCGTCCCATTCCGAGTCCCGGACGAGGTTGGCCAGCCCCTCCCCAAGGCTATAGCCCACCGTTTTAGGCATTTTGCGGCGGGCGAACTTGGGGCGGGACCATCGGGGGCTTATTTTTGGCGCGGCTGTGCCGCGACCTGGCCTGCACCACGGAGGCCGCTCACAAAGTCTCACCCCATTCCGGGTCGAGCGGACGGGAGTTGGCCGCTCCCCAAGGCTATAGCCCACCCGTTTTTAGGCATTTTGCGGCGGACGAACTCGGGGAGGACCTTGGGAGCTTATTTTTGGGCGCGGCTGTGCCCTGGCCAATTTTGGCAGGCGTGGGGCGCTCGCAAAGTCTCGTCCCATTCAGTCCGGCGGGCCGAGTTGGCCAGCCCTCCCCCAAGGCTATAGCCCCGTTTTAGGCATTTTGCGGCGGAGAACTCGAGGCGGGACCTTCGGGAGCTTATTTTGGGCGCGGCTGTGCCCACGGCCTATTACAGGCGTAGGGCGCTCAAAAGTCTCGTCCCATTCTGAGTCCGAGCGGACGAAGTTGGCCAGCCCCTCCCCCAAGGCTACCAGCCACCCGTTTTTGGGCATTTTGCGGCGGACCAACTTGGGGGCCCAGGACCTTCGGGCTTATTTTTGTGCACAGCTGTGCCGCAGCCTATTTTGGCACACGGAGGGCCTCGTAAGTCTCGTCCCATTCCCGAGTCCGCCCGGACGAAGTTGGCCAGCCCCTCCCCCAGGCTATAGCCCACCTTTTTTTAGGCATTTTACGGACGAACTTGGGGCCGGACCTTGGGGGCTTATATTTGGGCGCGGCTGTGCCTGCAGCCTATTACAGCACCTGGAGGACTCGTAAAGTCTCGTCCCATTCCGAGTCCGCCGGAAGAAGGTTGCCAGCCCAACCCCCCAAGGATATAGCCCACCCGTTTTTTGGGCATTTTGCGGCGGAGCGAACTTGGGGGCGGGACCATCGGGGGCTTATTTTTGGCGCGGCTGTGCCAGCGACCTAGCCCCCAGCCTACAGGCCGCTCGCAAAGTCTCACCCCATTCCGGGTCCGGCGGACGGAGTTAGCCCGCCTCCCCCAAGGCTATAGCCCACCCGTTTTTGGGCATTTTGCGACGAACTCGGGGCGGGACCTTCGGGAGTTTATTTTGGGCGCGGCTGTGCCACGGCCTATTTTGGCAGGCGTGGGCGCTCGCAAATTCTCGTCCCATTCCGCGTCCGGCGGGTGAAGTTGGCCAGCCCTCCCCCCAAGGCTATAGCCCACCTGTTTTTTGGGCATTTTTGCGGCGGACGAACTTGGGGACGGGACCATCGGGGCTTATTTTTGCACAGCTGTGCCACGGCCTATTTTTGGCACACGGAGGCGCTCGCAAAGTTTCACCCCATTCCGAGTCCGGGCGGAAGTTGGCCAGCCCCTCCCACAAGGCTATAAGCCCACCCGTTTTTGGGCATTTTTGGCGGATGAACTTGGGGAGGCGGGACCTTCGGGGCTTATTTTTGGGAGCAGCTGTGCCCGCGGCCTATTTTGGCGCACGGAGCGCTGCATAAGTCTCGCCCCATTCCAAGTCCGGCGGACGAGGTTGGCCAGCCCCTCCCCCAAGGCTATAGCCCACCCGTTCTTTGGGCATTTTGCGGCGAGACGAACTTGGGGCGGGACCTTCGGGGGCTTATATTTGGCGCGGCTGTGCCGCAGCCTATTGGCACACGGAGGACGCTCGTAAAGTCTCGTCCCATTCCGAGTCCGCGGACGAGGTTGCCAGCCCCTACCCCCAAGGCTATAGCCCACCCATTTTTGGGCATTTTGCGGCGGACGAACTTGGGGGCGGGACCATCGGGGCTTATTTTTGGCGCGGCTGTGCCCGCGACCTATTTTTAACACACGGAGGCCGCTGCGCAAAGTCTCACCCCATTCCGGGTCCGGCGGACGGAGTTAGCCATCCCCTCCCCCCAAGGCTATAGCCCACCCGTTTTTTGGGCATTTTGCGGCGGACGAACTTGGGGTCGGGACCTTCGGGGGCTTATATTTGGGGGCGGCTGTGCCCGAAGCCTATTTTTGGCACACGGAGGGGGCTCGTAAAGTCTCGTCCCATTCCGAGTCCGCGGACGAGGTTGCCAGCCCTACCCCCAAGGCTATAGCCCACCCATTTTTGGGCATTTTTGCGTGACGAACTTGGGGGCGGGACCATCGGGGCTTATTTTTGGCGGCTGTGCCCGCGACCTATTTAACTTTGGGAGGCCGCTCGCAAAAGTCTCACCCCATTCCGAGTCAGGCGGACCAGAACTTGGGGCGGGACCTTCGGGGCTTATTTTTGGGAGCAGCTGTGTGACCTATTTTTGGCGCACGGAGGCGCTCGCAAAGTCTCGCCCCATTCCAAGTCCGGCGGACGGTTGGCCAGCCCCTCCCCCAAGGCTATAGCCCACCGTTCTTTGGGCATTTTGCGGCGGACGAACTTGGGGACGGGACCTTCGAGGGCTTATTTTTATGCACAGCTGTGCCCGCGGCCTATTTTTGGCACACGGAGGCGCTCGCAAAGTCTCACCCCATTCCGAGTCCAGGGCGAAGTTGGCCAACCCCTCCCACAAGGCTATAGCCCACCCGTTTTTGTGCATTTTCGGCGGATGAACTTGGGACGGGACCTTCGGGGCTTATTTTTGGGAGCAGCTGTGCCGTGGCCTATTTTGGCGCACGGAGCGCTCGCAAAGTCTCGCCCCATTCCAAGTCCGGCGGACGTAGTTAGCCAGCCCCTCCCCCAAGGCTATAGCCCACCGTTCTTTGGGCATTTTGCGGCGGACGAACTTGGGGACGGGACCTTCGGGGGCATATTTTTGTGCCCGGCTGTCCCACGCGGCCTATTTTTGGCACACGGAGGGCGATCGCAAAGTCTCACCCCATTCAGTCAGCGGAAGTTGGCCAGCCCCTCCCACAAGGCTATAGCCCACCCGTTTTTGGGCATTTTTTCGGCGGATGAACTTGGGGCGGGACCTTCGGGGCTTATTTTTGGGAGCAGCTGTGCCGCGGCCTATTTTTGGCGCACGGAGGGCACTCGCAAGAGTCTCGCCCCATTCCAAGTCCGGCGGACAGAGTTGGCCAGCCACTCCCCCAAGGCTATAGCCCACCCGTTTTTTGGGCAGTTTTGCGGCTGGCGAACTTGGGGACGGGACCTTCGGGGGCTTATAGTTGGGCGCGGCTGAGCCCGCAGCCTATTTTTGGTACACGGAGGCGCTCGTAAAGTCTCGTCCCATTCCCAGTCCGCGGACGAAGGTTGCCAGCCCCTACCCCAAGGCTATAGCCCACCCATTTTTGGGCATTTTAGGACGAACTTGGGGGCGGGACCATCGGGGGCTTATTTTTTGGCGCGGCTGTGCCGCGACCTATTTTAGCACACAGGCCGCTCGCAAGTCTCACCCCATTCCGGGTCCGGCGGACGGAGTTGGCCCGCCCTCCCCAGGCTATAGCCCACCCGTTTTGGGCATTTTGCGGCGGACGAACTTCGGGAGACGGGACCTTCGGGAGCTTATTTTGGGCACGGCTGTGCCACGGCCTAACAGGCGTGGGCGCTCGCAAGTCTCGTCCCATTCCGAGTCCGGCCGGACGAAGTTGGCCAGCCCTCCCCCGAGGCTATAGCCCCACCCGTTTTTAGGGCATTTTGCGGCGGACGAACTTGGGGGGCGGGACCTTCGGGGCTTATTTTTGTGCACAGCTGTGCCCGGCCTATTTTGGCACACGGAGGCGCTGCAAAGTCTCACCCCATTCCGAGTCCGGCGGACAGAAGTTGGCCAGCCCCTCCCACAAGGCTATAGCCCACCCGTTTTTGGGCATTTTTTGTGGATGAACTTGGGACGGGACCTTCGGGGCTTATTTTGGGAGCAGCTGTGCCCACGGCCTATTTTTAGGCGCACGGAGGCGCTCGCAAAATCTCGCCCAATTCCAAGTCCGGCGGACAGAGTTGGCCAGCCCTCCCCAAGGCTATAGCCCACCCGTTCTTTGGGCATTTTGCAGGCGGACGAACTTGGGGGCCAGGACATTCGGGGGCTTATTTTTGTGCACAGCTGTGCCCTATTTTTGGCACACGGAGGCGCTCGCAAAGTCTCACCCCATTCCGAGTCCGGCGGACGAGGTTGGCCAGCCCCTCCCACCAAGGCTATAGCCCACCCGTTTTTGGGCATTTTTGGCGGATGAACTTGGGGGGCCAGGACCTTCGGGGCTTATTTTGGGACCAGCTGTGCCCGTGGCCTTTTTGGCGCACGGAGCGCTCGCAAAGTCTCGCCCCATTCCAAGTCCGGCGGACGAGTTGGCCCCCTCCCCCAAGGCTATAAGCCCACCCGTTCTTTGGGCATTTTTGCGGCGAGACGAACTTGGGGCCAGGACCTTCGGGGGCTTATTTTTGTGCACAGCTGTGCCCGGCCTATTTTGGCACACGGAGGCGCTCCAAAGTCTCTCACCCCATTCCGAGTCCGGCGGACGAGAGTTGGCCAGCCCTCTCCCACCAGGCTATAGCCCACCCGTTTTCGGCATTTTTGAGCGGATGAACTTGGGGCGGGACTTTCGGGGCTTATTTTGGGAGCAGCTGTGCCCGCGGCCTATTTTGTCGCACGGAGGCGCTCAAAATCTCGCCCCATTCCAAGTCCGGCGGACGAAGTTGGCCAGCCCTCCCCCCAAGGCTATAGCCCACCCGTTCTTTCGGCATTTTTGCGGCGGACAACTTGGGGGCGGACCTTCGGGGCTTATTTTTGTGCACAGTTGTACCCGCCTATTTTTGGTACACGGAGGCGCTCGCAAAGTCTCACCCCATTCCGAGTCCGTGGGCGAAGTTGGCCAGCCTCCCACAAGGCTATAGCCCACCGTTTTGGGCATTTTTTGTGGGATGAACTTGGGGGCGGGACCTTGAGGGCTTATTTTTGTGCACAGTGTGGCGCGCCTATTTTTTGGCACACGGAGCGCTCGCAAAGTCTCACCCCCATTCCGGAGTCCGGCGGACGAAGTTGTAGCCAGCCCTCCCACCAAGGCTATAGCCCACCGTTTTTGGGCATTTTTGGCGGATGAACTTGGGAGGCCATGGGACCTTGGGGCTTATTTTTGGGAGCAGCTGTGCCCGACCTATTTTGGCGCACGGAGGCGCTCGCAAAGTCTCGCCCCATTCCAAGTCCGGGCGGACCGAGTTGGCCAGCCCTCCCCCCAGGCTATAGCCCACCCGTTCTTTGGGCATTTTGCGGCGGACGAACTTGGGGCGGGACCTTCGGTGGCTTATTTTGGGCGCGGCTCTGCCCGCGGCCTATTTTGGCACACGTAGGGCGCTCGCAAAGTCTCAGGCCATTCCGAGTCCGGCGGACGAGTTGGCCAGCCCCTCCCCCAAGGCTATAGCCCATCCGTTTTTGGGCATTTTTGCGGCGGACGAACTGGGGACGGGACCTTCGGAGCTTATTTTGGGCGCGGCTGTGCCCGGCCTATTTGCAGGGCGTAGGGCGCTCACAAAGTCTCGTCCCATTCTGAGTCCGGCGGACAGGGTTGGCCAGCCCCTCCCCCAAGGCTATAGCCACCCGTTTTTAGGCATTTTGCGGCGGACGAACTTGGGGACGGGACCTTGGGGGCTTATTTTGTGCACAGCTGTGTCCGCAGCCTATTTTTGGCACGGAGGGCACTCGTAAAGTCTCGCCCCATTCCGAGTCCGGCGGACGAAGTTGGCCAGCCCTCCCCAAAGGCTATAGCCCACCCGTTTTTGGGCATTTTGCGGACGAATTTGGGGACGGCACCTTCGAGGGCTTATATTTGGCGGCTGTGCCCGCAGCCTACTTTGGCACACGGAGGGCCTCGTAAAGTCTCGTCCCATTCGAGTCCGCCGGACGAAGTTGGCCAGCCCCTCCCCCAAGGCTATAGCCCACCTTTTTGGGCATTTTGCGGCGAGACGAACTTGGGGCGGGACCTTCGGGGCTTATATTTGGGCGCGGCTGTGCTCGCAGCCTATTTTTGCACACGGAGGCGCTCGTAAGTCTCGTCCCATTCCCGAGTCCGCCGGACGAAGTTGGCCAGCCCCTCCCCCAGGCTATAGCCCACCCGTTTTTAGGCATTTTTGCGGCGGGACGAACTTGGGGACGGGACCATCGGGGGCTTATTTTAGTGCGCCGCTGTGCCCGCGACCTATGCACCGGAGGCCGCTCGCAAAGTCTCACCCCATTCAGGTTCCGGCGGACGAGTTAGCCCGCCCCTCCCCCAAGGCTATAGCCCACCCGTTTTTAGGCATTTTGCGGCGGACGAACTTCGGGGCCCAGGGACCTTCGGGAGCTTATTTTTGGCGCGGCTGTGCCCCACGGCCTATTTTGGCAGGCGTAGGGCGCTCGTAAGTCTCGTCCCATTCCGAGTCCGGCGGACAGTTGGCCAGCCCTCCCCCAAGGCTATAGCCCACCCGTTTTTGGGCATTTTTGCGGCGGACCCAGAACTTGGGACGCGGGACCTTCGGGGCTTATTTTTGTGAGCAGCTGTGCCCGGCCCTATTTTGGCGCACGGAGGCGCTCGCAAGTCTCACCCCATTCCAAGTCCGAGGCGGACGAGTTGGCCAGCCCTCCCCCAAGGCTATAGCCCACCCGTTCTTTAGGCATTTTGCGTGACGAACTTGGGGACGGGACCTTCGGTGGCTTATTTTTGGGCGCGGCTCTGCCGCGGCCTGGCCTGCACACGTGGGCGCTCGCAAAGTCTCAGGCCATTCCGAGTCCGGCGGACGAAGTTGGCCAGCCTCCCCTCAAGGCTATAAGCCCATCCGTTTTTGCGCATTTTCGGCGGACGAACTTCGGGGACGGGACCTTCGGGAGCTTATTTTTGGGCGCGGCTGTGCCCCACTGACCCCAGGCGTGGGGCGCTCACAAAGTCTCGTCCCATTCTGAGTCCGGCGGCGGACAGGGTGGCCAGCCCCTCCCCCAAGGCTATAGCCCACCCGTTTTAGGGCATTTTGCGGCGGGCCGAACTTGGGGAGCGGGACCTTCGGGGGCTTCTTTTGGCGCGCGGCTGTGCCCGCGGACTATTTTGGCACACTGGAGGCCGCTCGCAAAGTCTCACCCCATTCCTAGTCCGAGGCGGACGAGTGGGCCATCCCTCCCCCAAGGCTATATCCCACTGTTTTTGGGCTTTTTGCGGCGGGAACTTGGGGACGGGACCTTCGAGGGCTTATTTTCAGTACGGCTTTGGTGGCCTATTTTGGAACACGGAGGGCGCTCGCAAAGTCTCGCCCCATTCCGAGTCCGGCGGACGAAGTGGGCCAGCGCCTCCCCCCAAGGCTATAGCGCACCCGTTTTTTGGGCATTGTTTCGGCGGACGAACTTGGGGACGGGACCTTCGGGGGCTTATTTTTGGGCGCGGCTGTGACCGCGGCCTATTTTTGGCACACGGAGGGTGCTCGCAAAGTCTCGCCCCATTTCCAGTCCGGCGAACGAAGTTGGCCAGCCCCTCCCCCCAAGGCTATAGCCCACCCATTTTTTGGGCATTTTTGTGGCGGACGAACTTGGGGACGGTACCTTCGGGGGCTTCTTTTTGGATGCGGCTGTGCCCGCGGCCTATTTTTGGCACACGGAGGGCGCTCGTAAAATCGCCCCATTCCGAGTCCGGCGGGCGAAGTGGGCCAGCCCCTCCCCCCAAGGCTATAGCGCACCCGTTTTTTGGGCATTTTTGCGTCGGTCGAACATGGGGACGGGACCTTTGGGTGCTTACTTTTGGGCGCGGCTGAGCCCGCGGCCTATTTTTGGCACACGGAGGGCGCTCGTAAAATCGCCCCATTCCGAGTCCGGCGGACGAAGTTGGCCAGCCCCTACCCCCAAGGATATAGCCCACCCGTTTTTTGGGCATTTTTGCGGCGGACGAACTTGGGGACGGGACCTTCGGGGGCATCTTTTTGTGCGCGGCTGTGCCCGTGGCCTAATTTTGGCACACGGAGGGCGCTCGCAAAGTCTCGCCTCATTCCGAGTCCGTTGGACGAAGTTGGCCGGCCCCTCCCCCCAAGGCTATAGCCCACCTGTTGTTTGGGTTTTTTTGCGGCGGGCGAACTTGGGGACGGGACCTTCGGGGACTTATTTTTGGGCGTGGCTGTGCCCGCGGCCTATTTTTGACACACGGAGGGCACTCGCAAAGTCTCGGCCCATTCCGAGTCCGGCGGACGAAGTGGGCCAGCCCCTCCCCCCAAGGCTATAACCCACCCATTTTTTGGGCATTTTTGCGGCGGACGAACTTGGGGACGGGACCTTCGGGGGCTTATTTTTGGGCGCGGCTGTGCCCGCGATCTATTTTTGGCACACGGAGAGCGTTCATAAAGTCTCGCCCCATTCCGAGTCCGGCGGACGAAGTTGGCCAGCCCCTTCCCCCAAGGCCATAGCCCACCGTTTCTTGAGGCATTTTGCGGCGGACCGAACTTGGGGCGGGACCTTGAGGGCTTATTTTTGGGCGCAGCTGTGACCGCGGCCTATTTTTGGTACACAGAGGCGCTCGGAAAGTCTCGCCCCATTCCGAGTCCGAGCGGACGAGAGTGGGCCAGCCCCCTCCCCCAGGCTATAGCCCACCCGTTTTTGGGCATTTTGCGGCGGACGAACTTGGGGCGGGACCTTTGGGGGCTTATTTTAGGGTTCGGCTGTGTCATGCGGCCTATTTTGGCACAGCGGAGCGCTCGCAAAGTCTCGCCCCGTTCCGAGTCCGGCTGACGAAGTTGGCCTGCCCCTCCCGACAAGGCTATTTCCCTCCCGTTTTTTGGTCATTTTTGCGGCGGATGAACTTGGGGAGGGGACCTTCTGGGGCTTATTTTTGGGCGCGGCTGTGCCCGCGGCCCATTATTGGCAGGAGGGCACTCGCAAAGTTTCGCCCCATTCCGAGTCGGGCGGACGAGTTAGGCCAGCCATTCCCCCAAGGCTATAGCCCACCCGTTTTTGGGCATATTTGCGGTGGGTGAACTTGGGAGGGGACCTTAGGGGCTTATTTTTGGCGCGGCTGTGCCGCGGCCTATTTTGGCACACAGAGGCGCTCGCAAAGTCTCGCCCCATTCCGAGTCCGAGCGGACAGAGTTGGCCAGCCCCTCCCCCAAGGCTATAGCCCACCCGTTTTTAGGCATTTTGGGCGGACGAACTTGGGAGGGCGGGACCTTCGGGGGCTTATTTTTGCGGCTGTGCCGCGGCCTATTTTGGCACACGGAGCGCTCGCAAAGTCTCGCCCCATTCCGAGTCCGGCGGACGAGATTAGCCAGCCCAAGGCTATAGCCCACCCGTTTTGGGCATTTTTGCGCGGAGACGAACTTGAGGGGCGGGACCATCGGGGCTTATTTTTGGGCGCGGCTGTGACCGTGTCCTAGTTACCACAGGAGGCCTCTCGCAAAGTCTCGCCCCATTCCGAGTCCGGAGGGAGATTGTTCAGGCCCCTCCCCCAAGGCTATAACCCACCCATTTGTTGGGCATTTTGTAGCGGACGAACTTGGGGAGGCGGGACCTTGGGGGCTTATTTTGGGCGCGGCTGTGCCCATGACTATTTTGCCACACGGAGGCGTTCGTAAAGTCTCACCCCATTCCGAGTCCGGCGGACGAAGTTGGCCAGCCCCACCCCCAAGGCCATAGCCCACCCGTTTCTTGGGCATTTTGCGGCGGACGAACTTGGGGGCCAGGGACCTTCGGGGGATTATTTTTGGGCGCAGCTGTGCCACGGCCTATTTTGGTACACGGAGGCGCTCGGAAAGTCTCGCCCCATTCCGAGTCCGGCGGACGAGTGGGCCAGCCCTCCCCCAAGGCTATAGCCCACCGTTTTTGGGCATTTTGCGGCGGACGAACTTGGGGACGGGACCTTTGGGGGGCTTATTTTGCAGTTCGGCTGTGCCCATGGCCTATTTTGGCACACAGAGGCGCTCGCAAAGTCTCGCCCCATTCCGAGTCCGGCGGACGAAGTTGGCCAGCCCCTCCCAAGGCTATAGCCCACCGTTTTTGGGCATATTTGCGGCGGACAGACTTGCGGAGGCGGGACCTTCGAGGGCTTATTTTTTTGCGGCTGTGCCCGTGGCCTATTTTTTGCACACAGGGCGCTCGCAAAGTCTCGCCCCATTCGAGTCCGGCGGACGAAGTTGGCCAGCCCCTCCCCAAGGCTATAGCCCACCCGTTTTTGGTCATTTTGGGCGGACGAACTTCGGGACGGGACCTTCGGGCGCTTATTTTCGCGGCTGTGCCCGCGGCCTATTTTGCACACAGGGGCGCTGCAAGTCTCGCCCCATTCCGAGTCCGAGCGGACGAGTTGGCCAGCCCCTCCCCCAAGGCTATAGCCACCGTTTTTGGGCATATTTGCGGCGGACGAACTTGCGGACGGGACCTTGAGGGCTTATTTTTTGCGGCTGTGCCCGTGGCCTATTTTTGCACACAGAGGCGCTCACAAAGTCTCGCCCCATTCCGAGGTCCAGGCGGACGAAGTTAGCCAACCCCCAAGGCTATATCCCACCCCTTTTTTGGGCAATTTTGAGGCGGACCGAATTGGGGTCGGGACCATCGGGGCCTTATTTTTGGCGCGGCTGTGACCGTGTCCTATTTTGGCACACGGAGGCCGCTCGCAAGTCTCACCCCATTCCGAGTCAGCGGACGGAGTTAGCCCGCCCTCCCCGAGGCTATAGCCCACCCGTTTTTTGGGCCATTTTTGCGGCGGTCGAACTTGGGGACGGGACCTTCGGGGGCTTATTTTGGGGCACGGCTGTGCCCGTGGCACTATTTTTGGCACACGGAGGGCGCTCGCAAAGTCTCGCCCCATTCCGAGTCCGGCGGACAAAGTTAGCCAGCCCCTCCCCCCAAGGCTATAGCCCACCCGTTTTTTGGGCATTTTTGCGGCGGACGAACTTGGGGACGGGACCTTCGGGGGCTTATTTTTATGCGGCTGTACCGCGCCCTGGCCTGGCACACGGAGGGTGCTGCAAAATCTCGCTGCATTCAGAGTCCGGCGGACCGGTTGGCCAGCCCCTCCCCCAAGGCTATAGCCCACGTTTTTGGGCATTTTGCGGCGGACGAACTTGGGGACGGGACCTTCGGGGGCTTATTTTTAGGTGCGGCTGTGACCGTGTCCTATTTTGGCACACGGAAGCCTCTGCAAGTCTCGCCCCATTCCGAGTCCGGCGGACGAAGTTGGCCAGCCCCTCCCCCCAAGGCTATAGCCCACCCGTTTTTTGGGCATTTTTGCGGCGGACGAATTTGGGGACGGGACCTTCGGGGGCTTATTTTTGGGCGCGGCTGTGACCGTGTCCTATTTTTGGCACACGGAGGCCTCTCGCAAAGTCTCGCCCCATTCCGAGTCCGGCGGACGAAGTTGGCCAGCCCCTCCCCCCAAGGCTATAGCCCACCCGTTTTTTGGGCATTTTTGCGGCGGACAAACTTGGGGACGGGACCTTCGGGGGCTTATTTTTTTGCGCGGCTGTGCCCGCGGCCTATTTTTGGCACACAGAGGCGCTGCAAAGTCTCGCCCCATTCCGAGTCCGGCGGACAGGATTGGCCAACACCTCCCCCAAGGCTATAGCCCACCGTTTTTGGACATTTTTGAGGCGGACGAACTTGGGGACGGGACCTTCGGGGCTTATTTTTGGGTGCGGCCGTGCCCGCTATTTTGGCATACGGAGCGCTCGCAAAGTCTCGCCCCATTCCGAGTCCAGCGGACGAAGTTGGCCAACCCACTCCCCCAAGGCCATAGCCCGCCGTTTTTGGGCATTTTGCGGCGGACGAACTTGAGGGCCAGGACCTTCGAGGGCTTATTTTTGGGGCGGCTGTGCCCGTAGCCTATTTTGGCACGCGGAGCGCTGCATGAGTCTCGCCCCATTCTGAGTCAGCGGGCGAGTTGGCCAACCTCCCCCAAGGCCATAGCCCACCCGTTTTTAGGGCATTTTGTGGAGGATGAACTTGGGGGCCAGGGACCTTGAGGGCTTATTTTTGTGGCTGTACCAGCACCTATTTTTGGCACACGGAGGCGCTCGCAAAGTCTCGCCGCTTTCCAGGTCAGCGGCGGACCAGAGTTGGCCAGCCCCTCCCCCAAGGCTATAGCCCACCTGTTTTTGGGCATTTTGCGGCGGACGAACTTGGGGCCAGGACCTTCGGGGGCTTATTTTTGGGCGCGGCTGTGACCGTGTCCTATTTTTAGGCACCACGGGGCCTCTCGCAAAGTCTCGCCCCATTCCGAGTCCGGCGGACGAGATTAGCCAGCCACTCCCCCAGGCTATAGCCCGCCCGTTTTTGGGCATTTTGCGGCGGACGAACTTGGGGTCGGGACCTTCGAGGGCTTATTTTTGGCGCGCTGTGCCCGCAGCCTATTTTTGCACACGGAGGCGCTCGTAAAGTCTCACCCCATTCCGAGTCCGAGCGGACAGAGTTGGCCAACCCCTCCCCCAAGGCTATAGCCCACCCGTTTTTGGGCCATTTTGCGGCGGACGAACTTGGGGACGGGACCTTCGGGGGCTTATTTTGGGCACGCTGTGCCCGCGGCACTACGGCACACGGAGCGCTGCAAAGTCTCGCCCCATTCGAGTCCGGCGGACAGAAGTTAGCCAGCCTCCCCAAGGCTATAGCCCACCTGTTTTGGGCATTTTTCGGCGGACGAACTTGGGGCGGACCTTCGGGGGCTTATTTTTTGTTCGCGCTGTATCCCTATTTTAGCACACAGGTGCTCAAAGTCTCGCTGCATTCGAGTCCGGCGGACGAAGTTGGCCAGCCCTCCCCCAGGCTATAGCCCACCCGTTTTTAGGGCATTTTGCGGACCGAACTTGGGGCGGGACCTTCGAGGGCTTATTTTTGGGTGCGGCTGTGCCGAGTGTCCTTTTTTAGCACACGGAAGCCTCGGTAAAGTCTCGCCATTCCGAGTCCGGCGGACGAGGTTGGCCAACCCACTCCCCAGGCTATAGCCCACCCGTTTTGGGCATTTTTTATTTTTACGCGGGACCTTTGGGGCGGGACCTTCGGGGCCTGGGACTTATTTTTGGGCCCAGCGAGCTGTTACCGTGTCCTATTTTTTAACACACCTGAGGCCTCTGTGCGCAAAGGCCTCTCGTCCCCATTCCGAGTCCGGCGGACGAGTTGGCCAGCCCCTCCCCCAAGGCTATAACCCACCCGTTTTTGGGCATTTTGCGGCGGACGAACTTGGGGGGACCTTGGGGCTTATTTTTTTGCAGCTGTGCCCGCGGCCTATTTTGGCACACAGGCGCTCGCAAAGTCTCGCCCCATTCCGAGTCCGGCGGACGAAGTTGGCAACGACCTCCCCCAAGGCTAAAGCCCACCCGTTTTTGGGCATTTTTTAGGCGGACCCGAACTGGGGAGGGACCTTCGGGGGCTTATTTTTGGGTGCGGCCGTGCCCGCGCCTATTTTGGCACACGGAGGCGCTCGCAAAGTCTCGCCCCATTCCGAGTCCAGCGGACAGTTGCCAGCCCCTCCCCCAAGGCCATAGCCCACCCGTTTTTAGGCATTTTGCGGCGGACGAACTTGGGGCGGGACCTTGGGGGCTTATTTTGGAGCGCAGCTGTGCCCGTAGCCTATTTTGGCACGCGGAGGCGCTCGCAAAGTCTCGCCCCATTCGAGTCCAGCGGACGAGAGTTGGCCAACCCCTCCCCCAAGGCCATAGCCCACCCGTTTTTGGGCATTTTGTGGAGGATGAACTTGGGGACGGGACCTTCGGGGCTTATTTTTGCGCGGCTGTACCAGCGCCCTATTTTTGGCACACGGAGGCGCTCGCATAAAGTCTCGCCGCATTCCCGAGTCCGAGCGGACGAGATTGGCCAGCCCCTCCCCCAAGGCTATAGCCACACCTGTTTTTAGGGCATTTTGAGGCGCGGACCGAAGGACGGGCGCTGCGACCTTCGGGGGGGCTTATTTTTTTGGGCATTTTGGGCGCGGGGGGCTGGGACCTGACCGTGTCCTGTCCTATTTTGGCACTCGGGGGCCTCTCGCAAAGTCTCGCCCCATTCCGAGTCCGAGCGGACGATTGGCCCATTCCCCCAAGGCTATAGCCCACCGTTTTTAGGGCATATTTGCGGCGGACGAACTTGGGGCCGGGACCTTCGGGGGCTTATTTTTTTCGCCGGCTGTTCCCGGCCTATTTTGGCATTTTGCCACAAGGGGACGCTTGAGGCGCAAGTCCTCGCCCCATTCCGAGTCCGAGCGGACGAAGTTGGCCAGCCCTCCCCCAGGCTATAGCCCACCGTTAGCCACCCGTTTTAGGGCATTTTGAGGCGGATGAACAGCGGGACCTTCGGGGGCTTATTTTTGGCGGCTGTGCCCTATTGGCACCTGAGGGCACTCGCAGAAGTCTCGCCCCATTCCGAGTCCGGCGGGCAGAAGTTGGCCAGCCCTCCCCCCCAAGGCTATAGCCACCCGTTTTGGGCATTTTGCGCGGACGAGGGCTTGGGCCAGGACGGGACCTTCGGGGGCTTATTTTTTTAGGGCACCCTGCTGTGCCCGCGAGCTCCCATTTTTGGCACACAGACCAAAGTCTGGCAGCAGGTCCAGAGTCCCCCCAAGGCCCCAGCCCCGTTTCTTCAGGGGCATTTTATGCTTTTGGCGGACGGGACAGGGGCCACCTTCGGGGGCTTATTTTTGGGCGCAGCTGTGCCCGGCTATTTTTGTACAGAGGGCGCTCGGAAAGTCTCACCCCATTCCGAGTCCGGCGGACGAAGTTGGCCAGCCCACCCCCAAGGCTATAGCCCACCCGTTTTTTGGGCATTTTTGCGGCGGACGAACTTGGGGACGGCACCTTCGGGGGCTTATATTTGGGCGCGGCTGTGCCGCAGCCTATTACACGCGGAGGAGGGCGCTCGTAAAGTCTCGTCCCATTCAGTCCGCCGGACGAAGTTGGCCAGCCCCTCCCCCCAAGGCTATAGCCCACCCGTTTTTTGTGCATTTTTGCGGCGGACGAACTTGGGGACGGGACCATCGGGGGCTTATTTTTTGGCGCGGCTGTGACCGCAACCTATTTTTAGCACCGCGGAGGCCGCTGCAAAGTCTCGCCCCATTCCGAGTCCGGGCGGACGGAGTTGCCCGCCCCTCCCCAGGCTATAGCCACCCGTTTTTGGGCATTTTGCGGCGGACGAACTTGGGGTCGGGACCTTCGGGGCTTATTTTTGGGCGCGGCTGTGCCGCAGCCTATTTTTGCACACGGAGGGCGCTCGTAAAGTCTCGCCCCATTCCGAGTCCGAGGCGGACCAGTTGGCCAACCCCTCCCCCAAGGCTATAGCCCACCCGTTTTTGGGCCATTTTTGGGACCCAGAACTTGGGGCCGGGACCTTCGGGGGCTTATTTTGGGGCACGGCTGTGCCGCGGCACTATTTTGGCATACGGAGGCGCTCGCAAAGTCTCGCCCCATTCGAGTCCGGCGGACGAAGTTGGCCAGCCCCTCCCCCAAGGCTATAGCCCACCCGTTTTTGGGCATTTTGCGTGGGACGAACTCGGGGCCAGGACCTTCGGGAGCTTATTTTGGGCACGGCTGTGCCCACGACCTATTTTTGGCAGGCGTGGGCGCTCGCAAAGTCTCGTCCCATTCCGAGTCCGGCGGACGAGTTGGCCAGCCCCTCCCCAGGCTATAGCCCACCCGTTCTTTGGGCATTTTGCGGCGGACGAACTTGGGGGGGACCTTCGGTGGCTTATTTTGGCGCGGCTCTGCCTGCAGCCTATTTTGGCTGCGTGGGCGCTCGCAAGTCTCACCCCATTCCGAGTCCGGCGGACGAAGTTGGCCAGCCCCACCCCCAAGGCTATAGCCCACCGTTTTTGGGCATTTTGCGGCGGACGAACTTGGGGACGGCACCTTCGGGGCTTATATTTGGGCGCGGCTGTGCCCGCAGCCTATTTTGGCACCACGGAGGCGCTCGTAAAGTCTCGTCCCATTCGAGTCCGCCTTGGACGAAGTTGGCCAGCCCCTCCCCAAGGCTATAGCCCACCCGTTTTTGTGCATTTTTGCGGCGGACGAACTTGGGGGCCAAGGACCATCGGGGCTTATTTTTGTGCGCGGCTGTGACCGCAACCTATTTTTGCACCACGGAGCCGCTCGCAAAGTCTCGCCCCCATTCCGAGTCCGAGGCGGACGGAGTTGGCCCGCCCTCCCCCAAGGCTATAGCCCACCCGTTTTTGGGCATTTTGCGGCGGGAACTTGGGGTCGGGACCTTGGGGGCTTATTTTTGGGCGCGGCTGTGCCCGCAGCCTATTTTGCACACGGAGGGCGCTCGTAAAGTCTCGCCCCATTCCGAGTCCGGCGGACGAAGTTGGCCAGCCCCTCCCCCCAAGGCTATAGCCCACCCGTTTTTTGGGCCATTTTTGCGGCGGACGAACTTGGGGACGGGACCTTCGGGGGCTTATTTTGGGGCACGGCTGTGCGCGCGGCACTATTTTCGGCACACGGAGGGCGCTCGCAAAGTCTCGCCCCATTCCGAGTCCGGACCGAAGTTGGCCAGCCCCTCCCCCAAGGCTATAGCCCACCGTTTTTAGGCATTTTGCGGCGGACGAACTCGGGGGGACCTTCGGGAGCTTATTTTTGGGCACGGCTGTGCCCACGACCTATTTTGGCAGGCGTGGGGCGCTCGCAAAGTCTCGTCCCATTCCGAGTCCGAGCGGACGAAGTTGGCCAGCCTCCCCCAGGCTATAGCCACCCGTTCTTTGGGCATTTTGCGGCGGACGAACTTGGGGGCGGGACCTTCGGTGGCTTATTTTTGGCGCGGCTCTGCCTGCAGCCTATTTTGCACACGTAGGGCGCTCGCAAAGTCTCACCCCATTCCGAGTCCGAGCGGACGAAGTTGGCCAGCCCCACCCCCAAGGCTATAGCCCACCGTTTTTGGGCATTTTGCGGCGAGACGAACTTGGGGACGGCACCTTCTGGGGCTTATATTTGGGCGCGGCTGTGCCACGCCTTCAGCACACGGAGGGCGCTCGTAAGTCTCGTCCCATTCCGAGTCCGCCGGACGAAGTTGGCCAGCCCCTCCCCCCAAGGCTATAGCCCACCCGTTTTTTGTGCATTTTTGCGGCGGACGAACTTGGGGACGGGACCATCGGGGGCTTATTTTTTGGCGCGGCTGTGACCGCACCCTATTTTTAGCACCACGGAGGCCGCTCGCAAAGTCTCGCCCCATTCCGAGTCCGGCGGACGGAGTTGGCCCGCCCCTCCCCCAGAGGCTATAGCCCACCGTTTTGGCATTTTGCGGCGGACGAACTCGGGGCGGGACCTTCGGGAGCTTATTTTTGGGCGCGGCTGTGCCCAGGCAGGCGTAGGGCGCTCGCAAAGTCTCGTCCCATTCCGAGTCCGGCGGACGAAGTTGGCCAGCCCTCCCCCAAGGCTATAGCCCACCGTTTTTGGGCATTTTGCGGCGGGCGAACTTGGGGCGCGACCTTCGAGGGGCTTATTTTTGTGCACAGCTGTGCCCGCGGCCTATTTTGGCACACGGAGGCGCTCGCAAGTCTCGCCCCATTCCGAGTCCGGCGGACGAAGTTGGCCAGCCCCTCCCACCAAGGGTATAGCCCACCCGTTTTTTGGGCATTTTTTCTGCGGAGGAACTTGGGGACGGGACCTTCGGGGGCTTATTTTTGGGAGCGGCTGTGCCCGCGGCCTATTTTTGGCGTACGGAGGGTGCTCGCAAAGTCTCGCCCCATTCCAAGTCCGGCGGACGAAGTTGGCCAGCCCCTCCCCCCAAGGCTATAGCCCACCCGTTCTTTGGGCATTTTTGCGGCGGACGAACTTGGGGACGGGACCATCGGGGGCTTATTTTTGGGCGCGGCTGTGACCGTGTCCTATTTTTGGCACACGGAGGCCTCTCGCAAAGTCTCGCCCCATTCTGAGTCCGGCGGATGAAGTTGGCCAGCCCCTCCCCCCAAGGCTATAACCCACCCGTTTTTTGGGCATTTTTGCGGCGGACGAACTTGGGGTCGGGACCTTCGGGGGCTTATTTTTGGGCGCGGCTGTGCCCGCAGCTTATTTTTGCACCACGGAGGGCCCTCGAAAAGTATCGACCCAATCCGAGTCCGGCTGACGAAGTGTGCCAGACCAGCCCCCCAAGGCTATAGCCCACCCGTTTTTTGGGCCATTTTTGGCGAACTTGGGGCGGGACCTTCGGGGCTTATTTTGGGGCACGGCTGTGCCGCGGCACTATTTTGGCATACGGAGGCGCTGCAAAGTCTCGCCCCATTCCGAGTCCGGCGGACGAAGTTGGCCAGCCCCTCCCCCAAGGCTATAGCCCACCCGTTTTTGGGCATTTTGCGGCGGACGAACTTCGGGGCCAGGGACCTTCGGGAGATTATTTTGGGCACGGCTGTGCCCGACCTATTTTGGCAGGCGTGGGGCGCTCGCAAAGTCTCGTCCCATTCCGAGTCCGGCGGACAGAAGTTGGCCAGCCCTCCCCACGGCTATAGCCCACCCGTTTTAGGGCATTTTGCGCGGACGAACTTGGGGCGGGACCTTCGGGGGCTTATTTTTGCACAGCTGTGCCGCGGCCTATTTTGGCACACGGAGGCGCTCGCAAAGTCTCGCCCCATTCCGAGTCCGAGCGGACGAGTTGGCCAACCTCCCCCCAAGGCTATAGCCCACCCGTTTTTTGGGCATTTTTGCGGCGGACGAACTTGGGGACGGGACCTTCGGGGGCTTATATTTGGGCGCGGCTGTGCCCGCAGCCTATTTTTGGCACACGGAGGACGCTCGTAAAGTCTCGTCCCATTCCGAGTCCGCCGGACAAAGTTGGCCAGCCCCTCCCCCTAAGGCTATAGCCCACCCGTTTTTTGGGCATTTTTGCGGCGGACGAACTTGGGGACGGGACCATCGGGGGCTTATTTTTTGGCGCGGCTGTGCCCGCCACCTGGCCCTGCACCACGGAGGCCGCTGCAAGTCTCACCCCATTCCGAGTCCGGCGGACGGAGTTGGCCCGCCCCTCCCCCCAAGGCTATAGCCCACCCGTTTTTTGGGCATTTTTGCGGCGGACAAACTCGGGGACGGGACCTTCGGGAGCTTATTTTTGGTCGCGGCTGTGCCCACAGCCTATTTTTGGTAGACGTAGGGCGCACGCAAAGTCTCGTCCCATTCCGAGTCCGGCGGACGAAGTTGGCCAGCCCCTCCCCCCAAGGCTATAGCCCACCCGTTTTTTGGGCATTTTTTCGGCGGACGAACTTGGGGACGGGACCTTCGGGGGCTTATTTTTGTGCACAGCTGTGCCCGCGGCCTATTTTTGGCACACGGAGGGCGCAGGCAAAGTCTCGCCCCATTCCGAGTCCGGCGGACGAAGTTGGCCATCCCCTCCCACCAAGGCTATAGCCCACCCGTTTTTTGGGCATTTTTTCGGCGGATGAACTTGGGGACGGGACCTTCGGGGGCTTATTTTTGGGAGCGGCTGTGCCCGCGGCCTATTTTGGCGCCACGGAGGCGCTCGCAAAAATCTCGCCCCATTCCAAGTCCGAGCGGACAGAAGTTGGCCAGCCCCTCCCCCAGGCTATAGCCCACCCGTTCTTTGGGCATTTTGCGGCGGACCGAACTTGGGGACGGGACCTTCGGTGGCTTATTTTTGGGCGCGCTCTGCCTGCAGCCTATTTTTGGCACACGTGGGCGCTCGGAAAGTCTCACCCCATTCCGAGTCCGAGCGGACGAAGTTAGCCAGCCCACCCCCAAGGCTATAGCCCACCCGTTTTTGGCATTTTGCGGCGGACGAACTTGGGGGCGGCACCTTGGGGCTTATATTTGGGCGCGCTGTGGCACGCAGCCTGGCCCACAGCACACGGAGGGCTCGTAAAGTCTCGTCCCATTCCCGAGTCCGCCGGACGCAGTTGGCCAGCCCCTCCCCCCAAGGCTATAGCCCACCCGTTTTTTGTGCATTTTTGCGGCGGACGAACTTGGGGACGGGACCATCGGGGGCTTATTTTTTGGCGCGGCTGTGACCGCAACCTATTTTTAGCACACGGAGGCCGCTCGCAAAGTCTCGCCCCATTCCGAGTCCGGCGGACGGAGTTGGCCCGCCCCTCCCCCCAAGGCTATAGCCCACCCGTTTTTTGGGCAATTTTGCGGCGAACTCGGGGCGGGACCATCGGGTGCTTATTTTTGGGCGCGGCTGTGCCCTCTTCCTATTTTTGGCAGACGTAGGGCGCTCGCAAAGTCTCGTCCCATTCCGAGTCCGGCGGACGAAGTTGGCCAGCCCCTCCCCCCAAGGCTATAGCCCACCCGTTTTTTGGGCATTTTTGCGGCGGACGAACTTGGGGACGCGACCTTCGGGGGCTTATTTTTGTGCACAGCTGTGCCCGCGGCCTATTTTTGGCACACGGAGGGCGCTCGCAAAGTCTCGTCCCATTCCGAGTCCGGCGGACGAAGTTGGCCAGCCCCTCCCACCAAGGGTATAGCCCACCCGTTTTTTGGGCATTTTTTCTGCGGATGAACTTGGGGACGGGACCTTCGGGGGCTTATTTTTGGGAGCGGCTGTGGCCGCGGCCTATTTTTGGCGTACGGAGGGTGCTCGCAAAGTCTCGCCCCATTCCAAGTCCGGCGGACGAAGTTGGCCAGCCCCTCCCCCCAAGGCTATAGCCCACCCGTTCTTTGGGCATTTTTGCGACGGACGAACTTGGGGACGGGACCTTCGGTGGCTTATTTTTGGGCATGGCTCTGCCCGCGGCCTATTTTTGGCACACGTAGGGCGCTCGCAAAGTCTCGCCCTATTCCGAGTCCGGCGGACGAAGTTGGCCAGCCCCTCCCCCCAAGGCTATAGCCCACCCGTTTTTTGGGCATTTTTTCGGCGGACGAACTTGGGGACGGGACCTTCGGGGGCTTATTTTTGTGCACAGCTGTGCCTGCGGCCTATTTTTGGCACACGGAGGGCGCTCGCAAAGTCTCGCCCCATTCCGAGTCCGGCGGACGAAGTTGGCCAGCCCCTCCCACCAAGGCTATAGCCCACCCGTTTTTTGGGCATTTTTTCGGCGGATGAACTTGGGGACGGGACCTTCGGGGGCTTATTTTTGGGAACGGCTGTGCCCGCGGGCTATTTTTGGCGCACGGAGGGTGCTCGCAAAGTCTCGCCCCATTCCAAGTCCGGCGGACGAAGGTTGCCAGCCCCTCCCCCCAAGGCTGTAGCCCACCCGTTCTTTGGGCATTTTTGCGGCGGACGAACTTGGGGACGGGACCTTCGGTGGCTTATTTTTTGGCGCGGCTCTGCCCGCGGCCTTTTTTTTGCACACGTAGGGCGCTCGCAAAGTCTCACCCCATTCCGAGTCCGGCGGACGAAGTTGGCCAGCCCCTCCCCAAAGGGCTATAGCCCACCCGTTTTTTGGTCATTTTTGCGGCGGACGAACTTGGGGACGGGACCTTCGGGGGCTTAATTTTGTGCACAGCTGTGCCCGCAGCCTATTTTTGGCACACGGAGGGCGCTCGTAAAGTCTCGCCCCATTCCGAGTCCGGCGGACGAAGTTGGCCAGCCCCTCCCCGCAAGGATATAGCCCACCCGTTTTTTGGGCATTTTTGCGGCGGACGAACATGGGGACGGGATCTTTGGGGGCTTATTTTTGGGATCGGCTGTGCCCGACCTATTTTTAGGCGCACGGAGGCGCTCGCAAAGTCTCGCCCCATTCCAAGTCCGAGCGGACAAGTTGTCCAGCCCTCCCCCAAGGCTATAGCCCACCCGTTCTTTGGGCATTTTTGCGGCGGACGAACTTGGGGACGGGACCTTCGGTGGCTTATTTTTGGGCGTGGCTCTGCCCGCGGCCTATTTTTGGCACACGTAGGGCGCTCGCAAAGTCTCGCCCCATTCCGTGTCCGGCGGACGAAGTTGGCCAGCCCCTCCCCCCAAGGCTATAGCCCACCCGTTTTTTGGGCATTTTGCGGAGGGCGAACTTGGGGCGGGACCTTGGGGGCTTATTTTTGTGCTCTGCTGTGCCCTCGGCCTATTTTTGGCACACGGAGTGCGCTCGCAAAGTCTCACCCCATTCCAAGTCCGGCGGACGAAGTGGGCCAGCCCCTCCCCGCAAGGATATAGCCCACCCGTTTTTTGGGCATTTTTGCGGCGGACGAACATGGGACGGGACCTTCGGGGCTTATTTTTGCGCGGCTGAGCCGCGGCCTGGCACACGGAGGCGCTTCCAAAGTCTCGCCCCATTCCGAGTCCGGCGGACGAGTTGGCCAGCCCCCTCCCCACAAGGCTATAGCCCACCCGTTTTTGGGCATTTTGCGGCGGACGAACATGGGGGCGGGACCTTCGGGGGCTTATTTTGGCGCGGCTGAGACCGCGGCCTGGCACACACGGAGGGTGCTCGCAAAGTCTCGCCCCATTCCGAGTCCGGCGGACAGAAGTGGGCCAGCCCCTCCCCAAGCCTATAACCCACCCGTTTTGGGCATTTTGCGCGGACGAACTTGGGGACGGGACCTTCGGGGTTTATTTTTGGGCGCGGCTGTGCCGCGGCCTATTTTGGTACATAGAGGGCGCTGCAAAGTCTCACCCCATTCCGAGTCCGAGGCGGACGAAGTTGGCCAGCCCCTCCCCCAAAGCTATAGCCCACCCGTTTTTGGGCATTTTGGCGGATGAACTTGGGGGGGACCTTCGGGGGCTTATTTTTGGGAGCAGCTGTGCCCACCCGGCTATTTTTGGCGCACGGAGGGCACTGCAAAGTCTCGCCCCATTCCAAGTCCGGCGGACGAGTTGGCCAGCCCCTCCCCCAAGGCTATAGCCCACCGTTCTTTGGGCATTTTGCGGCGGACGAACTTGGGGCCAGGGACCTTCGAGGGCTTATTTTTGGGCGCGCTCTGCCGCGGCCTATTTTTAACACGGAGCGCTTGCAAAGTCTCGCCCCATTCCGATTCAGGACGAAGTTGGCCAGCCTCCCAGGATATAGCCCACCCGTTTTTGGGCATTTTGAGGGGATGAACTAGTGGGCGGGACCTTGGGAGCTTCTTTTTGGCAGCGGCTATGCCCGCGGACTATTTTGCACCGTGGGCGCTCGCAAAGTCTTGCCCCATTCCGAGTCCGGCGGACGAAGTTGGCCAGCCCTCCCAAGGATATAGCCCACCCGTTTTTGGGCATTTTGCGGCAGGCGAACATGGGGACAGGACCTTCGGGGCTTATTTTTGGCGCGGCTGAGCCCGCGGCCTATTTTTGGCACACGGAGGGCACTGCAAAAGTCTCGCCCCATTCCGAGTCCGAGCGGACGAGTGGGCCAGCCCCTCCCCCAAGCCTATAGCCCACCGTTTTTGGGCATTTTGCGAGACGAACTTGGGACGGGACCTTCGGGGTTTATTTTTGGGCGCGGCTGTGCCCGCGGCCTATTTTAGCACACGGAGGCGCTGCAAAGTCTCGCCCCATTCCGAGTCCGGCGGACGAAGTTGGCCAGCCCCTACCCCAGGCTATAGCCCACCCGTTTTGGGGATTTTGCGGGGACGAACTTGGGAGCGGGACCTTCGGGGGCTTATTTTTGGGCGCGGCTGCCCCGCGGCCTATTTTTGGCACACAGAGGCGCTCGCAAAGTCTCGTCCCATTCTGAGTCCGGCGGACGAAGTTGGCCAGCCCCTCCCCCCAAGGCTATAGCCCACCGGTTTTAGGCATTTTGCGGCGGACGAACGTGGGGCCAGGGACCTTCGGTGGCTTATTTTTGGGTGCGTCTGAGCCCGCGGCCTATTTTTGGGACATGGAGGGTGCTCGCAAAGTCTCGCCCCATTCCGAGTCCGGCGGACGAAGTTGGCCAGCCCCTCCCCCCAAGGCGATAGCCCACGCGTTTTAGGGCATTTTGCGGCGAACTTGGGGGGGACCTTCGGGGTTTATTTTTGGGCGCGGCTGTGCCGCGGCCTATTTTGCACACGGAGGCGCTCGCAAAGTCTCGTCCCATTCCGAGTCCGGCGGACGAAGTTGGCCAGCCCCTCCCCCCAAAGCTATAGCCCACCCGTTTTTTGGGCATTGTTTCGGCGGACGAACTTGGGGACGGGACCTTCGGGGGCTTATTTTTGGGAGCGACTGTGCCCGCGGCCTATTTTTGGTACACGGAGGGCGCTCGCAAAGTCTCACCCCATTCCAAGTCCGGCGGACGAAGTTGGCCAGCCCCTCCCCCCAAGGCTATAGCCCACCTGTTCTTTTGTCATCTCTGCCGAGGACGAACTTGGGGACGGGACCTTCGGGGGCTTATTTTTGGGTGCGGATCTGCCCGCGGCCTATTTTTGCACACGGAGGCGCTCGCAAGTCTCGTCCCATTCCAAGTCCGGCGGACAGTAGGCCAGCCCCTCCCCCAAGGCTATAGCCCACCCGTTTTTGGGCATTTTGCGTCGGACGAACTTGGGGACGGGAGCTTCGGGGGCTTATTTTTGGGCGCGGCTGTGCCCGCGGCCTATTTTTGACACACAGAGGGTGCTCGTAAAGTCTCGCCCCATTCCGAGTCCGGCGGACGAAGTGGGCCAGCCCCTCCCCCCAAGGCTATAGCCCACCCGTTTTTTGGGCATTTTTGCGTCGGACGAACTTGGGGACGGGACCTTCGGGGGCTTCTTTTTTGGCGAGGCTGTGCCCGCTGCCTATTTTTGGCACACGGAGGGCGCTCGTAAAGTCTCTCCCCATTCCGAGTCCGGCGGGCGAAGTGGGCCAGCCCCTCCCCCCAAGGCTATAGCCCACCCGTTTTTTGGGCATTTTTGCGTCGGACGAACTTGGGGACGGGACCTTCGGGGGCTTCTTTTTGGGCGCGGCTGTGCCCGCGGCCTATTTTTGGCACACGGAGGGCGCTCGCAAAGTCTCGTCCCATTCCAAGTCCGGCGGACGAAGTTGGCCAGCCCCTCCCCCCAAGGCTATATCCCACCCGTTTTTTGGGCATTTTTGCGGAGGACGAACTTGGGGACGGGACCTTCGGGGGCTTATTTTTGGGCGCGGCTGAGCCCGAGGCCTATTTTTGGCACATGGAGGGCGCTTGCAAAGTATCGCCCCATTCCGAGTCCGGCGGACGAAGTTGGCCAGCCCCTCCCCCCAAGGTTATAGCCCACCCGTTTTTTGGGAATTTTTTGCGGCGGACGAACATGGGGACGGGACCTTCAGGGGATTATTTTTGGGTGCGGCTGTGCCGCGGCCTATTTTAGCACACGGAGGCGCTCGCAAAGTCTCGCCCCATTCCGAGTCCGGCGGACGAAGTTGGCCAGCCCTCCCCCAAAGCTATAGCCCACCCGTTTTTGGGCATTTTTGGACGAACTTGGGGACGGGACCTTCGGGGGCTTATTTTTGGGAGCGGCTGTGGCCGCGGCCTATTTTTGGCACACGGAGGGCGCTCGCAAAGTCTCACCCCATTCCAAGTCCGGCGGACGAAGTTGGCCAGCCCCTCACCCCAAGGCTATAGCCCACCCGTTCTTTGGTCATTTTTGCGGCGGACGAACTTGGGGACGGGACCTTCGGGGGCTTATTTTTGGGAGAGGATGTGCCCGCGGCCTATGAGAGGCCCGGGGGGGGCGCTCGCAAAGTCTCGTCCCATTCCAAGTCCGGCGGACGAAGTAGGCCAGCCCCTCCCCCCAAGGCTATAGCCAACCCGTTTTTTGGGCATTTTTGCGTCGGACGAAGTTGGGAACGGGACCTTCGGGGGCTTATTTTTGGGCGCGGCTGTGCCCGTAGCCTATTTTTGGCGCACAGAGGGCGCTCGTAAAGTCTCGCCCCATTCCGAGTCCGGGGGACGAAGTGGGCCAGCCCCTCCCCCCAAGGCTATAGCCCACCCATTTTTTGGGCATTTTTGTGTCGGACGAACTTGGGGACGGGACCTTCGGGGGCTTCTTTTTGGGCGTGGCTGTGCCCGCGGCCTATTTTTGGCACACGGAGGGCGCTCGTAAAGTCTCTCCCCATTCCGAGTCCGGCGGGCGAAGTGGGCCAGCCCCTCCCCCCAAGGCTATAGCCCACCCGTTTTTTTGGCATTTTTGCGTCGGACGAACTTGGGGACGGGACCTTCGGGGGCTTCTTTTTGGGCGCCGCTGTGCCCGCGTCCTATTTTTGGCACACGGAGGGCGCTCGTAAAGTCTCGCCCCATTCTGAGTCCGGCGGCCGAAGTGGGCCAGCCCCTCCCCCCAAGGCTATAGCCCACCCATTTTTTGGGCATTTTTGCGTCGGACGAACTTGGGGACGGGACCTTCGGGGGCTTATTTTTGGGCGCAGCTGTGTTCGCGGCCTATTTTTGGCACACGGAGGGCGCTCGTAAAGTCTCGTCCCATTCCGAGTCCGGCGGACAGGTGGGCCATCCCTCCCCCAAGGCTATAGCCCGGCCGTTTTTGGGCATTTTGCGGCGGACGAACTAGGGGACGGGACCTTCGGGGGCTTATTTATGGGCGCGACTGTACCCACGGACTAATTATGGCACAAGAAGAGCGATCGCAAACATCGCCCCATTCCGAGTCCGGCGGACGAAGTTGGCAAGCCCCTCCCCCCAAGGCCATAGCCCACCCGTTTTTTGGGCATTTTTGCGGCGGACGAACTTGGGGACGGGACCTTCGGGGGCTTATTTTTGGACAAGGCTGTGCCCGTGGCCTATTTTTGGCACACGGAGGGCGCTCGCAAAGTCTCGTCCCATTCCAAGTCCGGCGGACGAAGTTGGCCAGCCCCTCCCCCGAAGGCTATAGCCCACCCATTTTTTGGGCATTTTTGCAGCGGACGAACTTGGGGACGGGACCTTTGGGGGCTTCTTTTTGGGCACGGCTGTGCGCGCGGCCTATTTTTTTCACACGGCGGGCGCTCGGAAAGTCTCGCCCCATTCTGAGACCGGCGCGCGAAGTGGGCCAGCCCCTCCCCCCAAGGCTATAGCCCACCCGTTTTTTGGGCATTTTTGCGTCGGACGAACTTGGGGACGGGACCTTCGGGGGCTTCTTTTTAGGCGCGCCTGTGCCCGCAGCCTATTTTTGGTACACGGAGGGCGCTCGTAAAGTCTCGCCCCATTCCGAGTCCGGCGGGCGAAGTGGGCCAGCCCCTCCCCCCAAGGCTATAGCCCACCCGTTCTTTGGTCATTTTTGCGGCGGACGAACTTGGGGACGGGACCTTCGGGGGCTTATTTTTGGGTGCGGATCTGCCCGCGGCCTATTTTTGGCACACGGAGGGCGCTCGCAAAGTCTCGTCCCATTCCAAGTCCGGCGGACGAAGTAGGCCAGCCCCTCCCCCCAAGGCTATAGCCCACCCGTTTTTTGGGCATTTTTGCGTCGGACGAAGTTGGGGACGGGACCTTCGGGGGCTTATTTTTGGACGCGGCTGTGGCCGCGGCCTATTTTTGGCACACAGAGGGCGCTCGTAAAGTCTCACCCCATTCCGAGTCCGGCGGACGAAGTGGGCCAGCCCCTCCCCCCAAGGCTATAGCCCACCCGTTTTTTGGGCATTTTTGTGTCGGACGAACTTGGGGACGGGACCTTCGGGGGCTTCTTTTTGGGCGTGGCTGTGCCCGCGGCCTATTTTTGGCACACGGAGGGCGCTCGTAAAGTCTCTCCCCATTCCGAGTCCGGCGGGCGAAGTGGGCCAGCCCCTCCCCCCAAGGCTATAGCCCACCCGTTTTTTTGGCATTTTTGCGTCGGACGAACTTGGGGACGGTACCTTCGGGGGCTTCTTTTTGGGCGCGGCTGTGCCGCGGCCTATTTTGGCACACAGAGGCGCTCGCAAAGTCTCGTCCCATTCCGAGTCTGGCGGACGAAGTTGGCCAGCCCCTCCCCACAGGGCTATAGCCCACCCGTTTTTTAGGCATTTTTGCGTAGGACGAACATGGGGACGGGACCTTCGGGGGCTTATTTTTGGGCGCGGCTGAGCCCGCGGCCTATTTTTGGCACATGGAGGCGCTGCAAGTCTCGCCCCATTACGAGTCCGAGCGGACGAGGTTGGCCAACCTCCCCCAAGGCTAAAGCCCACCCGTTTTTGGCATTTTGCGGCGGACGAACTTGGGGACGGGACCTTCGGGGTTTATTTTTGGGTGCGGCTGTGCCCGCGGCCTGCACACGGAGGGTGCTCGCAAAGTCTCGCCCCATTCCGAGTCCGGCGGACGAAGTTGGCCAGCCCTCCCCCAAAGCTATAGCCCACCCGTTTTTGGGCATTTTTGGCGACGAACTTGGGGGCGGGACCTTCGGGGGCTTATTTTTAGGAGCGGCTGTGGCGCGGCCTGGCACACGGAGGCGCTCGCAACGTCTCACCCCATTCAAGTCCGAGCGGACGAAGTTGGCCAGCCCCTCACCCCCCAAGGCTATAGCCCACCCGTTCTTTGCGCCACTTTGCGGCGGACGAACTTGGGGACGGGACCTTCGGGGGCTTATTTTGGGCGCATCTCTGCCCGCGGCCTATTTTTTGGCACACGGAGGCGCTCGTAAAGTCTCGTCCCATTCCAAGTCCGAGCGGACGGGTAGGCCAGCCCCTCCCCCAAGGCTATAGCCAACCCGTTTTTGGGCATTTTTGCGTGGACGAACTTGGGGCGGGACCTTCGGGGGCTTATTTTTTGGGCGCGGCTGTGCCGGCTTATTTTGGCACACGGAGGCGCTCGTAAAGTCTCGCCCCATTCCGAGTCCGGCGGGCCAGTTGGCAAGCCCCTCCCCCAAGGCGCATAGCCGAGGCACCCGTTTTGGGCATTTTGCGGCGGACGAACTTGGGGACGGGACCTTCGGGGGCTTATTTTTGGACAAGGCTGTGCCCGTGGCCTATTTTTGGCACACGGAGGGCGCTCGCAAAGTCTCGTCCCATTCCAAGTCCGGCGGACGAAGTTGGCCAGCCCCTCCCCCGAAGGCTATAGCCCACCCATTTTTTGGGCATTTTTGCAGCGGACGAACTTGGGGACGGGACCTTTAGGGGCTTCTTTTTGGGTGCGGCTGTGCGCGCGGCCTATTTTTTTCACACGGCGGGCGCTCGGAAAGTCTCGCCCCATTCTGAGACCGGCGCGCGAAGTGGGCCAGCCCCTCCCCCCAAGGCTATAGCCCACCCGTTTTTTGGGCATTTTTGCGTCGGACGAACTTGGGGACGGGACCTTCGGGGGCTTCTTTTTGGGCGCGCCTGTGCCCGCGGCCTATTTTTGGTACACGGAGGGCGCTCGTAAAGTCTCGCCCCATTCCGAGTCCGGCGGGCGAAGTGGGCCAGCCCCTCCCCCCAAGGCTATAGCCCACCCGTTTTTTGGGCATTTTTGCGTCGGACGAACTTGGGGACGGGACCTTCGGGGGCTTATTTTTGGGCGCGGCTGTGCCCGCGGCCTATTTTTGGCACACGGAGGGCGCTCGTAAAGTCTCGCCCCATTCCGAGTCCGGCGGACGAAGTTGGCCATCCCCTCCCCCCAAGGCTATAGCCCACCCGTTTTTTGGGCATTTTTGCGGCGGACGAACTTGGGGACGGGACCTTCGGTGGCTTATTTTTGGGCGCGGATGTTCCAACGCTTATTTTTGGCACACGGAGGGCGCTCGCAAAGTCTCGCCCCATTCCGAGTCCGGCGGACGAAGTTGGCCAGCCCCTCCCCCCAAAGCTATAGCCCACCCGTTTTTTGGGCATTTTTTCGGCGGACGAACTTGGGGACGGGACCTTCGGGGGCTTATTTTTGGGCGCGGCTACGCCCGCGGCCTATTTTTGGCACACGGAGGGTGCTCGCAAAGTCTCACCCCATTCCGAGTCCGGCGGACGAAGTTGCCAGCCCCTCCCCCCAAGGCTATAGCCCACCCGTTTTTCGGGCATTTTTGCGGCGGACGAACTAGGGGACGGGACCTTCGGGGGCTTATTTTTGGGCACGGCTGTGCCCGCGGACTATTTTCGGCACACGGAGGCCGCTCGCAAAGTCTCACCCCATTCTTAGTCCGGCGGACGAAGTGGGCCAGCCCCTCCCCCCAAGGCTATAGCCCACTGTTTTTTGGGCATTTTTGCGACGGACGAACTTGGGGACGGGACCTTCGGGGGCTTATTTTTGGGTGCGGCTGTGCCCGCGGCCTATTTTTGGCACACGGAGGGCGCTCGCAAATTATCACCCCATTACGAGTCCGGCGGACGAAGTTGGCCAGCCCCTCCCCCCAAGGCTATAGCCCACCCGTTTTTTGGGCATTTTTGCGGCAGACGTACTGGGGGGCGGGACCTTCGGGGGCTTATTTTTGGGCGCGGCTGTGCCCGCGGCCTATTTTTGGCACACAGAGGGCGGTCGTAAAGTCTCGCCCCATTCCAAGTCCGGCGGACGAAGTGGGCCAGCCCCTCCCCCCAAGGCTATAGCCCACCCGTTTTTTGGGCATTTTTGTGTCGGACGAACTTGGGGACGGGACCTTCGGGGGCTTCTTTTTGGGCGTGGCTGTGCCCGCGGCCTATTTTTGGCACACGGAGGGCGCTTGTAAAGTCTCTCCCCATTCCGAGTCCGGCGGCCGAAGTGGGCCAGCCCCTCCACCCAAGGCTATAGCCCACCCGTTTTTTGGACATTTTTGCGGCGGACGATCTTGGGGACGGGACCTTCGGGGGCTTATTTTTGGGCGTGGCTGTGCCCGCGGCCTATTTTTGGCACACGGAGGGCGCTCACAAAGTGTCGCCCCATTCCGAGTCCGGCGGACGAAGTTGGCCAGCCCCTCCCCCCAAGGCTATTGCCCACCCGTTTTTTGGGCATTTTTGCGGCGGACAAATTTGGGGACGGGACCTTCGGGGGGTTATTTTTGGGCGCGGCTATGCTCGCGGCCTATTTTTGGCACACAGAGGGCACTCGTAAAGTCTCGCCCCATTCCGAGTCCGGCGGACGAAGTTGGCCAGCCCCTCCCCCAAAGGCCATAGCCCACCCGTTTTTTGGGCATTTTTGCGGCGGACGAACTTGGGGACGGGACCTTCGGGGGCTTATTTTTGGGTACGGCTGTGCCCGCGGCCTAATATTGTCACACGGAGGGTGCTCGTAAAGTTTCGCCGCATTCCGAGTCCGGCGGACGAAGTTGGCCAGCCCCTCCCCCCAAGGCCATAGCCCACCCGTTTTTTGGGCATTTTTGCTGCGGACGAACTTGGGGACGGGACCTTCGGGGGCTTATTTTTGGGCACTGCTGTGCCCGCAGCCTATTTTTGGCACACGGAGGGTGCTCGCAAAGTCTCGCCGCATTCCGAGTCCGTCGGACGAAGTGGGCCAACCCCTCCCCCCAAGGCTATAGCCCACCCGTTTTTTGGGCATTTTTGCGGCGGACGAACTTGGGGACGGGACCTTCGGTGGCTTATTTTTGGGCGCGGCTGTTCCCACGGCTTATTTTTGGCACACAGAGGGCGCTCGCAAAGTCTCGCCCCATTCCGAGTCCGGCGGACGAAGTTGGCCAGCCCCAGCCCCCAAAGCTATAGCCCACCCGTTTTTTGGGCATTTTTGCGGCGGACGAACTTGGGGACGGGACCTTCGGGGGCTTATTTTTGGGCGCGGCTGTGCCCCCGGCCTTTTTTTTGCGCACGGAGGGCACTCGCAAAGTGTCACCCCATTCCGATTCCGGCGGACGAAGTTGGCCAGCCCCTCCCCCCAAGGCTATAGCCCACCCGTTTTTTGGTCATTTTTGCGGCGGACGAACTTGGGGAAGGGACCTTCGGGGGCTTATTTTTGGGGACGGCTGTGCCCGCAGCCTATTTTTGGCACACGGAGGGTGCTCGCAAAGTCTCGCCGCATTCCGAGTCCGGCGGACGAAGTGGGCCAACCCCTCCCCCCAAGGCTATAGCCCACCCGATTTTTGGGCATTTTTGCGGCGGACGAACTTGGGGACGGGACCTTCGGGGGCTTATTTTTGGACGCGGATGTGCCTGTGGCCTATTTTTGGCACACGGAGGCCGCTCGCAAAGTCTCGTCCCATTCCGAGTTCGGCGGACAAAGTTGGCCAGCCCCTCCCCCCAAGGCTATAGCCCACCCGTTTTTTGGGCATTTTTGCGGCGGACGAACTTGGGGACGGGACCTTCGGGGGCTTATTTTTTGGTGTGGCTGTGCCCGCGACCTATTTTTGGCACACGGAGGCCGCTCGCAAAGTCTCGCCCCATTCCGAGTCCGGCGGACGAAGTTGGCCAGCCCCTCCCCCCAAGGCTATAGCCCACCCGTTTTTTGGGCATTTTTGCGGCGGACGAACTTGGGGACGGGACCTTCGGGGGCTTATTTTTGGGCGCGGCTGTGCCCCCGGCCTTTTTTTTGCACACGGAGGGCACTCGCAAAGTGTCGCCCCATTCCGATTCCGGCGGACGAAGTTGGCCAGCCCCTCCCCCCAAGGCTATAGCCCACCCGTTTTTTGGTCATTTTTGCGGCGGACGAACTTGGGGAAGGGACCTTCGGGGGCTTATTTTTGGGGACGGCTGTGCCCGCAGCCTATTTTTGGCACACGGAGGGTGCTCGCAAAGTCTCGCCGCATTCCGAGTCCGGCGGACGAAGTGGGCCAACCCCTCCCCCCAAGGCTATAGCCCACCCGTTTTTTGGGCATTTTTGCGGCGGACGAACTTGGGGACGGGACCTTCGGGGGCTTATTTTTGGACGCGGATGTGCCTGTGGCCTATTTTTGGCACACGGAGGCCGCTCGCAAAGTCTCGTCCCATTCCGAGTTCGGCGGACGAAGTTGGCCAGCCCCTCCCCCCAAGGCTATAGCCCACCCGTTTTTTGGGCATTTTTGCGGCGGACGAACTTGGGGACGGGACCTTCGGGGGCTTATTTTTTGGCGTGGCTGTGTCCGCGACCTATTTTTGGCACACGGAGGCCGCTCGCAAAGTCTCGCCCCATTCCGAGTCCGGCGGACGAAGTTGGCGAGCCCCTCCCCCCAAGGCTATAGCCCACCCGTTTTTTGGGCATTTTTGCGGCGGACGAACTTGGGGAACGGACCTTCGGGAGCTTATTTTTGGGCGCGGCTGTGCCCACGGCCTATCTTTGGCAGACGGAGGGCGCTCGAAAAGTCTCACCCCATTCCGAGTCCGGCGGACGAAGTTGGCCAGCCCCTCCCCCCAAGGCTATAGCCCACCCGTTTTTTGGGCATTTTTGAGGCGGGCGAACTTGGGGACGGGACCTTCGGGGGCTTATTTTTGGGCGCGGCTGTGCCCACTGCCTATTTTTGGCACACGGAGGGCGCTCGCAAAGTCTCGTCCCATTCCGAGTCCGGCGAACGAAGTTGGCCAGCCCCTCCCCCCAAGGCTATAGCCCACCCGTTTTTTGGGCATTTTTGCGGCGGACGAACTTGGGGACGGGACCTTCGGGGGCTTATTTTTGGGCGCAGCTGTGCCCGTGGCCTATTTTTGGCACACAGAGGGTGCTCGCAAAGTCTCATTCCATTCCGAGTTCGGCGGACGAAGTTGGCCAGCCCCTCCCCCCAAGGCTATAGCCCACCCGTTTTTTGGGCATTTTTGCGGCTGACGAACTTGGGGACGGGACCTTTGGGGGCTTATTTTTGGGCGTGGCTGTGCCCGCGGCCTATTTTTGGCACACAGAGGGCGCTCCCAAAGTCTCGCCCCATTCTGAGTCTGGCGGACGAAGTGGGCCAGCCCCTCCCCCCAAGGCTATAGCCCACCCGTTTTTTCGGCATTTTCGCGGCGGACGAACTTGGGGACGGGACCTTCGGGGGCTTATTTTTTGGCGTGGCTGTGCCCGCGACCTATTTTTGGCACACGGAGGCCACTCGCAAAGTCTCGCCCCATTCCGAGTCCGGCGGACGAAGTTGGCCAGCCCCTCCCCCCAAGGCTATAGCCCACCCGTTTTTTGGGCATTTTTGCGGCGGACGAACTTGGGGAAGGGACCTTCGGGAGCTTATTTTTGGGCGCGGCTGTGCTCACGGCCTATCTTTGGCAGACGGAGGGTGCTCGAAAAGTCTCACCCCATTCCGAGTCCGGCGGACGAAGTGGGCCAGCCCCTCCCCCCAAGGCTATAGCCCACCCATTTTTTGGGCATTTTTGAGGCGGGCGAACTTGGGGACGGGACCTTCGGGGGCTTATTTTTGGTCGCAGCTGTGTCCACTGCCTATTTTTGGCACACGGAGGGCGCTCGTAAAGTCTCGTCCCATTCCGAATCCGGCGAACGAAGTTGGCCAGCCCCTCCCCCCAAGGCTATAGCCCACCCGTTTTTTGGGCATTTTTGCGGCGGACGAACTTGGGGACGGGACCTTCGGGGGCTTATTTTTGGGCACAGCTGTGCCCGTGGCCTATTTTTGGCACACAGAGGGCGCTCGGAAAGTCTCATTCCATTCCGAGTTCGGCGGACGAAGTTGGCCAGCCCCTCCCCCCAAGGCTATAGCCCACCCGTTTTTTGGGCATTTTTGCGGCGGACGAACTTGGGGACGGGACCTTTGGGGGCTTATTTTTGGGCGTGGCTGTGCCCGCGGCCTATTTTTGGCACACAGAGGGCACTCCCAAAGTCTCGCCCCATTCTGAGTCCGGCGGACGAAGTTGGCCAGCCCCTCCCCCCAAGGCTATAGCCCACCCGTTTTTTTGGCATTTTCGCGGCGGACGAACTTGGGGATGGGACCTTCAGGGGCTTATTTTGAGCGTGGCTGTGCCCGCGGCCTAATATTGGCGCACGGAGGGTGCTCGCAAAGTCTCGCCCCATTCCGAGTCCGGCGGACGAAGTTGGCCAGCCCCTCCCCCCAAGGCTATAGCCCACCCGTTTTTTGGGCATTTTTGCGGCGGACGAACTTGGGGACAGGACCTTCGGGGGCTTATTTATGGGCGAGGCTGTGCCCACGGCCTATTTTTAGCACACGGAGGGCGTTCGCAAAGTCTCGCCCCATTCCGAGTCCGGCGGACGAAGTTGGCCAGCCCCTCCCCCCAAGGCTATAGCCCACCCGTTTTTTGGGCATTTTTGCGGCGGACGAACATGGGGACGGGACCTTCGGGGGCTTATTTTTGGGCGCGGCTGTGCCCACGGCCTATTTTTGGCACACGGAGGCTGCTCGCAAAGTCTCGCCCCATTCCGAGTCCGGTGGACGAAGTTTGCCAGCCCCTTCCCCCAAGGCTATAGCCCACCCGTTTTTTGGGAATTTTTGCGGCGGACGAACTAGGGGACGGGACCTTCGGGGGCTTATTTTTGGGGGCGGCTGTGCCCGCGTCCTATTTTTGGCACACGGAGGGCGCTCGTAAAGTCTCGCCCCATTCCGAGTCCGGCGGACGGAGTTGGCCAGCCCCTCCCCCCAAGGCTATAGCCCACCCGTTTTTTGGGCATTTTTGCGGCGGACGAACTTGGGGTCGGGACCTTTGGGGGCTTATTTTGGGCGTGGCTGTGCCCGCGGCCTAATATTGGCGCACGGAGGGCGCTCGCAAAGTCTCGCCCCATTCCGAGTCCGGCGGACGAAGTCGGCCAGCCCCTCCCCCCAAGGCTATAGCCCACCCGCTTTTTTGGCATTTTTGCGGCGGACGAACTTGGGGACGGGACCTTCGGGGGCTTATTTTTGGGCACAGCTGTGCCCGTGGCCTATTTTTGGCACACAGAGGGCGCTCGGAAAGTCTCATTCCATTCCGAGTTCGGCGGACGAAGTTGGCCAGCCCCTCCCCCCAAGGCTATAGCCCACCCGTTTTTTGGGCATTTTTGCGGCGGACGAACTTGGGGACGGGACCTTTGGGGGCTTATTTTTGGGCGTGGCTGTGCCCGCGGCCTATTTTTGGCACACAGAGGGCACTCCCAAAGTCTCGCCCCATTCCGAGTCCGGCGGACGAAGTTGGCCAGCCCCTCCCCCCAAGGCTATAGCCCACCCGTTTTTTTGGCATTTTCGCGGCGGACGAACTTGGGGATGGGACCTTCAGGGGCTTATTTTGAGCATGGCTGTGCCCGCGGCCTAATATTGGCGCACGGAGGGTGCTCGCAAAGTCTCGCCCCATTCCGAGTCCGGCGGACGAAGTTGGCCAGCCCCTCCCCCCAAGGCTATAGCCCACCCGTTTTTTGGGCATTTTTGCGGCGGACGAACTTGGGGTCGGGACCTTTGGGGGCTTATTTTGGGCGTGGCTGTGCCCGCGGCCTAATATTGGCGCACGGAGGGCGTTCCCAAATTCTCGCCCCATTACGAGTCCAGCGGACGAAGTTGGCCAGCCCCTCCCCCCAAGGCTTTAGCCCACCCGTTTTTTGGGCATTTTTGCGGCGGAAGAACTTGGGGACGGGATCTTCGGGGGCTTATTTTATGGTACGGCTGTGCCCGCAGCCTATTTTTGGCACACGGAGGTTACTCGCAAAGTCTTGCCCCATTCCGAGTCCGGCGGACGAAGTTGGCCAGCCCCTCCCCCCAAGGCTATAGCCCACCCGTTTTTTGGGCATTTTTGCGGCGGACGAACTTGGGGACGGGACCTTCCGGGACTTATTTTTGGGCACGCCTGTACCTGCGGTCTATTTGTGGCACACGGAGGCCGCTCACAAAGTCTCGACCCATTCCGAGTCCGGCGGACGAAGCTGGCCAGCCCCTCCCCCCAAGGCTATAGCCCACCTGCTTTTTGGGCATTTTTGCGGCGGACGAACTTGGGGATGGGATCTTCGGGGGCTTATTTTTGGGCGCGGCTGTGCCCGCGGCCTATTTTTGGTACACGGAGGCCGCTCGCAAAGACTCACCCCTTTCCGAGTCCGGTGGACGAAGTTGGCCAGCCCCTCCCCCCAAGGCTATAGCCTACCCGTTTTTTGGGCATTTTTGCGGCGGACGAACTTGGGGACGAGACCTTCGGGGGCTTATTGTTGGTCATGGCTGCACCCGCGGCCTATTTTTGGCACACGGTGGGCGCTCGCAAAGTCTCGCCCCATTCCGAGTCCGGCGGACGAAGCTGGCCAGCCCCTCCCCCCAAGGCTATAGCCCACCCGTTTTTTGGGCATTCTTGCGGCGGACGAACTTGGGGACGGGAACTTCGGGTAATTACTTTGGCACGGCTGTGCCCGCACCCTATTTCTGGCACACGGAGGCCGCTCGCAAAGTCTCACCCCATTCCGAGTCCGGCGGACGAAGTGGGCCAGCCCCTCCCCCCAAGGCTATAGCCCACCCGATTTTTAGGCATTTTTGCGGTGGACGAACTTGGGGACGGGACCTTCGGGGGCTTATTTTTGGCACACGGAGGGTGTTCGCAAAGTCTCGCCCCATTCCGAGTCCGGCGGACGAAGTTGGCCAGCCCCTCCCCCCAAGGCTATAGCCCACCCGTTTTTTGGGCATTTTTGCGGCGGACGAACTTGGGGACGGGACCTTCGGGGGCTTATTTTTAGGCGCGGCTGTGCCCGTGGCCTATTTTTGGCTCACGGAGGGCGCTCGCAAAGTCTCGCCCCATTCCAAGTCCGGCGGACGAAGTCGGCCAGCCCCTCCCCCCAAGGCTATAGCCCACCCGTTTTTTGGGCATTTTTGCGGCGGACGAACATGGGGATTGGACTTTCGGGGGCTTATTTCTGGGGGCAGCCTATTTTTGGCACACGGAGTGCGCTCGCAAAGTCTCGCCCCATTCCGAGTCCGGCGGACGAAGTTGGCCAGCCCCTCCCCCCAAGGCTATAGCCCACCCGTTTTTTGGGTATTTTTAAGGCGGACGAACTTGGGGACGGGACTTTCGGGGGCTTATTTTTGGTGCGGCTGTGCCCGCACCCTATTTCTGGCACACGGAGGCCGCTCGCAAAGTCTCGCCCCATTCCGAGTCCGGCGGACGAAGTGGGCCAGCCCCTCCCCCCAAGGCTATAGCACACCCGATTTTTAGGCATTTTTGCGGTGGACGAACTTGGGGACGGGACCTTCGGGGGCTTATTTTTGGCACACGGAGGGTGTTCGCAAAGTCTCGCCCCATTCCGAGTCCGGCGGACGAAGTTGGCCAGCCCTCCCCCAAGGCTATAGCCACCCGTTTTGGGCATTTTTGCGGCGGACGAACTTGGGGACGGGACCTTCGGGGCTTATTTTTAGGCGCGCTGTGCCCGTGGCCTATTTTGGCTCACGGAGGGCGCTGCAAAGTCTCGCCCCATTCCAAGTCCGCGGACGAAGTCGGCCAGCCCTCCCCAAGGCTATAGCCCACCCGTTTTTTGGGGATTTTTGAGGCGGACGAACATGGGGATTGGACTTTCGGGGGCTTATTTCTGGGGGCAGCCTATTTTTGGCACACGGAGTGCGCTCGCAAAGTCTCGCCCCATTCCGAGTCCGGCGGACGAAGTTGGCCAGCCCCTCCCCCCAAGGCTATAGCCCACCCGTTTTTTGGGTATTTTTAAGGCGGACGAACTTGGGGACGGGACTTTCGGGGGCTTATTTTTGGTGCGGCTGTGCCCGCAGCCTATTTTTGGCACACGGAGGTTACTCGCAAAGTCTTGCCCCATTCCGAGTCCGGCGGACGAAGTTGGCCAGCCCCTCCCCCCAAGGCTATAGCCCACCCGTTTTTTGGGCATTTTTGCGGCGGACGAACTTAGGGATGGAATCTTCGGAGGATTATTTTTGGGCACGGCTGTGCCCACGGATTATTTTTGGCACACGGAGGCCGCTCACAAAGACTCACCCCTTTCCGAGTCCTGCGGACGAAGTTGGCCAGCCCCTCCCCCCAAGGCTATAGCCCACCCGTTTTTTGGGCATTTTTGCGGCGGAAGAACTTGGGGACGGGACCTTCGGGGGCTTATTTTTGGCACGCCTGTGCCCGCGGTCTATTTTTTGCAAACGGAGGGCGTTCCCAAATTCTCGCCCCATTACGAGTCCAGCGGACGAAGTTGGCCAGCCCCTCCCCCCAAGGCTTTAGCCCACCCGTTTTTTGGGCATTTTTGCGGCGGAAGAACTTGGGGACGGGATCTTCGGGGGCTTATTTTATGGTACGGCTGTGCCCGCAGCCTATTTTTGGCACACGGAGGTTACTCGCAAAGTCTTGCCCCATTCCGAGTCCGGCGGACGAAGTTGGCCAGCCCCTCCCCCCAAGGCTATAGCCCACCCGTTTTTTGGGCATTTTTGCGGCGGACGAACTTAGGGATGGAATCTTCGGGGGATTATTTTTGGGCACGGCTGTGCCCACGGATTATTTTTGGCACACGGAGGCCGCTCACAAAGACTCACCCCTTTCCGAGTCCTGCGGACGAAGTTGGCCAGCCCCTCCCCCCAAGGCTATAGCCCACCCGTTTTTTGGGCATTTTTGCGGCGGAAGAACTTGGGGACGGGATCTTCGGGGGCTTATTTTTGGGTACGGCTGTGCCCGTAGCCTATTTTTGGCACACGGAGGTTGCTCGCAAAGTCTTGCCCCATTCCGAGTCCGGCGGACGAAGTTGGCCAGCCCCTCCCCCCAAGGCTATAGCCCACCCGTTTTTTGGGCATTTTTGCGGCGGACGAACTTAGGGATGGGATATTCGGGGGCTTATTTTTGGGCACGGCTGTGCCCGCGGAATATTTTTGGCACACGGAGGCCGCTCACAAAGACTCACCCCTTTCCGAGTCCGGCGGACGAAGTTGGCCAGCCCCTCCCCCCAAGGCTATAGCCTACCCGTTTTTTGGGCATTTTTGCGGCGGACGAACTTGGGGACGGGACCGTCGGGGGCTTATTGTTGGGCACGGCTGCGCCCGCAGCCTATTTTTGGCACACGGAGGGCGCTCGCAAAGTCTCGCCCCATTCCGAGTCCGGCGGACGAAGTTGGCCAGCCCCTCCCCCCAAGGCTATAGCCCACCCGTTTTTTGGGCATTTTTGCGGCGGACGAACTTGGGGACGGGAACTTCGGGGACTTATTTTTGGGCGCGGCTGTGCCCGCACCCTATTTCTGGCACACGGAGGGCGCTCGCAAAGTCTCGCCCCATTCCGAGTCCGGCGGACGAAGACGGCCAGCCCTTCCCCCCAAGGCTATAGCCCAGCCGTTTTTTGGGCATTTTTGCGGCGGACGAACTTGGGGACGGGACTTTCGGGGGCTTATTTTTGTTTGCGGCTGTGCCCTTGTCTATTTTGGGCACACGGAGTGTGCTCGCAAAGTCTCGCCCCATTCCGAGTCCGGCGGACGAAGTTGGCCAGCCCCTCCCCCCAAGGCTATAGCCCACCCGTTTTTTGGGCATTTTTGCGGCGGACGAACTTGGGGACGAGACCTTCGGGGGCTTATTTCTGGGGGCGGCTAGCCCGAGGCCTATTTTTGGCAAACGGAGGGCACTCCCAAATTCTCGCCCCATTACGAGTCCAGCGGACGAAGTTGGCCAGTCCCTCCCCCCAAGGCTATAGCCCACCCATTTTTTGCGCATTTTTGCGGCGGACGAACTTGGGGAGGGGATATTCGGGGGCTTATTTTTGGGTGCGGCTGTGCCCGTGGCCTATTTTTGGCACACGGAGGGTGCTCGCAAAGTCTCGCCCCATTCCGAGTCCGGCGGACGAAGTTGGCCAGCCCCTCCCCCCAAGGCTATAGCCCACCCGTTTTTGGGGCATTTTGGGGAGGACGAACTTGGGGACGGGACCTTCGGGGGCTTATTTTTTGACGCGGCTGTGCCCACGGCCTATTTTTGGTACACGGAGGGTGCTCGCAGAGTCTCGCCTCATTCCGAGTCCGGCGGACGGAGTTGGCCAGCCCCACCCCCCAAGGCTATAGCCCACCCATTTTTTGGGCATTTTTGCGGCGGACGAACTTGGGGACGGGACCTTTGGGGGCTTATTTTTGGGTGCAGCTGTTCCCATGGCCTATGTTTGGCACACGGAGGGTGCTCGCAAAGTCTCGCCCCATTCCCAGTCCGGCGGACGAAGTTGGCCAGCCCCTCCCCCCAAGGCTATAGCCCACACGTTTTTTGGGCATTTTTGCGGCGGACGAACTTGGGGACGGGAACTTCGGGGGCTTATTTTTGGGTGCAGCTGTTCCCATGGCCTATGTTTGGCACACGGAGGGTGCTCGCAAAGTCTCACCCCATTCCCAGTCCGGCGGACGAAGTGGGCCAGCCCCTCCCCCCAAGGCTATAGCCCACCCGTTTTTTGGGCATTTTTGCGGCGGACGAACTTGGGGACGAGACCTTCGGGGGCTTATTTCTGGGGGCGGCTAGCCCGAGGCCTATTTTTGGCAAACGGAGGGCACTCCCAAATTCTCGCCCCATTACGAGTCCAGCGGACGAAGTTGGCCAGTCCCTCCCCCCAAGGCTATAGCCCACCCATTTTTTGCGCATTTTTGCGGCGGACGAACTTGGGGAGGGGATATTCGGGGGCTTATTTTTGGGTGCGGCTGTGCCCGTGGCCTATTTTTGGCACACGGAGGGTGCTCGCAAAGTCTCGCCCCATTCCGAGTCCAGCGGACGAAGTTGGCCAGCCCCTCCCCCCAAGGCTATAGCCCACCCGTTTTTTGGGCATTTTTGCGGCGGACGAACTTGGGGACGGGATCTTCGGGGGCTTATTTTTGGGTGCGGCTGTGCCCGTGGCCTATTTTTGGCACACGGAGGGTGCTCGCAAAGTCTCGCCCCATTCCGAGTCCGGCGGACGAAGTTGGCCAGCCCCTCCCCCCAAGGCTATAGCCCACCCGTTTTTTGGGCATTTTTGCGGAGGACGAACTTGGGGACGGGACCTACGGGGGCTTATTTTTGGACGCGGCTGTGCCCACGGCCTATTTTTGGCACACGGAGGGTGCTCGCAGAGTCTCGCCCCATTCCGAGTCCGGCGGACGGAGTTGGCCAGCCCCACCCCCCAAGGCTATAGCCCACCCGTTTTTTGGGCATTTTTGCGGCGGACGAACTTGGGGACGGGACCTTCGGGGGCTTATTTTTGGGTGCAGCTGTGCCCGTGGCCTATGTTTGGCACACGGAGGGCGCTCGAAAAGTCTCGCCCCATTCCGAGTCCGGCGGACGAAGTTGGCCAGCCCCTCCCCCCAAGGCTATAGCCCACACGTTTTTTGGGCTTTTTTGCGGCGGACGAACTTGGTGACGGGAACTTTGGGGGCTTATTTTTGGCGGTGGCTGTTCCTGTGGCCTATTTTTGGGACACGGAGGGCGTTCGGAAAGTCTCGCCCCATTCCGAGTCCGGCGGACGAAGGTGGCCAGCCCCTCCCCCCAAGGCTATCCCACCCGTTTTTTGGGCATTTTTGCGGCGGACGAACTTGGGGACGGGACTTTTGGGGGCTTATTTTTGGTCGCGGCTGTGCCCGTGGCCTATTTTTGGCACACGGAGGCCGCTTGCAAAGTCTCGCCCCATTCTGAGTCTGGCGGACGAAGTCGGCCAGCCCCTCCCCCCAAGGCTATCCCACCCGTTTTTTGGTCATTTTTGTAGCGGACGAACTTGGGGATGGGACCTTCGCGGGCTTATTTTTGGGCACGCCTGTGCCCGCGGCCTATTTTTAGTACAGGGAGGCTGCTCGCAAAGTCTCGCCCCATTCTGAGTCCGGCGGACAAAGTTGGCCAGCCCCTCCCCCCAAGGCTATAGCCCACCCGTTTTTTGGGCATTTTTGCGGCGGACGAACTTGGGGAAGGGACCGTCGGGGGCTTCTTTTTAGGTGCGGCTGTGCCCGCAGCCTATTTTTGGCACACGGAGGGCGCTCGCAAAGTCTCGCCCCATTCCGAGTCCGGCGGACGAAGTCGGAAAGCCCCTCCCCCCAAGGCTATAGCCCAGCCGTTTTTTGGGCATTTTTGCGGCGGACGAACTTGGGGACGGGACTTTTGGGGGCTTATTTTTGGTCGCGGCTGTGCCTGCGGCCTATTTTGGGCACACGGAGTGCCCTCAAAAAGTCTCGCCCCATTCCGAGTTTGGCGGACGAAGTTGGCCAGCCCCTCCCCCCAAGGCTATAGCCCACCCGTTTTTTGGGCATTTTTGCGGCGGACGAACTTGGGGACGGGACCTTTGGGGGCTTATTTTTGGGCGCGGCTGTGCCCGTGACCTATTTTTGGCACACGGAGGGCGCTCGCAAAGTCTCGCCCCATTCCGAGTCCGGCGGACGAAGTTGGCCAGCCCCTCCCCCCAAGGCTATAGCCCACACGTTTTTTGGGCTTTTTTGCGGCGGACGAACTTGGTGACGGGAACTTTGGGGGCTTATTTTTGGTGGTGGATGTGCCCGTGGCCTATTTTTGGGACACGGAGGGCGTTCGGAAAGTCTCGCCCCATTCCGAGTCCGGCGGACGAAGGTGGCCAGCCCCTCCCCCCAAGGCTATCCCACCCGTTTTTTGGGCATTTTTGCGGCGGACGAACTTGGGGACGGGACTTTCGGGGGCTTATTTTTGGTCGCGGCTGTGCCCGTGGCCTATTTTTGGCACAAGGAGGCCGCTTGCAAAGTCTCGCCCCATTCCGAGTCTGGCGGACGAAGTCGGCCAGCCCCTCCCCCCAAGGCTATCCCACCCGTTTTTTGGTCATTTTTGTGGCGGACGAACTTGGGGACGGGACCTTCGGGGGCTTATTTTTGGGCACGCCTGTGCCCGCGGCCTATTTTTGGCACAGGGAGGCTGCTCGCAAAGTCTCGCCCCATTCCGAGTCCGGCGGACAAAGTTGGCCAGCCCCTCCCCCCAAGGCTATAGCCCACCCGTTTTTTGGGCATTTTTGCGGCGGACGAACTTGGGGACGGGACCGTCGGGGGCTTCTTTTTAGGTGCGACTGTGCCTGCGGCCTATTTTGGGCACACGGAGTGCGCTCAAAAATTCTCGCCCCATTCCGAGTCTGGCGGACGAAGTCGGCCAGCCCCTCCCCCCAAGGCTATAGCCCACCCGTTTTTTGGGCATTTTTGCGGCGGACGAACTTGGGGACGGGACCTTTGGGGGCTTATTTTTGGGCGCGGCTGTGCCCGCGACCTATTTTTGGCACACGGAGGGCGCTCGCAAAGTCTCGCCCCATTCCGAGTCCGGCGGACGAAGTTGGCCAGCCCTTCCCCCAAGGCTATAGCCCACCCGTTTTTTGCGGCGGACGAACTTGGGGATGGGACATTCGGGGGCTTATTTTTGGTGCGCGGCTGTGTCCACAGCCTATTTTTGGCACACGGAGGGCGCTCGTAAAGTCTCGCCCCATTCTGAGTCCGGCGGACGAAGTTGGCCAGCCCCTCCCCCCAAGGCTATAGCCCACCCGTTTTTTGGGCATTTTGGCGGCGGACGAACTTGGGGACGGGATCTTCGGGGGCTTAATTTTGGTGTGGCTGTGCCCGCAGCCTATTTTTGGCACACGGAGGGCGCTCGCAATGTCTCGCCCCTTTCCGAGTCCGGCGGACGAAGTTGGCCTGCCCCTCCCCCCAAGGCTATAGCCCACCCGTTTTTTGGGCATTTTTGCGGCGGACAAACTTGGGGATGGAACCTTCGGGGGCTTATTTTTGGGTACGGCTGTGCTCACGGGCTATTTTTGGCACACGGAGTGTGCTTGCAAAGTCTCGCCCCATTCCGAGTCCGGCGGACGAAGTTGGCCAGCCCCTCCCCCCAAGGCTATAGCCCACTCGTTTTTTGGGCATTTTTGCGGCGGGCGAACTTGGGGACGGGATCTTCGGGGGCTTATTTTTCGGTGCGGCTGTGACCGCGGCCTATTTTTGGTACACGGAGGGCGTTCGCAAAGTCTCGCCCCATTCCGAGTCCGGCGGACGAAGTTGGCCAGCCCCTCCCCCCAAGGCTATAGCCCACCCGTTTTTTAGGCATTTTTGCGGCGGGCGAACTTGGGGACGGGATCTTCGGGGGCTTATTTTTGGGTGCGGCTGTGCCCGTGGCCTATTTTGGGCACTCGGAGGGTGTTCACAAAGTCTCGCCCCATTCCGAGTCCGGCGGACGAACTTGGCCAGCCTCTCCCCCCAAGGATATAGTCCACCAGTTTTTTGGGCATTTTTGCGGCGGACGAACTTGGGGACGGGACCTTTGGGGGCTTATTTTTGGGCGCGGCTGTGCCCTTGGCCTATTTTTGGCACACGGAGGGCGCTCGCAAAATCTCGCCCCATTCCGAGTCCGGCGGATGAAGTTGGCCTGCCCCTCCCCCCAAGGCTATAGCCCACCCGTTTTTTCCGGCGGACGAACTTGGGGACGGGACCTTCGAGGGCTTATTCTTGGGCGCGGCTGTGCCCGCGGCCTATTTTTAGCACACGGAGGCAGCTCGCAAAGTCTTGCCCCATTCCGAGACTGGCGGACGAAGTTTGCCAGCCCCTCCCCCCAAGGCTATAGCCCACTCGTTTTTTGGGCATTTTTGCGGCGGACGAACTTGGGGACGGGACCTTCGGGGGCTTATTTTTGGATGCGGCTGTGCCTGCAGCCTATTTTTGGTACACGGAGCGCGTTCAGAAAGTCTCGCCTCATTCCGAGTCCGGCGGACGAAGTTGGCCAGCACCTCCCCAGAAGGCTATAGCCCACCCGTTTTTTGGGCATTTTTGCGGCGGACGAACTTGGGGACGGGACCTTAGGGGGCATATTTTTGGGCGCGGCTGTGTCCGCGGCCTATTTTTGGCACACGGAGGGCGCTCCCAAAGTCTCGCCCCATTCCGAGTCCGGCGGACGAAGTTGGCCAGCCCTTCCCCAAACGCTATAGCCCACCCGTTTTTTGCGGCGGATGAACTTGGGGATGGGAAATTCGGGGGCATATTTTTGGGCGCGGCTGTGTCCAATGCCTATGTTTGGCACAGGGAGGCTGCTCGCAAAGTCTCGCCCCATTCCGAGTCCGGCGGACAAAGTTGGCCAGCCCCTCCCCCCAAGGCTATAGCCCACCCGTTTTTGGGGCATTTTTGCGGCGGACGAACTTGGGGACGGGACCGTCGGGGGCTTCTTTTTAGGTGCGACTGTGCCCGCGGCCTATTTTTGGCACACGGAGGGCGCTCGCAAAGTCTCGCCCCATTCCGAGTCCCGCGGATGAAGTTGGCCAGCCCCTCCCCCCAAGGCTATAGCCCACCCGTTTTTTGGGCATTTTTGCGGAGGACGAACTTGGGGACGGGACCTTCGGGGGCTTATTTTTGGGCGTGGCTGTGCACGCAGCGTATGTTTGGCACACGGAGGGCGCTCGCATAGGCTCGCCCCATTCCGAGTCCGGCGGACGAAGTTGGCCAGCCCCTCGCCCACCCGTTTTTTAGGCATTTTTGCGGCGGACGAACTTGGGGACGGGACCTTCGGGGGGTTTTTTTTGGGCGCGGCTGTGCCCGCTGTTGTGCAAATTTTAATGTACTCGCAAGCGCACGAATCTATTGTAGTATAGACTAATGGTGACGAGTGTCGATCCCACAAGGAGGTGGATTTTAATTGTGTATAGAATTAATTTTGTAAATGGGTTGTTGGATTTATGGTGGAAATGATTTGGAATATGCTAAAACATAAATTAAAATGGTGAGAATAAATTCTAAATTTAGAATTGAAATGGCGAGAATAAATTGAAGAGAATTCTATTGAAATGACGTACTTGGATATCCGGATCCGTATCAACATGCATCATGGGCTAAATAATCCGTATTAATACCAATTAAATCATGAGGGGGGAATCCACACCTCATGAACCACGCTCTAATCAATATGGTGCTAAGGGCTTATCGTGCCAAATAATAATAACCTTGTACTAGAGGGCCGGTGTAACCAAGGCGGTATCTAGACAAGATTATTATTATTTGTCGACGAGAAGTCAAAACATCCACAAAAACTAGAGGGGAAGAGAATATAAATTTACCAAATAAAGCCCATGACACATGTTGAGACTTCACCTTTAACCCAAGCTTGAAAGGAAATTAGCTACTCATAATTGAACTAGGGGCAAAATGAGAATTTATTAAAATACGAAGAAAATACAAGATGGAGAGAGAATTACAGAAAATGGAGTCCAAAAATGGATTCAGGGATATCCAATTAGGGGGGGAGGCCCCCTTTTTATAGATACATGGAGTAAATCATAGCCATCGGATTAAAAACAGTTTGGACGCTCAGGATTGCGCCACGTCATCAGTCAACAGTCAGCGGTTTGACCACGCGGGTGAACAGTAACACGGTTTGACCCGACTTTGAACAGTAACGCGGTTTGGTTGACAATAATCCTGTGTGATGCATGTACCGTACGCGAGATTTTTCGTCCACTGATATGCTGCCACGTCACCATAAACAGTACATAAGAATTTTAGTCCAACAGGATCATGACACCTCATCAGTCAATGCCACGTCATCGATCCGTCTATGTGAACAGTGCCGTGAACAGTAACGTAGACAGTACCCGTACATGTGAATAGTACCGTATATGTGAACAGTACCATTTTTCCTTTTATGCTCCTCCTAAGGTTTTCGACCGTCCTGAGTTCAAAAGTGATGTCCGTTTTTCCGTATGATCTCTCCTTTATTCTGAAATGACTATAATACCCCTAAAATACATAAAATACTTAATTAAAATCAAACACACATAATTAAATTGCAAGAAACTTAAATACATAAAAGTAAAGGTTGTTAGTAAGACTTGAAATGTAAAATGATGATTTTCTCCTTTATAAATATACATTTTCTAACACTCAACACACCCAAAAATTGCTAGTCCCTAGCAAATGAAGCGAAAATAAAATTCAAATTCAAATTCAAAATGATTTTTTTTTTAATTTTATTTAGAAGCACTCGTGTTTATTCAATCAGATTAATGATAGTAATCAAATAAAAGTATAAGCATTATCTCCAGTCTCTTAAAGAAACATCACACCCACATCAACCATTCACATGAATCAGCCCAGTGTGAATGTGGTTGGTACTCTAGATATGGCTTTAATCTTTGACCATTAACTTTAAACGTGACACCGTTCTTTGGATCCTTAATTTCAATTGCCCCATGTGGAAAAACAGTATGAACAATAAAGGGACCAGACCATCGAGAGCGTAACTTACCCGGGAATAAAGCGAGAATTGAATAAAAGCACTTTCTGACCTGGAGTGAACGATTTTCTCATAATTTGCTTATCATGGAAGACTTTCATTCGTTGCTTGTAAATTTTGGCATTTTCATATGCGTCATTGCGAATTTCTTCAAGTTCTGCCAGTTGTAATCTTCTTTCTGAGCTGGCTTGCTGCATGTCAAAGTTGAATTTCTTGATGGCCCAATACGCACGATGCTCAAGTTCCACAGGTAGGTGGCAAGCTTTTCCATACACTAGCCTGTAGGGTGACATCCCAATCGGGGTCTTGAAAGCCGTTCTATATGCCCATAATGCATCATCAAGTCTTAATGACCAATCTTTTCTGTCCGGCCTCACCGTCTTTTCTAATATGTGCTTTATTTCTCGATTGGAGATCTCAACTTGGCCACTGGTTTGCGGATGATACGGAGTCGCCACTTTGTGTGTGATTGAATACTTTGTCAAAAGAGCTTTGAATGCTTTGTTACAAAAGTGGGCACCACCATCACTGATTATTGCTCGAGGGAATCCAAAGCGTGAAACAATATTGCTTTTCAAAAATCCTATTACCACCTTGTGGTCATTGGTTCGACATGCAATTGCTTCTACCCATTTTGATACATAGTCAACAGCAACCAATATGTATTGATGACCAAAAGACGGGGGAAAAGGTCCCATGAAGTCGATACCCCATACGTCAAAAATCTCAACCACCAAAATTGGATTTAGTGGCATCATGTTCCTTCGTGTAATGCTCCCCATTCGTTGACACCTATCACATGAAGAACAGAAAGTGTAAGCATCTCGAAATATAGTTGGCCAATAAAAACCACATTGTAAAACTTTAGTCGCTGTTTTCTTAGCACTGAAATGGCCTCCACATGCTTGTTCATGGCAGAATGAAAGGATATTCTGAATTTCACTTTCTGGGACACATCGTCTAACAATTTGGTCTGCACAATACTTAAACAAATATGGGTCATCCCAAAAGAAATTCTTTATTTCTGCAAAGAATTTAGCCTTGTCTTGCTTGGTCCAATGCTCTGGAAGTTTACCTGTAACAAGATAATTAACTATATCAGCATACCAAGGTAATACCTCCACATTCATTAATTGTTCATCTGGAAATAACTCATTCAATGGTAATGGCTCTGTAATTGTGTCAAAATGTGTAGAGATGGTCCGCCACAACATTTTATGTGCCTTTCTTATCTTTGAATTCCAAGTCAAATTCCTGCAAAAGTAACACCCAACGAATTAGTCTAGCTTTTGCATCTTTCTTTGTGAGAAGATATTTAAGAGCAGCATGATCTGTGAATATAATTATTTTACAACCAATGAGATAAGATCGAAATTTTTCCAATGCAAACACTACTGCTAGCATTTCTTTTTCAGTAGTTGAATAGTTCAACTGTGCATCATTCAATGTCATACTAGCATAGTAAATAACATGAGGAATTCGATCAACCCTTTGTCCTAATACTGCTCCTATTGCATAATCAGATGCATCACACATGAGCTCAAATGGTAAGCTCCAGTTTGGGGGCTGAATGATGGGTGATGATGTCAACAAATGCTTTAATTTTTCAAAAGCCACAAGACATGAATCATTAAAGATAAAAGGTACATCCTTAGCAAGTAAATTGCATAAGGGTCTAGAAACTTTGCTAAAATCTTTAATGAAACATCTATAGAAACCAGCATGCCCAAGGAAAGATCTTACTTCTCTGACTGTTTTGGGTGGAGGAAGATTAGAAATGAGATCCACCTTGGCTTTGTCAACCTCAATACCTTTGCTCGAAATGATGTGACCGAGGACAATACCTTGTTTTACCATAAAATGGCACTTCTCCCAATTTAAGACCAAGTTCTTCTCGATACATCTCTACATAACTAGTGTTAGATGACGTAAACATTGATCAAACGAGTCACCAAAGACAGAAAAATCATCCATAAAGACTTCAAGGAATCGTTCAACCATATCAGAAAAAATGCTCAACATGCATCGTTGAAATGTAGCAGGTGCATTACATAATCCAAATGGTATTCTCCTATATGCAAAAGTGCCAAAAGGGCAAGTGAAAGTGGTTTTCTCTTGATCTTTTGGTGCTATGGGAATCTGATTATATCCTGAGTAGCCATCTAGAAAGCAATAAAATTGATGGCCTGCTAATCTATCAAGCATTTGATCGATAAATGGTAAAGGAAAATGGTCTTTACGTGTGACAGAATTCAATTTTCTATAATCAATGCATACACGCCATCCTGTAGTCACTCTAGTGGGTATCAATTCATTATTAGCATTGGTAACTACTGTGACTCCTGACTTTTTAGGGACAACTTGTACAGGACTGACCCATGAACTATCAGAAATGGGATAAATGATACCTGCATCTAATAGCTTAAGGACTTCAGTTCTAACAACTTCTTTCATATTAGGATTTAACCGACGTTGCATTTCCCTAGTAGATTTGGCATTTTCATCGAGGTGAATGTAATGCATGCAATCTAGGTTTATACCTTTTATGTCTGCTATGGTCCATCCTAATGCCCCTTTGTGCTCTTTCAAAACATCCAACAACTTACCTTTTTGTTCATCATTGAGGGATGATGAGATGATTACCGGTAGAGTACTTTCTTTCCCCAAAAATGCATATTCCAATGTGTTGGGCAATGGTTTGAGCTCGAGTTTTGGTGGTGATTCTGATGATGGGATGAGTTTCTTTTCTGATGGTGCTAGTTGTTCAACTCTTGACTTCCATTTATTAGCGTCCATGGATGGTGCTGAGTCAAGTAAGGCGTTGACCTCATCGACCGATCTGTCAATATCAAAATCCAAACCAAAGTGAGTTAAACATGTTTGTAAAGGATCATCACTAAGGTTTGAAATAAAAGTATTATCAACTATTGTTTCAATTAAATCCACATCAACAATTCCATCATCTGCACTGTGAGGTTGTTTGGCAATGTTGAAGATATTCAGCTCCATAGTCATGTTGCCGAAGGACAACTGCATATTTCCAGTCCTACATTGAATGTGAGCATCCGCAGTTGCCAAGAAAGGTCGGCCTAGAATAATGGGGATGTGCTTCCTTGAATCCTGTATTGGTTGAGTGTCAATTACAATGAAATCAACAGGAAAATAAAACTTGTCTACCTGGATAAGCACGTCCTCCACAATACCACGAGGTATTTTCGTGGACCGATCTGCAAGCTGTAACACCACTGGAGTTGGGTGTAATTCTCCCAGTCCAAGTTTCACAAATACTGAATAAGGCAACAGATTTACACTAGCTCCTAAATCCAACAAAGCATTCTCAATTGTGTGGTTCCCTATGCTACATGAGATAGTGGGGGAGCCTGGGTCTTTGCATTTTAAAGGAATTTTATGTTGGAGTATAGAACTAACGTTTTCTGTTAAAAATGCCTTCTTTTGAACATGCAGATTTCTCTTTTTAGTACAAAGGTCTTTAAGAAACTTGGCATAAGATGGAACTTGTTTAATAGCATCAAGTAAAGGGATGTTAACACTTACCTGTTTGAAGATTTCGAGAATCTCACCTGTGGATTTTCCCTTCTTGTCTTTAGCTAACCTTTGGGGGAATGGAGCTTTGGGAACGTATTCTCGTGGGTTGGTTTCTTCTTTCTCCTCCGGTGATGAGTCCTCAACATTCACAGGTACAATTTGATTTTCTTTTGTCACCAGCATCTCCACTTTGTTGTCGACTTCTTTTCCTTTTCGCAAGGTCATGACTGCTTCAACTTCTCCATGCTGCTGTGGTGAACTGGTACTTGCTTCATGCACTCCTTTAGGATTAGGCACTAGTTGACTTGGAAATTTACCTTTCTCAACGGTCATTGCCAAGGTCTGAACTGAAGAAGCAAGTTGTCCCACCATCTTCTCGAGGCTTGAAATTGGGCTCGCTCTCAACTCATTTCGTAGTCCATCAATAGTGCGATTCTGTTGCTCAATGGTAGAATGAGTAACATTCTTGAGATCCTGGAATGAATCCTCCCATGGTCTGGGTTGAGAGTAATTCTGGTTCTGATTGTATGGTCTAAATGGTGGCTGAGAGGCTTGAGGATTTTGAGGAATTTGTTGCATTGGTGGAGTCCATTCTCATGGAATCCTTGAGACCATGAAAATTGGGGTGGTCTCTCCATCCAGGTTATATGTATTGGAGTATGGGTTGTAATTTGATGGCTTTCTCATTACACCTATGGCATTGGCTTGATCTGAGTATGAGTCATGGTCATGTGGTTCTGTTGATTTAGCAGTCGATAACGATGCTATTTGTCGAGAGAGACCCTCAATTATTGCTTTGACTTCTTTAATTTCGAACTAGATTCGCCAATGTGAACCTCATTCACTCCTTTAATTCTTCTAGTATTCCCGAGTGATCGACTCGTTGTTGGGAATTATCTCATTGTCAAGAATTCCCAAATCTCGATGCACTTTTGACATTAGCTCTCCTCCACTTGTTGCCATTAGCCATTCTTGTACATTCGGCAATAATCCCTCCAGAAAGTATTGGCATTGGTGCCATTTCTCGTACCCATGATGTGGACACTTCAAGAGTAGCCCATTGAATCGCTCCCATGTTTCGAAAAATTGCTCGTCCTCTCTCAAACTCCAGATTTCCTGCGAATAGCATTGGTTTTATGCAAAATATTTATTCAAAAATTTTGTAACCATTTGTTCCCATGATGTGATGCAATTGGCAGGCAATGTATTAAGCCATGAACGAGCTCTATCCTTTAAAGAAAATGGGAATAATCTAAGTTTAACATCATTATCTGAAAAATTCTCATATTTAAATGTTTGACAAATAGCATGAAAATCATTCAAATGATTATATGGGTCCTCATTTTCTAGGCCATAAAATGTGGGGAGACAATTTAGCACACTAGGTTTTAGTTCAAAACTCCTAGCAGCTACATTTGGGTATCTTATGCATGGTGTGCTCAAATTTGCTAAAGGACTGAAATAATCCTTAAATGGCCTCTCCTGTGGTTGCAAATCCATTTCAAATTTATTTTTAATGTGCTTTTGTGTTTTCTCAAGTTCAAGGTCTATAGGTTCAAGATTAGGTAATAATGACCTACGACCATGCATGCAAAACAAATAAAATAAAAATAAAGATGAGAACAAAACAAATAAAAATAAAGAAGAGGGAGAAATTACGATACTAACCTTATTGCGCTATTACAACCTTACTATAAAAAATACACAAAAACAAATACATGAAATAAATTAACTAAAAATTAAATTAATAAAATAAACAAAAATTACAAAGAAAAAAAAATAACTTGAAAATTAAATTACAGAATTTTAAAGAAGAGAAAAAGAAAAGAAATACTAACCTTTAAATGTAGATTCACTTTTTTTTTTATTTTTTTTTAATAAAAAAAAATACAAGAAAACAATTAAAAGAAATTATTAACAAGAATTAATTCTACAAATTAAAATTACTTACCTCCCCGGCAACGGCGCCAAAAACTTGTTGTGCAAATTTTAATGTACTCGCAAGCGCACGAATCTATTGTAGTATAGACTAATGGTGACGAGTGTCGATCCCACGAGGAGGTGGATTTTAATTGTGTATAGAATTAATTTTGTAAATGGGTTGTTGGATTTATGGTGGAAATGATTTAGAATATGCTAAAACTTAAATTAAAATGGCGAGAATAAATTCTAAATTTAGAATTGAAATGGCGAGAATAAATTGAAGAGAATTCTATTGAAATGACGTACTTGGGTATCCGGATCCGTATCAACATGCATCATGGGCTAAATAATCCGTATTAATACCAATTAAATCATGAGGGGGGAATCCACACCTCATGAACCACGCTCTAATCAATATGGTGCTAAGGGCTTATCGTGCCAAATAATAATAACCTTGTACTAGAGAGCCGGTGTAACCAAGGCGGTATCTAGACAAGATTATTATTATTTGTCGACGAGAAGTCAAAACATCCACAAAAACTAGAGGGGAAGAGAAAATAAATTTACCAAATAAAGCCCATGACACATGTTGAGACTTCACCTTCAACCCAAGCTTGAAAGGAAATTAGCTACTCATAATTGAACTAGGGGCAAAATGAGAATTTATTAAAATACGAAGAAAATACAAGATGGAGAGAGAATTACAGAAAATGGAGTCCAAAAATGGATTCAGGGATATCAAATTAGGGGGGGGAGGCCCCCTTTTTATAGATACATGGAGTAAATCATAGCCATCGGATTAAAAACAGTTTGGACGCTCAGGATTGCGCCACGTCAGCGGTTTGACCACGCGGGTGAACAGTAACACGGTTTGACCCGACTTTGAACAGTAACGCGGTTTGACCCGGGTGAACAGTAACGCGGTTTGGTTGACAATAATCCTGTGTGATGCATGTACCGTACGCGAGATTTTTCGTCCACTGATATGCTGCCACGTCACCATAAACAGTACATAAGAATTTTAGTCCAACAGGATCGTGACACCTCATCAGTCAATGCCACGTCATCGGTCAATGCCACGTCATCGATCCGTCTATGTGAACAGTGCCGTGAACAGTAACGTAGACAGTACCCGTACATGTGAATAGTACCGTATATGTGAACAGTACCATTTTTCCTTTTATGCTCCTCCTAAGGTTTTCGACCGTCCTGAGTTCAAAAGTGATGTCCGTTTTTCCGTATGATCTCTCCTTTATTCTGAAATGACTATAATACCCCTAAAATACATAAAATACTTAATTAAAATCAAACACACATAATTAAATTGCAAGAAACTTAAATACATAAAAGTAAAGGTTGTTAGTAAGACTTGAAATGTAAAATGATGATTTTCTCCTATATAAATATACATTTTCTAACACTCAACACCCGCGGCCTATTTTTGGCGTACGGAGGCCGCTCGCAAAGTCTCGCCCCATTCCGAGTCCGGCGGACGAAGTGGGCCAGCCCCTCCCCCCAAGGCTATAGCCCTCCCGTTTTTTGGGCATTTTTGCGGCGGACGAACTTGGGGACGGGACCTTCGGGGGCTTATTTTTGGGCGCCATTTTTGGCACACGGATTCCGATCGCAAAGTCTCGCCCCATTCCGAGTCCGGCGGACGGGTTGGCCAGCCCTCCCCAAGGCTATAGCCCACCCGTTTTTTGGGCATTTTTGCGGCGGACGAACTTGGGGACGGGACCTTCGGGGGCCTATTTTTGGGCGCGGCTGTGCCCGTGGCCTATTTTTAACACATGGAGGGTGCTCGCAAAGTCTCACCCCATTCCGTGTCCGGCGGACGAAGTTGGCCAGCCCCCCCCCCCAAGGCTATAGCCCACCCGTTTTTTGGGCATTTTTGCGGCGGACGAACTTGGGGACAGGACCTTCGGGGGCTTAATTTTGTAGGCGGCTGTGCCCGCGGCCTATTTTTGGCACACGGAGGCCGCTCGCAAAGCCTTGCCCCATTCCGTGTCCGGCGGATTTGGGCAAGCCCTCCCCTATAGCCCACCCGTTTTTTGGGGCTTTTTGCGGCGGACGAACTTGGGGACGGGACCTTCGGGGGCTTATTTTTGGGCGCGACTGTACCCGTGGCCTATTTTTGGTACACGGAGGGCGCTCGCAAAGTCTCACCCCATTCCGTGTCCGGCGGATGAAGTTGGCCAGCCCCTCCCCCCAAGGATATAGCCCACCCGTTTTTTGGGCATTTTTGCGGCGGACGAACTTGGGGACGGGACCTTCGGGAGCTTATTTTTGGAGGCGGCTGTGCCCGCGGCCTATTTTTTGCACACGGATGCCGCTCGCAAAGCCTCGCCCCATTCCGTGTCCGGCGGCCGAAGTTGGCCAGCCCCTCCCCCCAAGGATATAGCCCACCCGTTTTTTGGGCATTTTTACGGCGGACGAACTTGGGGACGGGACCTTCGGGGGCTTATTTTTGGAGGCGGCTGTGCCCGCGGCCTATTTTTGGCACACGGAGGGCGCTCGCAAAGTCTCGCCCCATTCCGAGTCCGGCGGACGAAGTTGGCCAGCCCCTCCCCCCAAGGCTATAGCCCACTCGTTTTTTGGGCATTTTTGCGGCGGACGAACTTGGGGACGGGACCTTCGGGGGCTTATTTTTTGGTGCGGCTGTGCCCGCGGCCTATTTTTGGCACACGGAGGACGCTCGCAAAGTCTCGCCCCATTCCGAGTCCGGCGGACGAATTTGGCCAGCCCCTCCCCCCAAGGCTATAGCCCACCCGTTTTTTGGGCTTTTTTGCGGCGGACGAACTTGGGGACGGGACCTTCGGGGGCTTATTTTTGGGCGCGGCTGTGCCTGCGGCCTATTTTTGGCACACGGAGGGCGCTCGCAAAGTCTCGCCCCATTCCGAGTCCGGTGGACGGAGTTGGCCAGCCCCTCCCCCCAAGGCTATAGCCTACCCATTTTCTGGGTATTTTTTGCTGCGGACGAACTTGGGGACGGGACCGTCGGGGGCTTATTTTTGGAGGCGGCTGTGCCCGTGGCCTATTTTTGGCACACGGAGGACGCTCGCAAAGTCTCACCCCATTCCGAGTCCGGCGGACGAAGTTGGCCAGCCCCTCCCCCCAAGGCTATAGCCCACCCATTTTTTGGGCATTTTTGCGGCGGACGAACTTGGGGACGGGACTTTCGGGGGCTTATTTTTTGGCGCGGCTTTGCCCGCGGCCTATTTTTGGCACAGGGAGACCACTCGCAAAGCCTCGCCCCATTCCGAGTCCGGCGGACGAAGTTGGCCAGCCCCTCCCCCCAAGGCTATAGCCCACTCGTTTTTTGGGCATTTTTGCGGCGGACGAACTTGGGGACGGGACATTCGGGGGCTTATTTTTTGGCGCGGCTGTGCCCGCGGCCTATTTTTGGCACACGGAGGCCACTCGCAAAGCCTCGCCCCATTCCATGTCCGGCGGCCGAAGTTGGCCAGCCCCTACCCCCAAGGCTATAGCCCACCCGTTTTTTGGGCATTTTTGCGGCGGACGAACTTGGGGACGGGACTGTCGGGGGCTTATTTTTGGAGGCGGCTGTGCCCGTGGCCTATTTTTGACACACGGAGGGCGCTCGCAAAGTCTCGCCCCATTCCGAGTCCGGCGAACGAAGTTGGCCAGCCCCTCCCCCCAAGGCTATAGCCCACTGCTGGGGCATTTTTGCGGACGAACTTGGGGACGGGACCTTCGGGGCTTATTTTTTGGTGCGGCTGTGACCGCGCTATTTTTGGCACACGGAGGACGCCGCAAAGTCTCGCCCATTCCGAGTCCGCGGACGAATTTGGCCAGCCCTCCCCAAGGCTATAGCCCACCCGCTTTTGGGCTTTTGCGGTCGAACTTGGGGACGGGACCTTCGGGGCTTATTTTTGGTGCGGCTGTGCCCGCGGCCTATTTTTGGCACACGGAGGACGCTCGCAAAGTCTCGCCCCATTCCGAGTCCGGCGGACGAAGTTGGCCAGCCCCTCCCCCCAAGGCTATAGCCCACCCATTTTTTGGGCATTTTTGCGGCGGACGAACTTGGGGACGGGACCGTCGGGGGCTTATTTTTGGAGGCGGCTGTGCCCGTGGCCTATTTTTGACACACGGAGGGCGCTCGCAAAGTCTCGCCCCATTCCGAGTCCGGCGAACGAAGTTGGCCAGCCCCTCCCCCCAAGGCTATAGCCCACTCGTTTTTTGGGCATTTTTGCGGCGGACGAACTTGGGGACGGGACCTTCGGGGGCTTATTTTTTGGTGCGGCTGTGCCCGCGGCCTATTTTTGTCACACGGAGGACGCTCGAAAAGTCTCACCCCATTCCGAGTCCGGCGGACGAAATGGGCCAGCCCCTCCCCCCAAGGCTATAGCCCACCCGTTTTTTGGGCATTTTTGCGGCGGACGAACTTGGGGACGGGACCTTCGGCGGCTTATTTTTGGGCGCGGCTGTGCCCGCGGCCTATTTTTGGCACACGGAGGACGTTCGCAAAGTCTCACCCCATTCCGAGTCCGGCGGACGAAGTTGGCCAGCCCCTCCCCCCAAGGCTATAGCCCACCATTTTTGGGCATTTTTGCGGCGGACGAACTTGGGGACGGGACCTTCGGGGGCTTATTTTTGGGCGCGGGTGTGCCCGTGGCCTATTTTTGGCACACGGATTCGGATCGCAAAGTCTCGCCCCATTCCGAGTCCGGGCGGATTTAAATGGGCCAGCCCTCCCCAAGGCTATAGCCCACCCGCTTTTGGGCATTTTGCGGCGGACGAAACTTGGGGACGGGACCTTCGGGGCTTATTTTTGGCTGTGCCCGCAGCCTATTCTTGGCACACGGAGGACACTCGCAAAGCCTCGCCCCATTCCGTGTCCGGCGGCCGAAGTTGGCCAGCCCCTCCCCCCAAGGCTATAGCCTACCCATTTTCTGGGTATTTTTGCTGCGGACGAACTTGGGGACGGGACCTTCGGCGGCTTATTTTTGGGCGCGGCTGTGCCCGCGGCCTATTTTTGGCACACGGAGGACGCTCGCAAAGTCTCGCCCCATTCCGAGTCCGGCGGACGAAGTTGGCCAGCCCCTCCCCCCAAGGCTATAGCCCACCATTTTTGGGCATTTTTGCGGCGGACGAACTTGGGGACGGGACCTTCGGGGGCTTATTTTTGGGCGCGGGTGTGCCCGTGGCCTATTTTTGGCACACGGATTCCGATCGCAAAGTCTCGCCCCATTCCGAGTCCGGCGGACGAAGTTGGCCAGCCCCTCCCCCCAAGGCTATAGCCCACCCGTTTTTTGGGCATTTTTGCGGCGGACGAACTTGGGGACGGGACCTTCGGGGGCTTATTTTTGGGTGTGGCTGTGCCCGCGGCCTATTTTTGGCACACGGAGGACGCTCGCAAAGCCTCGCCCCATTCCGTGTCCGGCGGCCGAAGTTGGCCAGCCCCTCCCCCCAAGGCTATAGCCTACCCATTTTCTGGGTATTTTTGCTGCGGACGAACTTGGGGACGGGACCTTCGGCGGCTTATTTTGGGCGCGGCTGTGCCCGCGGCCTATTTTTGGCACACGGAGGACGCCGCAAAGTCTCGCCCCATTCCGAGTCCGCGGACGGTTGGCCAGCCCTCCCCCAAGGCTATAGCCCACCATTTTGGGCATTTTTGCGGACGAACTTGGGGACGGGACCTTCAGGGGCTTATTTTTAAGGCGCCTGTGCCTATTTTTGGCACACGGATTCCGATCGCAAAGTCTCGCCCCATTCCGAGTCCGGCGGATTGGCCAGCCTCCCCCAAGGCTATAGCCCACCCGCTGGGCATTTTGCGGACGAACTTGGGGACGGGACCTTCGGGGCTTATTTTTGGGCGCGGCTGTGCCTATTTTTAGCACACGGAGGGCGCCGCAAAGTCTCACCTCATTCCGTGTCCGCGGATTTAGCCCCCAAGGCTATAGCCCACCCGTTTTTTGGGCATTTTTGCGGCGGACGAACTTGGGGAGGGGACCTTCGGGGGCTTATTTTTGGGCGCGGCTGTGCCCGCGGCCTATTTTTGGCACATGGAGGGTGCTCGCAAAGTCTCACCCCATTCCGTGTCCGGCGGATGAAGTTGGCCAGCCCCTCCCCCCAAGGATATAGCCCACCCGTTTTTTGGGCATTTTTGCGGCGGACGAACTTGGGGACGGGACCTTCGGGGGCTTATTTTTGGAGGCGGCTGCGCCCGCGGCCTATTTTTGGAACACGGAAGCCGCTCGCAAAGCCTCGCCCCATTCCGTGTCCGGCGGCCGAAGTTGGCCAGCCCCTCCCCCCAAGGCTATAGCCCACCCGTTTTTTGGGCATTTTTGCAGCGGACGAACTTGGGGACGGGACCTTCGGGGGCTTATTTTTGGAGGCGGCTGTGCCCGCGGCCTATTTTTGGTACACGGAGGGTGCTCGCAAATTCTTGCCCCATTCCGAGTCCGGCGGACGAAGTTGGCCAGCCCCTCCCCCCAAGGCTATAGCCCACTCGTTTTTTGGGCATTTTTGCGGCGGACGAACTTGGGGACGGGACATTCGGGGGCTTATTTTTTGACGCGGCTGTGCCTATTTTTGGTACACGGATGCTGCTCGCAAAGCCTCGCCCCATTCCGTGTCCGGCGGACGAAGTTGGCCAGCCCCTCCCCCCAAGGCTATAGCCCACTCGTTTTTTGGGCATTTTTGCGGCGGACGAAACTTGGGGACGGTACTGGGGGCTTATTTTTGGAGGCGGCTTTGCCCGTGGCCTATTTTTGGCACACGGAGGGCGCTCGCAAAGTCTCGCCCCATTCCGAGTCCGGCGGACGTTGGCCAGCCCTCCCCTGCTATAGCCCACTCGTTTTTTGGGCATTTTTGCGGCGGACGAACTTGGGGACGGGACCTTCGGGGGCTTATTTTTATGGCGCGGCTGTGCCCGCGGCCCATTTTTGGCACACGGAGGACGCTCGCAAAGTCTCACCCCATTCCGAGTCCGGCGGACGAAATGGGCCAACCCCTCCCCCCAAGGCTATAGCCCACCCGTTTTTTGGGCATTTTTGCGGCGGATGAACTTGGGGACGGGACCTCCGGGGGCTTATTTTTGGGCGCGGCTGAGCCTGCGGCTTATTTTTGGCACACGGAGGGCTCTCGCAAAGTCTCGCCCCATTCCGAGTCCGGGGGACGAAGTTGGCCAGCCCCTCCCCCCAAGGCTATAGCCCACCCGTTTTTTGGGCATTTTTGCGGCGGACGAACTTGGGGACGGTACCGTCGGGGGCTTATTTTTGGAGGCGGCTTTGCCCGTGGCCTATTTTTGGCACACGGAGGGCGCTCGCAAAGTCTCGCCCCATTCCGAGTCCGGCGGACGAAGTTGGCCAGCCCCTCCCCCCAAGGCTATAGCCCACTCGTTTTTTGGGCATTTTTGCGGCGGACGAACTTGGGGATGGGACGTTTGGGGGCTTATTTTTGGGCGCGGCTGTCCCCATGGCCTATTTTTGGCACAAGGAGGCCGCTCGCAAAGTCTCGTCCCATTCCGAGTCCGGCGGACGAAGTTGGCCAGCCCCTCCCCCCAAGGCTATAGCCCACCCGTTTTTTGGGCATTTTGGCGGCGGACGAAGTTGGGGACGGGACCTTCGGGGGCTTATTTTTGGGTGCGGCTGTGCCCATGGCCAATGTTTGGTACACGGAGGCCGCTCGCAAAGTCTCGCCCCATTCCGAGTCCGGCGGACGAAGGTGGCCCGCCCCTCCCACCAAGGCTATAGCCCACCCATTTTTTGGGCATTTTTACGGCGGACGAACTTGGGGACGGGACCTTCGGGGGCTAATTTTTGGGTGCGGCTGTGCCCGCGGCCTATTTTTAGCACACGGAGGCCGTTCGCAAAGTCTCGCCCCATTCCGAGTCCGGCGGACGAAGTTGGCCAGCCCCTCCCCCCAAAGCTACACCCAACCCGTTTTTTAGGCATTTTTGCGGCGGACGAACTTGGGGACGGGACCTTCGGGGGATTATTTTTCGGCGCGGCTATGCCCGTGGTCTATTTTTGGCACAAGGAGGGCGCTCGCAAAGTCTCGCCCCATTCCGAGTCCGGGGGACGAAGTTGGCCAGCCCCTCCCCCCAAGGCTATAGCCCACCCGTTTTTTGGGCATTTTTGTGGCGGACGAACTTGGGGACGGGACCTTCGGGGGTTTATTTTTGGGCGCGGCTGTGCCAACGGCCTATTTTTGGCACATGGAGGGCGCTCGCAAAGTCTCACCCCATTCCGAGTCCGGCGGACGAAGTTGGCCAGCCCCTCCCCCCAAGGCTATACCCCACCCGTTTTTTGGGCATTTTTACGGCGGACGAACTTGGCGAAGGGACCTTCGGGGGCTTATTTTTGGGCGCGGCTGTGCCTGCGCCCTATTTTTGGCACACGGAGGGCACTCGCAAAGTCTCGCCCCATTCCAAGTCCGGCGGATTTGTTGGCCTGCCCTCCTCAAGGCTATAGCCCACCCGCTGGGCATTTTTGCGGCGGATGAAATTGGGGACGGTACTGGGCTTATTTTTGGGCGCAGCTGTGCTCGCGGTCTATTTTTGGCACACACGGAGGGTGCTCGCAAAGTCCCACCCCATTCCGAGTCCGGCGGAAGGTGGCCCGCCTCCCACCAAGGCTATAGCCCACCCGCTGGGCATTTTTACGGCGGACGAACTTGGGGACGGGACCTTCGGGAGCTAATTTTTGGGTGCGGCTGTGCCTGCCTATTTTTTAGCGCACGGAGGCCGCTCGCAAAGTCTCGCCCATTCCGAGTCCGCGGACGAAGTTGGCCAGCCCTCCCCAAAGCTACACCCAACCCGCTTTTAGGCATTTTTGGACGAACTTGGGGACGGGACCTTCGGGATTATTTTTCGGCGCGGCTATGCCCGTGGTCTATTTTTGGCACACGGAGGGCGCCGCAAAGTCTCGCCCATTCCGAGTCCGGCGGACGGCCAGCCCTCCCCAAGGCTATAGCCCACCCGATTGGGCATTTTTGGGGTGAACTTGGGGACGGGACCGCTGGGATTTATTTTTGGGTACGGCTGTGACCGCCTATTTTTGGCACACGGAGGGCGCTCGCAAAGTCTCGCCCCATTCCGAGTCCGGCGGACGAAGTTGGCCAGCCCCTCCCCCCAAGGCTATAGCCCACCCATTTTTTGGGGTTTTTGCGGCGGACGAACTTGGTGACGGGACCTTTGGGGGCTTATTTTTGGGCACGGATGTGCTTACGGCGTATTTTTGGCACACGGAGGCCGCTCGCAAAGTCTCACCCCATTCCGAGTCCGGCGGACGAAGTGGGCCAGCCCCTCCCCCCAAGGCTATACCCCACCCGTTTTTTGGGCATTTTTGCGGCGGACGAACTTGGCGAAGGGACCTTCGGGGGCTTATTTTTGGGCGCGGCTGTGTCCGCGCCCTATTTTTGGCACACGGAGGGCACTCGCAAAGTCTCGCCCCATTCCGAGTCCGCGGACGGTTGGCCTGCCCTCCCCTCAAGGCTATAGCCCACCCGCTGGGCATTTTGCGGCGGACGAACTTGGCGAAGGGATCTTCGGGGGCTTATTTTTGGGCGCGGCTGTGCTCGCGGTCTATTTTTGGCACACGGAGGGTGCTCGCAAAGTCCCACCCCATTCCGAGTCCGGCGGACGAAGTTGGCCAGCCCCTCCTCCCAAGGCTATACCCACCCGTTTTTTGGGCATTTTTGAGGCGGACGAACTTGGGGACGGGACCTTTGGGGGCTTAATTTTGGCCACGGCTGTGACCGCGGCCTATTTTTTGCACACGGAGGCCGCTTGCACAGTCTCGCCCCATTCCGAGGCCGGCGGACGTAGTTGGCCAGCCCCTCCCCCCAAGGCTATAGCCCACCCGTTCTTTGGGAATTTTTGCGCGGACGAACTTGGGGACGGGACTTTCGGGATAATTTTTAAGGCGCTGTGCCCGTGGCCTATTTTTGGCACACGGAGAGCGCTCCCAAAGTCTCGCCCATTCCGAGTCCGGCGGACGATGTGGGCCAGCCCTCCCCAAGGCTATAGCCCACCCGCTGGGCATTTTTATGGGCGGACGAACTTGGGGACGGGACCTTCGGGGGCCTATTTTTGTGCGTGGCTGTGGCCCCGGCCTAGTTTTGGCACACTGAGGGCACTCACAAAGTCTCGCCCCATTCCGAGTCCGGCGGACGAAGTTGGCCAGCTCCTCCCCCCAAGGCTATAGCCCACCCGCTTGGGCATTTTGCGGCGGACGAACTTGGGGACGGGACCTTCGGGGGCTTATTTTTGGGCGCGGCTGTGCCGAAGGCCTATTTTTGGCTCACCGAGGGCGCTCGCAAAGTCTCGACCCATTCCGAGTCCGGCGGACGAAGTGGGCCATCCCCTCCCCCCAAGGCTATAGCCCACCCGTTCTTTGGGCATTTTTGCGGCGGACGAACTTGGGGACGGGACCTTCAGGGGCTTATTTTTGTGCGCGGCCAGCCGGGCGGCCTATTTTTGGCTCACGGAGGGCGCTCGCAAAGTCTCGCCCCATTCCGAGTCCGGCGGACGAAGTTGGCCAGCCCCTCCCCCCAAGGCTATAGCCCACCCGATTTTTGGGCATTTTTGCGGCGGTGAACTTGGGGACGGGACCGTCGGGGGCTTATTTTTGGGTACGGCTGTGACCGCGGCCTATTTTTGGCACACGGAGGCCGCTCGAAAAGTCTCGCCCCATTCCGAGTCCGGCGGATTTGTTGGCCAGCCCTCCCCAAGGCTATAGCCCACCCATTTTTTGGGGTTTTTGCGGCGGACGAACTTGGTGACGGGACCTTTGGGGGCTTATTTTTGGGCACGGCTGTGCTTACGGCGTATTTTTGGCACACGGAGGCCGCTCGCAAAGTCTCGCCCCATTCCGAGTCCGGCGGACGAAGTTGGCCAGCCCCTCCCCCCAAGGCTATACCCCACCCGTTTTTTGGGCATTTTTGCGGCGGACGAACTTGGCGAAGGGACCTTCGGGGGCTTATTTTTGGGTGCGGCTGTGTCCGCGCCCTATTTTTGGCACACGGAGGGCACTCGCAAAGTCTCGCCCCATTCCGAATCCGGCGGACGAAGTTGGCCTGCCCCTCCCCTCAAGGCTATAGCCCACCCATTTTTTGGGCATTTTTGCGGCGAACGAACTTGGGAATGGGACCTTCGGGGGCTATTTTTTGTGCACGGATGTGCGCGTGGCCTATTTTTGGCAAACAGAGGCCGCTCGTAAAGTCTCGCCCCATTCCGAGTCCGGCGGACGACGTTGGCCTGCCCCTCCCCCCAAGGCTATAGCAAACCCGTTTTTTGGGCATTTTTGCGGCGGACGAACTTGGGGACCGGACCATCGGGGTTATTTTTGGGTGCGGCTGTGTCCGCGGCCTATTTTTGGCACACAGAGGCCGCTCGCAAAGTCTCGCCCCATTCCGAGTCCGGCGGACGAAGTTGGCCAGCCCCTCCCCCCAAGGCTATAGCCCACCCGTTTTTTGGGCATTTTTGCGGCGGACGAACTTGGGGAAGGGCCTTCGGGGGCTTATTTTTGGGCGCGGCTGTGCCCGCGGCATATTTTTTGCACACGGCGGCCGCTCGCAATGTCTCGTCCCATTCCGAGTCCGGTGGACGAAGTTGGCCAGCCCATACCCGCTAGGATATAGCCCACCCGTTTTTTGTGCATTTTTGAGGCGGACTAACTTGGGGACGGGACCTTTGGGGGCTTATTTTTGGGCTCGGCTGTGACCGCGGCCTATTTTTGGCACACGGAGGCCGCTTGCAAAGTCTCGCCCATTCCGAGTCCGCGGACGGTTGGCCAGCCCTCCCCAAGGCTATAGCCCACCCGCTCTTTGGGCATTTTTGCGGCGGTGAACTTGGGGACGGGACCGTCTGGGGATTAAATAAGGGTACGGCTGAGACCACGGCCTATGTTTGGCACACGGAGGCCGCTAGAAAAGTCTCGCCCCATTCCGAGTCCGGCGGACGAAGTTGGCCAGCCCCTCCCCCCAAGGCTAGAGCCCACCCGCTGGGCATTTTGAGGCGGACGAACTTGGGGACGGGACCTTTGGGGGCTTATTTTTGGGCACGGCTGTGACCGCGGCCTATTTTTGGCACACGGAGGCCGCTTGCAAAGTCTCGCCCCATTCCGAGTCCGGCGGACGAAGTTGGCCAGCCCCTCCCCCCAAGGCTATAGCCCACCCGTTCTTTGGGCATTTTTGCGGCGGACGAACTTGGGGACGGGACTTTCGGGGGATAATTTTTGGGCGCGGCTGTGCCCGCGGCCTATTTTTGGCACACGGAGGCCACTCGCAAAGCCTCGCCCCATTCCATGTCCGGCGGCCGAAGTTGGCCAGCCCCTCCCCCCAAGGCTATAGCCCACCCGTTTTTTGGGCATTTTTGCGGCGGACGAACTTGGGGACGGGACTGTCGGGGGCTTATTTTTGGAGGCGGCTGTGCCCGTGGCCTATTTTTGACACACGGAGGGCGCTCGCAAAGTCTCGCCCCATTCCGAGTCCGGCGAACGAAGTTGGCCAGCCCCTCCCCCCAAGGCTATAGCCCACCCGTTTTTTGGGCATTTTTGAGGCGGACGAACTTGGGGACGGGACCTTTGGGGGCTTATTTTTGGGCACGGCTGTGACCGTGGCCTATTTTTGGCACACGGAGGCCGCTTGCAAAGTCTCGCCCCATTCCGAGTCCGGCGGACGAAGTTGGCCAGCCCCTCCCCCCAAGGCTATAGCCCACCCGTTCTTTGGGCATTTTTGCGGCGGTGAACTTGGGGACGGGACCGTCGGGGGCTTATTTTTGGGTACGGCTGTGACCACGGCCTATGTTTGGCACACGGAGGCCGCTCGAAAAGTCTCGCCCCATTCCGAGTCCGGCGGACGAAGTTGGCCAGCCCCTCCCCCCAAGGCTATAGCCCACCCGTTTTTTGGGCATTTTTGAGGCGGACGAACTTGGGGACGGGACCTTTGGGGGCTTATTTTTGGGCGCGGCTGTGCCTGCGGCCTATTTTTGGCACACGGAGGGCGCTCGCAAAGTCTCGCCCCATTCCGAGCCCGGTGGACGGAGTTGGCCAGCCCCTCCCCCCAAGGCTATAGCATACCCATTTTCTGGGTATTTTTTGCTGCGGACGAACTTGGGGACGGGACCTTCGGCGGCTTATTTTTGGGCGCGGCTGTGCCTCTATTTTTGGCACACGGAGGACGCCGCAAAGTCTCGCCCATTCCGAGTCCGCGGACGGTTGGCCAGCCCTCCCCAAGGCTATAGCCGACCCATTTTTCGGGCATTTTTGCAAGGATTTAACTTGGGGACGGGACCGCCGGGGCTTATTTTTGAGGCGGCTGTGCCCGTGGCCTATTTTTGACACACGGAGGGCGCCGCAAAGTCTCGCCCCATTCCGAGTCCGCGAACGAAGTTGGCCAGCCCTCCCCAAGGCTATAGCCCACTCGCTTGGGCATTTTGCGGCGGACGAACTCGGGACGGACCTTCGGGGCTTATTTTTGGTGCGCGCTGTGCCCGCGCCTATTTTTGTCACACGGAGGACGCCGAAAGTCTCACCCCATTCCGAGTCCGCGGACGAAATGGGCCAGCCCTCCCCAAGGCTATAGCCCACCCGCTTGGGCATTTTTGCGGACGAACTTGGGGACGGACCTTCGGCGGCTTATTTTTGGGCGCGGCTGTGCCTGCTGCCTATTTTTGGCACACGGAGGACGCCGCAAAGTCTCGCCCATTCCGAGTCCGCGGACGGTTGGCCAGCCCTCCTAAGGCTATAGCCCACCATTTTTGGGCATTTTTGCGGCGGACGAACTTGGGGACGGGACCTTCGGGGCTTATTTTTAAGGTGTGCCTGGCCTATTTTTGGCACACGGATTCGATCGCAGTCTCGCCCCATTCCGAGTCCGGCAGACGAATGGCCAGCCCTCCCCAAGGCTATAGCCCACCCGCTTGGGCATTTTTGGCGGACGAACTTGGGGACGGGACCTTCGGGGCTTATTTTTGGGCGCGGCTGTGCTCATGCCTATTTTTGGCACACGGAGGACGCCGCAAAGCCTCGCCCCATTCCGTGTCCGGCGGCCGGTTGGCCAGCCCTCCCCCAAGGCTATAGCCTACCCATTTTCTCGGGTATTTTTGGACGAACTTGGGGACGGGACCTTCGCGGCTTATTTTGGGCGCTGTGCCTGCGTCTATTTTTGGCACACGGAGGACGCCGCAAAGTCTCGCCCCATTCCGAGTCCGGCGGACGGTTGGCCAGCCCCTCCCCAAGGCTATAGCCCACCATTTTTGGGCATTTTTGCGGACGAACTTGGGGACGGGACCTTCGGGGCTTATTTTTGTGCCTGGCCTATTTTTGGCACACGGATTCCGATCGCAAAGTCTCGCCTCATTCCGAGTCCGCGGATTTGGCCAGCCCTCCCCCAAGGCTATAGCCCACCCGCTGGGCATTTTTACGGCGGACGAACTTGGGGACGGGACCTTCGGGGGCTTATTTTTGGGCGCGGCTGTGCCCGCAGCCTATTTTTGGCACACGGAGGACGCTCGCAAAGCCTCGCCCCATTCCGTGTCCGGCGGCCGAAGTTGGCCAGCCCCTCCCCCCAAGGGTATAGCCTACCCATTTTCTGGGTATTTTTGCTCTTCCGACGTACTTGGGGACGGGACCTTCGGCGGCTTATTTTTGGGCGCGGCTGTGCCTATTTTTGGCACACGGAGGACGCCGCAAAGTCTCGCCCATTCCGAGTCCGCGGACGGTTGGCCAGCCCTCCCCCAAGGCTATAGCCCACCATTTTTGGGCATTTTTGCGACGAACTTGGGGACGGGACCTTCGGGGCTTATTTTTGCTGGGTGTGCCTGTGGCCTATTTTTGGCACACGGATTCCGATCGCAGTCTCGCCCCATTCCGAGTCCGCGGACGGTTGGCCAGCCCTCCCCAAGGCTATAGCCCACCCGCTTGGGCATTTTGGACGAACTTGGGAACGGGACCTTCGGGGCTTATTTTTGGGCGCGGCTGTGCCCGCGTCTATTTTTAGCACACCGAGGGCGCCGCAAAGTCTCACCCCATTCCGTATCCGGCGGATTTGGCCAGCCCCCAAGGCTATAGCCCACCCGCTTTTGGGCATTTTGCGGACGAACTTGGGGAGGGGACCTCGGGGCTTATTTTTGGGCGTGGCTGTGCCCGCGCCTATTTTTGGCACATGGAGGGTGCTCGCAGTCTCACCCCATTCCGTGTCCGCGGATGAAGTTGGCCAGCCCCTCCCCAAGGATATAGCCCACCCGCTTGGGCATTTTTGCGGACGAACTTGGGGACGGGACCTTCGGGGGCTTATTTTTGGAGGCGGCTGCGCCCGCGGCCTATTTTTGGAACACGGAAGCCGCTCGCAAAGCCTCGCCCCATTCCGTGTCCGGCGGCCGAAGTTGGCCAGCCCCTCCCCCCAAGGCTATAGCCCACCCGTTTTTTGGGCATTTTTGCAGCGGACGAACTTGGGGACGGGACCTTCGGGGGCTTATTTTTGGAGGCGGCTGTGCCCGCGGTCTATTTTTGGTACACGGAGGGTGCTCGCAAAGTCTCGCCCCATTCCGAGTCCGGCGGACGAAGTTGGCCAGCCCCTCCCCCCAAGGCTATAGCCCACCCGTTTTTTGGGCATTTTTGCGGCGGACGAACTTGGGGACGGGACATTCGGGGGCTTATTTTTTGGCGCGGCTGTGCCCGCGGCCTATTTTTGGCAGACGGAGGCCGCTCGTAAAGCCTCGCCCCATTCCGTGTCCGGCGGCCGAAGTTGGCCAGCCCCTCCCCCCAAGGCTATAGCCCACCCGCTGGGCATTTTGCGGCGGATTTAACTTGGGGACGGTACCGGGGCTTATTTTTGAGGCGGCTTTGCCCGTGGCCTATTTTTGGCACACGGACGGCGCCGCAAAGTCTCGCCCCATTCCGAGTCCGCGGACGAGTTGGCAGCCCTCCCCAAGGCTATAGCCCACTCGCTTTTGGGGCATTTTTTGCGCGGACGAACTTGGGGACGGGACCTTCGGGGCTTATTTTTATGGCGCGCTGTGCCTGCGGCCTATTTTTGGCAAACGGAGGGCGCCGCAGTCTCGCCCCATTCCGAGTCCGGCGGACGAGTTGGCCAGCCCTCCCCCCAAGGCTATAGCCTACCCATTTTCTGGGTATTTTTGCTGCGGAAGAACTTGGGGACGGGACCTTCGGTGGCTTATTTTTGGGCGCGGCTGTGCCTATTTTTGGCACACGGAGGACGCCGCAAAGTCTCGCCCCATTCCGAGTCCGGGACGAAGTTGGCCAGCGCCCCCCAAGGCTATAGCCCACCCGCTTTTGGGCATTTTGCGGACGAACTTGGGGACGGGACCTTCGGGGCTTATTTTTGGCTGTGCCCGTGGCCTATTTTTGGCACACGGATTCGGATCACAAAGTCTCTCCCCATTCCGAGTCCGGCGGACGAAATGGGCCAGCCCCTCCCCCCAAGGCGATAGCACACCCGCTTGGGCATTTTACGAACTTGGGGACGGGACCTTCGGGAGCTTATTTTGGGCGCGGCTGTGCCTATTTTTGGCACTCGGAGGACGCTCGCAAAGCCTCGCCCCATTCCGTGTCCGGCGGCCGAAGTTGGCCAGCCCCTCCCCCCAAGGCTATAGCCTACCCATTTTCTGGGTATTTTTGCTGCTGACAAACTTCGGGACGGGACCTTCGGTGGCTTATTTTTGGGCGCGGCTGTGCCCGCGGCCTATTTTTGGCACACGGAGGACGCTCGCAAAGTCTCGCCCCATTCCGAGTCCGGCGGACGAAGTTGGCCAGCCCCTCCCCCCAAGGCTATAGCCCACCATTTTTGGGCATTTTTGCGGCGGACGAACTTGGGGACGGGACCTTCGGGGGCTTATTTTTAGGCGCGGGTGTGCCCGTGGCCTATTTTTGGCACACGGATTCCGATCGCAAAGTCTCGCCCCATTCCGATTCCGGGATTTGTTGGCCAGCCCTCCCCCAAGGCTATAGCCCACCCGCTTGGGCATTTTCGGCGGACGAACTTGGGGACGGGACCTTCGGGGCTTATTTTGGGCGCGGCTGTGCCTGCGGCCTATTTTTGGCACACGGAGGACGCCGCAAAGCCTCGCCCATTCCGTGTCCGCGGCCGAAGTTGGCCAGCCCTCCCCAAGGCTATAGCCTACCCATTTTCCGGGTATTTTTGCTGCGACGAACTTGGGGACGGGACCTTCGGCGCTTATTTTTGCGCGGCTGTGCCCGCCCTATTTTTGGCACACGGAGGACGCCGCAAAGTCTCGCCCCATTCAGAGTCCGCGGACGGTTGGCCAGCCCTCCCCAAGGCTATAGCCCACCATTTTGGGCATTTTTTGGGGACGGGACCTTCGGGGCTTATTTTTGGTGTGCCTGTGGCCTATTTTTGGCACACGGATTCCGATCGCAGTCTCGCCCATTCCGAGTCCGCGGATTTGTTGGCCAGCCCTCCCCAAGGCTATAGCCCACCCGCTTTTGGGCATTTTTGCGGCGGACGAACTTGGGGACGGGACCTTCGGGGGCTTATTTTTGGGCGCGGCTGTGCCCACGGCCTATTTTTTGCACACGGAGGGCGCTCGCAAAGTCTCACCCCATTCCGTGACCGGCGGACGAAGTTGGCCTGCCCCCCCCCCCAAGGCTATAGCCCACCCGTTTTTTGGGCATTTTTGCGGCGGACGAACTTGGGGAGGGGACCTTCGGGGGCTTATTTTTGGGCGCGGCTTTGCCCGCGGCCTATTTTTGGCACATGGAGGGTGCTCGCAAAGTCTCACCCCATTCCGTGTCCGGCGGCCGAAGTTGGCCAGCCCCTCCCCCCAAGGCTATAGCCCACCCGTTTTTGGGCATTTTTGCGGCGGACGAACTTGGGGACGGGACCTTCGGGGGCTTATTTTTGGAGGCGGCTGTGCCCGTGGCATATTTTTGGCACACGGAGGGTGCTCGCAAAGTCTCGCCCCATTCCGAGTCCGGCGGACGAAGTTGGCCAGCCCCTCCCCCCAAGGCTATAGCCCACTGCTGGGGCATTTTGCGCGGACGAACTTGGGGACGGGACCGTCGGGGCTTATTTTTATGGCGCGGCTGTGCCTGCGGCCTATTTTTGGCACACGGAGGGCGCTCGCAAAGTCTCGCCCCATTCCGAGTCCGGTGGACGGAGTTGGCCAGCCCCTCCCCCCAAGGCTATAGCCTACCCATTTTCTGGGTATTTTTGCTGCGGACGAACTTGGGGACGGGACCTTCGGCGGCTTATTTTTGGGCGCGGCTGTGCCCGCGGCCTAATTTTGGCACACGGAGGACGCTCGCAAAGTCTCGCCCCATTCCGAGTCCGGCGGACGAAGTTGGCCAGCCCCTCCCCCCAAGGCTATAGCCCACCCGTTTTTTGGGCATTTTTGCGGCGGACGAACTTGGGGACGGGACCTTCGGGGGCTTATTTTTAGGCGCGGCTGTGTCCGCGGCCTATTTTTGGCACACGGAGGGCGCTCGCAAAGTCTCGCCCCATTCCGAGTCCGGCGGACGAAGTTGGCCAGCCCCTCCCCCCTAGGCTATAGCCCACCCGTTTTTTGGGTATTTTTGCTGCGGACGAACTTGGGGACGGGACCTTCGGCGGCTTATTTTTGGGCGCGGCTGTGCCCGCGGCCTATTTTTGGCACACGGAGGCCGCTCGCAAAGTCTCGCCCCATTCTGAGTCCGGCGGACGAAGTTGGCCAGCCCCTCCCCCCAAGGCTATAGCCCACCCGTTTTTTGGGCATTTTTGCGGCGGACGAACTTGGGAACGGGAGCTTCGGGGGCTTATTTATAGGCGCGGCTGTGCCCACGGCCTATTTTTGGCACACGGAGGGCGCTCGCAAAGTCTCGCCCCATTCCGAGTCCGGCGGACGAAGATGGCCAGCCCCTCCCCCCAAGGCTATAGCCCACCCGCTGGGCATTTTGCGGCGGACGAACTTGGGGATGGGACGCTTGGGGCTTATTTGGGCGCGGCTGTCCCCATGGCCTATTTTTGGCACAAGGAGGCCGCCGCAAAGTCTTGTCCCATTCCGAGTCCGGCGGACGGTTGGCCCGCCTCCCCTGCTATAGCCCACCCGCTTTTGGGCATTTCGGGACGGTTGGGGACGGGACCTTCGGGGCTTATTTTTGGGTGCGGCTGTGCCCATGGCCAATGTTTGGTACACGGAGGCCGCCGCAAAGTCTCGCCCCATTCCGAGTCCGCGGATTTGGTGGCCCGCCCTCCCACTCAAGGCTATAGCCCACCCGCTGGGCATTTTACGGCGGACGAACTTGGGGACGGGACTTTCGGGCGCTAATTTTTGGGTGCGCCTGTGCCCGCGGCCTATTTTTAGCACACGGAGGCCGTTCGCAAAGTCTCGCCCCATTCCGAGTCCGGCGGACGAAGTTGGCCAGCCCCTCCCCCCAAAGCTACACCCAACCCGTTTTTTAGGCATTTTTGCGGCGGACGAACTTGGGGACGGGACCTTCGGGGGATTATTTTTCGGCGCGGCTATGCCCGTGGTCTATTTTTGGCACACGGAGGGCGCTCGCAAAGTCTCGCCCCATTCCGAGTCCGGGGGACGAAGTTGGCCAGCCCCTCCCCCCAAGGCTATAGCCCACCCGTTTTTTGGGCATTTTTGCAGCGGACGAACTTGGGGACGGGACCTTCGGGGGCTTATTTTTGGGCGCGGCTGTGCCAACGGCCTATTTTTGGCACATGGAGGGCGCTCGCAAAGTCTCACCCCATTCCGAGTCCGGCGGACGAAGTTGGCCAGCCCCTCCCCCCAAGGCTATAGCCCACCCGATTTTTGGGCATTTTTGCGGCGGTGAACTTGGGGACGGGACCGTCGGGGGCTTATTTTTGGGTACGGCTGTGACCGCGGCCTATTTTTGGCACACGGAGGCCGCTCGAAAAGTCTCGCCCCATTCCGAGTCCGGCGGACGAAGTTGGCCAGCCCCTCCCCCCAAGGCTATACCCCACCCGTTTTTTGGGCATTTTTGCGGCGGACGAACTTGGCGAAGGGACCTTCGGGGGCTTATTTTTGGGCGCGGCTGTGCCCGCGCCCTATTTTTGGCACACGGAGGGCACTCGCAAAGTCTCGCCCCATTCCGAGTCCGGCGGACGAAGTTGGCCTGCCCCTCCCCTCAAGGCTATAGCCCACCCGTTTTTTGGGCATTTTTGCGGCGGATGAACTTGGGGACGGTACCTTCGGGGGCTTATTTTTGGGCGCGGCTGTGCTCGCGGCCTATTTTTGGCACACGGAGGGTGCTCGCAAAGTCCCACCCCATTCCGAGTCCGGCGGACGAAGTTGGCCAGCCCCTCCTCCCAAGGCTATACCCACCCGTTTTTTGGGCATTTTTGAGGCGGACGAACTTGGGGACGGGACCTTTGGGGGCTTATTTTTGGGCACGGCTGTGACCGCGGCCTATTTTTGGCACACGGAGGCCGCTTGCAAAGTCTCGCCCCATTCCGAGTCCGGCGGACGAAGTTGACCAGCCCCTCCCCCCAAGGCTATAGCCCACCCGTTCTTTGGGCATTTTTGCGGCGGACGAACTTGGGGACGGGACTTTCGGGGGATAATTTTTGGGCGCGGCTGTGCCCGTGGCCTATTTTTGGCACACGGAGAGCGCTCCCAAAGTCTCGCCCCATTCCGAGTCCGGCGGACGAAGTGGGCCAGCCCCTCCCCCCAAGGCTATAGCCCACCCGTTTTTTGGGCAATTTTGCGGCGGACGAACTTGGGGACGGGACCTTCGGGGGCCTATTTTTGTGCGTGGCTGTGGCCCCGGCCTAGTTTTGGCACACTGAGGGCACTCACAAAGTCTCGCCCCATTCCGAGTCCGGCGGACGAAGTTGGCCAGCCCCTCCCCCCAAGGCTATAGCCCACCCGTTTTTTGGGCATTTTTGCGGCGGACGAACTTGGGGACGGGACCTTCGGGGGCTTATTTTTGGGCGTGGCTGTGCCGAAGGCCTATTTTTGGCTCACGGAGGGCGCTCGCAAAGTCTCGCCCCATTCCGAGTCCGGCGGACGAAGTTGGCCATCCCCTCCCCCCAAGGCTATAGCCCACCCGTTCTTTGGGCATTTTTGCGGCGGACGAACTTGGGGACGGGACCTTCAGGGGCTTATTTTTGTGCGCGGCTGTGCCGGCGGCCTATTTTTGGCTCACGGAGGGCGCTCACAAAGTCTCGCCCCATTCCGAGTCCGGCGGACGAAGTTGGCCAGCCCCTCCCCCCAAGGCTATAGCCCACCCGATTTTTGGGCATTTTTGCGGCGGTGAACTTGGGGACGGGACCGTCGGGGGCTTATTTTTGGGTACGGCTGTGACCGCGGCCTATTTTTGGCACACGGAGGCCGCTCGAAAGTCTCGCCCCATTCCGAGTCCGGCGGACGAAGGTGACCAGCCCCTCCCCCCAAGGCTATAGCCCACCCATTTTTTGGGGTTTTTGCGGCGGACGAACTTGGTGACGGGACCTTTGGGGGCTTATTTTTGGGCACGGCTGTGCTTACGGCTTATTTTTGGCACACGGAGGCCGCTCGCAAAGTCTCGCCCCATTCCGAGTCCGGCGGATTGGCCAGCCCTCCCCCAAGGCTATACCCCACCCGTTTTTTGGGCATTTTTGCGGCGGACGAACTTGGCGAAGGAACCTTCGGGGTCTTATTTTTGGGCGCGGCTGTGCCCGCGCCCTATTTTTGGCACACGGAGGGCACTCGCAAAGTCTCGCCCCATTCCGAGTCCGCGGACGAGTTGGCCAGCCCCTCCCCAAGGCTATACCCCACCCGCTTTGGGCATTTTTGCGGCGGACGAACTTGGCGGCGGGACCTTCGGGTCTTATTTTTGGGCGCGGCTGTGCCCGCGCCTATTTTTGGCACACGGAGGGCACTGCAGTCTCGCCCATTCCGAGTCCGCGGATTGGCCTGCCCTCCCTCAAGGCTATAGCCCACCCATTTTTGGGCATTTTGCGGCGAACGAACTTGGGAACGGGACCTTCGGGGCTATTTTTGGGCGCGGATGTGCGCGTGGCCTATTTTTGGCAAACGGAGGCCGTAAGTCTCGCCCATTCCGAGTCCGGCGGACGAGTTGGCCAGCCCTCCCCCAAGTCTATAGCAAACCCGCTTTTTGGGCATTTTGCGGCGATTTAACTTGGGACGGGACCTTCGGGTTATTTTTGCGCGGCTGTGTCCGCGGCCTATTTTTGGCACACAGAGGCCGCCGCAAAGTCTCGCCCCATTCCGAGTCCGGCGGACAGAAGTTGGCCAGCCCTCCCCCAAGGCTATAGCCCACCTGCTTTTTGGGCATTTTGCGGCGGACGAACTTGGGGAAGGGCCTTCGGGCTTATTTTTGGCACGGCTGTGCCAGCGGCATATTTTTTTGCACACGGCGGCCGCCGCAATGTCTCGCCCCATTCCGAGTCCGTGGACGAGTTGGCCAGCCCTCCCCAAGGCTATAGCCCACCCGCTGGGCATTTTGAGGCGGACGAACTTGGGGACGGGACCTTTGGGGGCTTATTTTTGGGCACGGCTGTGACCGCGCCTATTTTTGGCACACGGAGGCCGCTTGCAAAGTCTCGCCCCATTCCGAGTCCGCGGACGGTTGGCCAGCCCTCCCCAAGGCTATAGCCCACCCGCTTTTGGGCATTTTTGGGCGGACGAACTTGGGGAAGGGCCTTCGGGGCTTATTTTTGGGCGCGCTGTGCCATATTTTTTGCACACGGCGGCCGCAATGTCTCGCTCCCATTCCGAGTCCGTGGACGAGTTGGCCAGCCCTCCCCAAGGCTATAGCCCACCCGCTTTTGGGCATTTTTGCAGCGGACGAACTTGGGGGACGGGACCTTCGGGGCTTATTTTTGGGCGCGGCTATGCTAACGGCCTATTTTTGGCACATGGAGGGCGCCGCAAAGTCTCACCCCATTCCGAGTCCGCGGGACGAAGTTGGCCAGCCCCTCCCCAAGGCTATAGCCCACCCGCTTTGGGCATTTTTGCGGCGGACGAACTTGGGGACGGGACTTTCGGGGATAATTTTTGGGCGCGGCTGTGCCTGTGGCCTATTTTTGGCACACGGAGAGCGCTCCCAAAGTCTCGCCCCATTCCGAGTCCGCGGACGGCGGCCAGCCCTCCCCCCAAGGCTATAGCCCACCCGTTTTTTGGGCATTTTTGCGGCGGACGAACTTGGGGACGGGACCTTCGGGGGCCTATTTTTGTGCATGGCTGTGGCCCCGGCCTAGTTTTGGCACACTGAGGGCACTCACAAAGTCTCGCCCCATTCCGAGTCCGGCGGACGAAGTTGGCCAGCCCCTCCCCCCAAGGCTATAGCCCACCCGTTCTTTGGGCATTTTTGCGGCGGACGAACTTGGGGACGGGACCTTCAGGGGCTTATTTTTGTGCGCGGCTGTGCCGGCGGCCTATTTTTGGCTCACGGAGGGCGCTCACAAAGTCTCGCCCCATTCCGAGTCCGGCGGACGAAGTTGGCCAGCCCCTCCCCCCAAGGCTATAGCCCACCCGTTTTTTGGGCATTTTTCCGGCGGACGAACTTGGGGACGGGACCTTTGGGGGCTTAGTTTTGGGCGCAGCTGTGCCCACGGCATATTTTTGGCACACGGAGGGCGATCGCATAGTCTCGCCCCATTCCGAGTCCGGCGGACGAAGTTGGCCAGCCCCTCCCCCCAAGGCTATAGCCCACCCGTTCTTTGGGCATTTTTGCGTTCGACGAACTTGGGGATGGGACGTTCGGGGGCTTATTTTTGCGTGCGGCTGTGCCCACGGCCTATTTTTGGCACACAGAGGGCGCTCGCAAACTCTCGCCCCATTCCGAGTCCGGCGGACGAAGTTGGCCAGCCCCTCCCCCCAAGGCTATAGCCCACCCGTTTTTTGGGCATTTTTGCGGCGGACGAACTTGGGGTCGGGACCTTCGGGGGCTTATTTTTCGGCACGGCTGTGACCGCGGCCTATTTTTGGCACACGGAGGGCACTCGTAAAGACTCGCCCCATTCCGAGTCCGGCGGACGAAGTTGGCCAGCCCCTCCCCCCAAGGCTATAGCCCACCCGTTTTTTGGGCATTTTTGCATTCGACGAACTTGGGGACGGGACCTTCGGGGGCTTATTTTTGGGCGCGGCTGTCTCCGCGGCCTATTTTTGGCACACGGAGGGCGCTCGCAAAGTCTCACCCCATTCCGAGTCCGGCGGACGAAGTTGGCCAGCCCCTCCCCCCAAGGCTATAGCCCACCCGTTCTTTGGGCATTTTTGCGTTCGACGAACTTCGGGATGGGACGTTCGGGGGCTTATTTTTGGGTGCGGCTGTGCCCACAGCCTATTTTTGGCACACGGAGGGCGTTCGCAAACTCTCGCCCCATTCCGAGTCCGCGGACGAGTTGGCAAGCCCCTCCCCCAAGACTATAGCCCACCCGCTTTGGGCATTTTGCGGCGGACGAACTTGGGGTCGGGACCTTCAAGTTTTTTGGGCGGCTGTGCCTGCGCCCTATTTTTGGCACACGGAGGGCACTCGCAAAGTCTCGCCCCATTCCGAGTCCGGCGGACGAAGTTGGCCTGCCCCTCCCCTCAAGGCTATAGCCCACCCGTTTTTTGGGCATTTTTGCGGCGGATGAACTTGGGGACGGTACCTTCGGGGGCTTATTTTTGGGCGCGGCTGTGCTCGCGGCCTATTTTTGGCACACGGAGGGTGCTCGCAAAGTCCCACCCCATTCCGAGTCCGGCGGACGAAGGTGGCCCGCCCCTCCCACCAAGGCTATAGCCCACCCGTTTTTTGGGCATTTTTACGGCGGACGAACTTGGGGACGGGACCTTCGGGAGCTAATTTTTGGGTGCGGCTGTGCCCGCGGCCTATTTTTAGCACACGGAGGCCGTTCGCAAAGTCTCGCCCCATTCCGAGTCCGGCGGACGAAGTTGGCCAGCCCCTCCCCCCAAAGCTACACCCAACCCGTTTTTTAGGCATTTTTGCGGCGGACGAACTTGGGGACGGGACCTTCGGGGGATTATTTTTCGGCGCGGCTATGCCCGTGGTCTATTTTTGGCACACGGAGGGCGCTCGCAAAGTCTCGCCCCATTCCGAGTCCGGCGGACGAAGTTGGCCAGCCCCTCCCCCCAAGGCTATAGCCCACCCGATTTTTGGGCATTTTTGCGGGGGTGAACTTGGGGACGGGACCGTCGGGGATTTATTTTTGGGTACGGCTGTGACCGCGGCCTATTTTTGGCACACGGAGGCCGCTCGAAAAGTCTCGCCCCATTCCGAGTCCGGCGGACGAAGTGGGCCAGCCCCTCCCCCCAAGGCTATAGCCCACCCATTTTTTGGGGTTTTTGCGGCGGACGAACTTGGTGACGGGACCTTTGGGGGCTTATTTTTGGGCACGGATGTGCTTACGGCGTATTTTTGGCACACGGAGGCCGCTGCAGTCTCGCCCCATTCCGAGTCCGCGGATTTGTTGGCCAGCCCTCCCCCAAGGCTATACCCCACCCGCTTTTGGGCATTTTTGGCGGGATCTTCGGGCTTATTTTTGGGCGCGGCTGTGCCTCGCCCTATTTTTGGCACACGGAGGGCACTCGCAGTCTCGCCCCATTCCGAGTCCGGCGGACGGTTGGCCTGCCCCTCCTCAAGGCTATAGCCCACCCGCTGGGCATTTTGCGGCGGATGAACTTGGGGACGGTACCTTCGGGGGCTTATTTTTGGGCGCGGCTGTGCTCGCGGTCTATTTTTGGCACACGGAGGGCGCTCGCAAAGTCTCGCCCCATTCCGAGTCCGGCGGACGAAGTTGGCCAGCCCCTCCCCCCAAGGCTATAGCCCACCCGATTTTTGGGCATTTTTGCGGGGGTGAACTTGGGGACGGGACCGTCGGGGATTTATTTTTGGGTACGGCTGTGACCGCGGCCTATTTTTGGCACACGGAGGCCGCTCGAAAAGTCTCGCCCCATTCCGAGTCCGGCGGACGAAGTGGGCCAGCCCCTCCCCCCAAGGCTATAGCCCACCCATTTTTTGGGGTTTTTGCGGCGGACGAACTTGGTGACGGGACCTTTGGGGGCTTATTTTTGGGCACGGATGTGCTTACGGCGTATTTTTGGCACACGGAGGCCGCTCGCAAAGTCTCGCCCCATTCCGAGTCCGGCGGACGAAGTTGGCCAGCCCCTCCCCCCAAGGCTATACCCCACCCGTTTTTTGGGCATTTTTGCGGCGGACGAACTTGGCGAAGGGATCTTCGGGGGCTTATTTTTGGGCGCGGCTGTGCCCTCGCCCTATTTTTGGCACACGGAGGGCACTCGCAAAGTCTCGCCCCATTCCGAGTCCGGCGGACGAAGTTGGCCTGCCCCTCCCCTCAAGGCTATAGCCCACCCGTTTTTTGGGCATTTTTGCGGCGGATGAACTTGGGGACGGTACCTTCGGGGGCTTATTTTTGGGCGCGGCTGTGCTCGCGGTCTATTTTTGGCACACGGAGGGCGCTCGCAAAGTCTCGCCCCATTCCGAGTCCGGCGGATTTGGCCAGCCCTCCTCCCAAGGCTATACCCACCTGCTGGGCATTTTTAAGGCGGACGAACTTGGGGACGGGACCTTAGGGGGCTAATTTTTTGGCGCGGCTGTGACTGCGCCTATTTTTGGCACACGGAGGCCGCTTGCACAGTCTCGCCCATTCCGAGTCCGCGGACGAAGTTGGCCAGCCCTCCCCAAGGCTATAGCCCACCCGTTTCTTGGGAATTTTTGGCGGACGAACTTGGGGACGGGACTGGGGATAATTTTGCGGCTGTGCCTGCGTGGCCTATTTTTGGCACACGGAGAGCGCTCCCAAAGTCTCGCCCCATTCCGAGTCCGCGGATTTGCGGGCCAGCCCTCCCCAAGGCTATAGCCCACCCGCTGGGCATTTTTGCGGCGGACGAACTTGGGGACGGGACCTTCGGGGCCTATTTTTGTGCGTGGCTGTGGCCCCGGCCTAGTTTTGGCACACTGAGGGCACTCACAAAGTCTCGCCTATTCCGAGTCCGCGGACGTTGGCCAGCCCTCCCCCAAGGCTATAGCCCACCCGCTTTTGCGGCGGAACTTGGGGACGGGACCTTCGGAGGGTTATTTTTGGGCGCGGCTGTGCCGAAGGCCTAATTTTAGCACACGGAGGGCGCAGAAGTCTCGCCCCATTCCGAGTCCGGCGGATTTAGCGGCCATCCTCCCCAAGGCTATAGCCCACCCGCTTCTTGGGCATTTTTGGGCGGACGAACTTGGGGACGGGACCTTCAGGGGCTTATTTTTGTGCGCGGCTGTGCCGGCGGCCTATTTTTGGCTCACGGAGGGCGCTCACAAAGTCTCGCCCCATTCCGAGTCCGGCGGACGAAGTTGGCCAGCCCCTCCCCCCAAGGCTATAGCCCACCCGATTTTTGGGCATTTTTGCGGCGGAGAACTTGGGGACGGGACCGTAGGGGGCTTATTTTTTGGTAAGGCTGTGACCGCGGCCTATGTTTGGCAAACGGAGGCCGCTCGAAAAGTCTCGCCCCATTCCGAGTCCGCGGATTTGGCCAGCCCCTCCCCCCAAGGCTATAGCCCACCCATTTTTTGGGGTTTTTGCGGCGGACGAACTTGGTGACGGGACCTTTGGGGGCTTATTTTTGGGCACGGCTGTGCTTACGGCGTATTTTTGGCACACGGAGGCCGCTCGCAAAGTCTCTCCCCATTCCGAGTCCGCGGACGGTTGGCCAGCCCTCCCCCAAGGCTATACCCCACCCGCTTTTTGGGCATTTTTATGCGGCGGACCTCGGGCTTTTTTGGGCGCGGCTGTGTCCGCGCCTATTTTTGGCACACGGAGGGCACTCGCAAAGTCTCGCCCCAGTCCGAGTCCGGCGGACGAAGTTGGCCTGCCCCTCCCCTCAAGGCTATAGCCCACCCATTTTTTGGGCATTTTTGCGGCGAACGAACTTGGGAATGGGACCTTCGGGGGCTATTTTTTGTGTACGGATGTGCGCGTGGCCTATTTTTCGCAAACAGAGGCCGCTCGTAAAGTCTCGCCCCATTCCGAGTCCGGCGGACGACGTTGGCCTGCCCCTCCCCCCAAGGCTATAGCAAACCCGTTTTTTGGGCATTTTTGCGGCGGACGAACTTGGGGACCGGACCATCGGGGTTATTTTTGGGTGCGGCTGTGTCCGCGGCCTATTTTTGGCACACAGAGGCCGCCGCAAAGTCTCGCCCCATTCCGAGTCCGGACGGTTGGCCAGCCCTCCCCAAGGCTATAGCCCACCCGCTTTTTTGGGCATTTTGCGTGACGAACTTGGGGAAGGGCCTTCGGGGCTTATTTTTGGGCGCAGCTGTGCCACGGCATATTTTTGCACACGGCGGCCGCCGCAATGTCTCGCCCCATTCCGAGTCCGTGGACGAAGTTGGCCAGCCCTCCCCCAAGGCTATAGCCCACCCGCTTTTTGAGGCGGACGAACTTGGGGACGGGACCTTTGGGGGCTTATTTTTGGGCACGGCTGTGACCGCGGCCTATTTTTGGCACACGGAGGCCGCTTGCAAAGTCTCGCCCCATTCCGAGTCCGGCGGACGAAGTTGGCCAGCCCCTCCCCCCAAGGCTATAGCCCACCCGTTCTTTGGGCATTTTTGCGGCGGTGAACTTGGGGACGGGACCGTCGGGGGCTTATTTTTGGGTACGGCTGTGACCACGGCCTATGTTTGGCACACGGAGGCCGCTCGAAAAGTCTCGCCCCATTCCGAGTCCGGCGGACGAAGTTGGCCAGCCCCTCCCCCCAAGGCTATAGCCCACCCATTTTTTGGGGTTTTTACGGCGGACGAACTTGGTGACGGGGCCTTCGGGGGCTTATTTTTGGGCGCGGCTGTGCCCGCGGCATATTTTTTGCACACGGCGGCCGGTCGCAATGTCTCGTCCCATTCCGAGTCCGGTGGACGAAGTTGGCCAGCCCCTCCCCCCAAGGCTATAGCCCACCCGTTTTTTGGGCATTTTTCAGGCGGACGAACTTGGGGACGGGACCTTTGGGGGCTTATTTTTGGGCACGGCTGTGACCGCGGCCTATTTTTGGCACACGGAGGCCGCTTGCAAAGTCTCGCCCCATTCCGAGTCCGGCGGACGAAGTTGGCCAGCCCCTCCCCCCAAGGCTATAGCCCACCCGTTTTTTGGGCATTTTTGCGGACGAACTTGGGGACGGGACTTTCGGGGATAATTTTTGCGCGGCTGTGCCTGCGGCCTCATTTTTGGCACACGGAGGCCACTGCAGCCTCGCCCCATTCCATGTCCGCGGCCGGTTGGCCAGCCCTCCCCAAGGCTATAGCCCACCCGTTTTTTGGGCAATTTTGCGGCGGACGAACTTGGGGACGGGACTGTCGGGGGCTTATTTTTGGAGGCGGCTGTGCCCGTGGCCTATTTTTGACACACGGAGGGCACTGCAGTCTCGCCCCATTCCGAGTCCGCGAACGTTGGCCAGCCCTCCCCCAAGGCTATAGCCCACTCGCTGGGCATTTTGCGGCGGACGAACTTGGGGACGGGACCTTCGGGGCTTATTTTTGCGCGGCTGTGCCCGCGGCCTATTTTTGGCACACGGAGGACGCTCGCAAAGTCTCGCCCCATTCCGAGTCCGGCGGACGAATTTGGCCAGCCCCTCCCCCCAAGGCTATAGCCCACCCGTTTTTTGGGCTTTTTTGCGGCGGTCGAACTTGGGGACGGGATCTTCGGGGGCTTATTTTTGGGCGCGGCTGTGCCTGCGGCCTATTTTTGGCACACGGAGGGCGCTCGCAAAGTCTCGCCCCATTCCGAGTCCGGTGGACGGAGTTGGCCAGCCCCTCCCCCCAAGGCTATAGCCTACCCATTTTCTGGGTATTTTTTGCTGTGGACGAACTTGGGGACGGGACCTTCGGCGGCTTATTTTTGGGCGCGGCTGTGCCCGCGGCCTATTTTTGTCACACGGAGGACGCTCGAAAAGTCTCACCCCATTCCGAGTCCGGCGGACGAAATGGGCCAGCCCTCCCCAAGGCTATAGCCCACCCGCTTTTGGGCATTTTTGCGGACGAACTTGGGGACGGGACCTTCGGCGGCTTATTTTTGGGCGCGGCTGTGCCTATTTTTGGCACACGGAGGACGCCGCAAAGTCTCGCCCCATTCCGAGTCCGCGGACGGTTGGCCAGCCCTCCCCAAGGCTATAGCCCACCATTTTTGGGCATTTTTGCGGCGGACGAACTTGGGGACGGGACCTTCGGGGGCTTATTTTTGGGCGCGGGTGTGCCCGTGGCCTATTTTTGGCACACGGATTCGGATCGCAAAGTCTCGCCCCATTCCGAGTCCGGCAGACGAAATGGGCCAGCCCCTCCCCCCAAGGCTATAGCCCACCCGTTTTTTGGGCATTTTTGCGGCGGACGAACTTGGGGACGGGACCTTCGGGGGCTTATTTTTGGGCGCGGCTGTGCCATTTTTGGCACACGGAGGACGCCGCAAAGCCTCGCCCCATTCCGAGTCCGGCAGCCGAAGTTGGCCAGCCCCTCCCCCCAAGGCTATAGCCGACCCCTTTTCTGGGTATTTTTGCTGCGGACGAACTTGGGGACGGGACCTTCGGCGGCTTATTTTTGGGCGCGGCTGTGCCCACGGCCTATTTTTGGCACACGGAGGACGCCGCAAAGTCTCGCCCCATTCTGAGTCCGGCGGATTTGTTGGCCAGCCCTCCCCAAGGCTATAGCCCACCATTTTGGGCATTTTTGGACGAACTTGGGACGGGACCTTCGGGGCTTATTTTTAAGCGCGGGTGTGCCTGTGGCCTATTTTTGGCACACGGATTCCGATCGCAGTCTCGCCCCATTCCGAGTCCGGCGGATTTGTTGGCCAGCCCCTCCCCAAGGCTATAGCCCACCCGCTTTTGGGCATTTTTGCGGCGGACGAACTTGGGGACGGGACCTTCGGGGGCTTATTTTTGGGCGCGGCTGTGCCCGCAGCCTATTTTTGGCACACGGAGGACGCTCGCAAAGCCTCGCCCCATTCCGTGTCCGGCGGCCGAAGTTGGCCAGCCCCTCCCCCCAAGGCTATAGCCTACCCATTTTCTGGGTATTTTTGCTGCGGACGAACTTGGGGACGGGACCTTCGCGGCTTATTTTTGGGCGCGCTGTGCCCGCGCCTATTTTTGGCACACGGAGGACGCCGCAAAGTCTCGCCCCATTCCGAGTCCGCGGATTTGCGGCCAGCCCTCCCCCAAGGCTATAGCCCACCATTTTTGGGCATTTTTGGACGAACTTGGGGACGGGACCTTCGGGGCTTATTTTTGCTGGGTGTGCCTGTGGCCTATTTTTGGCACACGGATTCCGATCGCAAAGTCTCGCCCCATTCCGAGTCCGCGGACGGTTGGCCAGCCCCTCCCCAAGGCTATAGCCCACCCGCTTTTTGGGCATTTTTGCGGGACGAACTTGGGAACGGGACCTTCGGGGCTTATTTTTGCGCGCTGTGCCCGGCGTCTATTTTTAGCACACCGAGGGCGCCGCAGTCGCACCCCATTCCGTGTCCGGCGGATTTGCCAGCCCCCAAGGCTATAGCCCACCCGCTTTTTGGGCATTTTGCGGGCGGACGAACTTGGGGAGGGGACCTTCGGGCTTATTTTGGGCGTGGCTGTGCCCGCGGCCTATTTTTGGCACATGGAGGGTGCTCGCAAAGTCTCACCCCATTCCGTGTCCGGCGGATGAAGTTGGCCAGCCCCTCCCCCCAAGGATATAGCCCACCCGTTTTTTGGGCATTTTTGCGGCGGACGAACTTGGGGACGGGACCTTCGGGGGCTTATTTTTGGAGGCGGCTGCGCCCGCGGCCTATTTTTGGAACACGGAAGCCGCCGCAGCCTCGCCCCATTCCGTGTCCGCGGCCGAAGTTGGCCAGCCCTCCCCAAGGCTATAGCCCACCCGCTGGGCATTTTTGCAGCGACGAACTTGGGGACGGACCTTCGGGGCTTATTTTTGGGTGCGGCTTTGCCCGCGGTCTATTTTTGGTACACGGAGGGTGCTCGCAAAGTCTCGCCCCATTCCGAGTCCGGCGGACGAGCCAGCCCTCCCCAAGGCTATAGCCCACTCGCTTTTGGGCATTTTCGGCGGACGAACTTGGGGACGGGACATTCGGGGCTTATTTTTTGGCGCGGCTGTGCCCGCCTATTTTTGGCAGACGGAGGCCGCCAGAAAGCCTCGCCCCATTCCGTGTCCGCGGCCGGTTGGCCAGCCCCTCCCCCCAAGGCTATAGCCCACCCGTTTTTTGGGCATTTTTGCGGCGGACGAACTTGGGGACGGTACCGTCGGGGGCTTATTTTTGGAGGCGGCTTTGCCCGTGGCCTATTTTTGGCACACGGAGGGCGCTCGCAAAGTCTCGCCCCATTCCGAGTCCGGCGGACGGTTGGCCAGCCCTCCCCCAAGGCTATAGCCCACTCGCTTGGGCATTTTACATGGCGGACGAACTTGGGGACGGGACCTTCGGGGGCTTATTTTTATGGCGCGGCTGTGCCTGCGGCCTATTTTTGGCAAACGGAGGGCGCTCGCAAAGTCTCGCCCCATTCCGAGTCCGGTGGACGGAGTAGGCCAGTCCCTCACCCCAAGGCTATAGACTACCCGTTTTTTGGGCATTTTGCGGCGGACGAACTTGGGACGGACCTTCGGTGGCTTATTTTAGGGCGCGGCTGTGCCCGCGGCCTATTTTTGGTACACGGAGGACGCTCGCAAAGTCTCGCCCCATTCCGAGTCCGCGGATTGCTGCCAGCCCTCCCCAAGGCCATAGCCCACCCGCTTTTAGGCATTTTTGCGGCGGACGAACTTGGGGACGGGACCTTCGGGGGCTTATTTTTATGGCGCGGCTGTGCCTGCGGCCTATTTTTGGCACACGGAGGGCGCTCGCAAAGTCTCGCCCCATTCCGAGTCCGGTGGACGGAGTTGGCCAGCCCCTCCCCCCAAGGCTATAGCCTACCCATTTTCTGGGTATTTTTGCTGCGGACGAACTTGGGGACGGGACCTTCGGCGGCTTATTTTTGGGCGCGGGTGTGCCCGTGGCCTATTTTTGGCACACGGATTCGGATCGCAAAGTCTCGCCCCATTCCGAGTCCGGCAGACGAAATGGGCCAGCCCCTCCCCCCAAGGCTATAGCCCACCCGTTTTTTGGGCATTTTTGCGGCGGACGAACTTGGGGACGGGACCTTCGGGGGCTTATTTTTGGGCGCGGCTGTGCCCGCGGCCTATTTTTGGCACACGGAGGACGCTCGCAAAGCCTCGCCCCATTCCGTGTCCGGCGGCCGAAGTTGGCCAGCCCCTCCCCCCAAGGCTATAGCCTACCCATTTTCTGGGTATTTTTGCTGCGGACGAACTTGGGGACGGGACCTTCGGCGGCTTATTTTTGGGCGCGGCTGTGCCCGCGGCCTATTTTTGGCACACGGAGGACGCTCGCAAAGTCTCGCCCCATTCCGAGTCCGGCGGACGAAGTTGGCCAGCCCCTCCCCCCAAGGCTATAGCCCACCATTTTTGGGCATTTTTGCGGCGGACGAACTTGGGGACGGGACCTTCGGGGGCTTATTTTTGGGCGCGGGTGTGCCCGTGGCCTATTTTTGGCACACGGATTCCGATCGCAAAGTCTCGCCCCATTCCGAGTCCGGCGGATTTGTTGGCCAGCCCCTCCCCAAGGCTATAGCCCACCCGCTTTGGGCATTTTTGCGCGGACGAACTTGGGGACGGGACCTTCGGGGCTTATTTTTGCGCGGCTGTGCTCTGCGGCCTATTTTTGGCACACGGAGGACGCCGCAAAGCCTCGCCCCATTCCGTGTCCGCGGCCGTTGGCCAGCCCTCCCCAAGGCTATAGCCTACCCATTTTCTGGGTATTTTTGCTGGACGAACTTGGGGACGGGACCTTCGCGGCTTATTTTTGGGCGCGGCTGTGCTCGCGGTCTATTTTTGGCACACGGAGGACGCCGCAAAGTCTCGCCCATTCCGAGTCCGGGCGGATTTGCTGGCCAGCCCTCCCCCCAAGGCTATAGCCCACCATTTTTGGGCATTTTTGCGGCGGACGAACTTGGGGACGGGACCTTCGGGGGCTTATTTTTGGGCGCGGGTGTGCCCGTGGCCTATTTTTGGCACACGGATTCCGATCGCAAAGTCTCGCCCCATTCCGAGTCCGGCGGACGAAGTTGGCCAGCCCCTCCCCCCAAGGCTATAGCCCACCCGTTTTTTGGGCATTTTTGCGGCGGACGAACTTGGGGACGGGACCTTCGGGGGCTTATTTTTGGGCGCGGCTGTGCCCACGGCCTATTTTTTGCACACGGAGGGCGCTCGCAAAGTCTCACCCCATTCCGTGTCCGCGGATTTGCTTCCCCAAGGCTATAGCCCACCCGTTTTTTGGGCATTTTTGCGGCGGACGAACTTGGGGAGGGGACCTTCGGGGGCTTATTTTTGGGCGCGGCTTTGCCCGCGGCCTATTTTTGGCACATGGAGGGTGCTCGCAAAGTCTCACCCCATTCCGTGTCCGGCGGCCGAAGTTGGCCAGCCCCTCCCCCCAAGGCTATAGCCCACCCGTTTTTTGGGCATTTTTGCGGCGGACGAACTTGGGGACGGGACCTTCGGGGGCTTATTTTTGGAGGCGGCTGTGCCCGTGGCCTATTTTTGGCACACGGAGGGCGCTCGCAAAGTCTCGCCCCATTCCGAGTCCGGCGGACGAAGTTGGCCAGCCCCTCCCCCCAAGGCTATAGCCCACTCGTTTTTTGGGCATTTTTGCGGCGGACGAACTTGGGGACGGGACCTTCGGGGGCTTATTTTTATGGCGCGGCTGTGCCTGCGGCCTATTTTTGGCACACGGAGGGCGCTCGCAAAGTCTCGCCCCATTCCGAGTCCGGTGGACGGAGTTGGCCAGCCCCTCCCCCCAAGGCTATAGCCTACCCATTTTCTGGGTATTTTTGCTGCGGACGAACTTGGGGACGGGACCTTCGGCGGCTTATTTTTGGGCGCGGCTGTGCCCGCGGCCTATTTTTGGCACACGGAGGACGCTCGCAAAGTCTCGCCCCATTCCGAGTCCGGCGGACGAAGTTGGCCAGCCCCTCCCCCCAAGGCTATAGCCCACCCGTTTTTTGGGCATTTTGGCGGCGGACGAAGTTGGGGACGGGACCTTCGGGGGCGTATTTTTGGGTGCGGCTGTGCCCATGGCCAATGTTTGGTACACGGAGGCCGCTCGCAAAGTCTCGCCCCATTCCGAGTCCGGCGGACGAAGGTGGCCCGCCCCTCCCACCAAGGCTATAGCCCACCCGTTTTTTGGGCATTTTTACGGCGGACGAACTTGGGGACGGGACCTTCGGGCGCTAATTTTTGGGTGCGCCTGTGCCCGCGGCCTATTTTTAGCACACGGAGGCCGTTCGCAAAGTCTCGCCCCATTCCGAGTCCGGCGGACGAAGTTGGCCAGCCCCTCCCCCCAAAGCTACACCCAACCCGTTTTTTAGGCATTTTTGCGGCGGACGAACTTGGGGACGGGACCTTCGGGGGATTATTTTTCGGCGCGGCTATGCCCGTGGTCTATTTTTGGCGCACGGAGGGCGCTCGCAAAGTCTCGCCCCATTCCGAGTCCGGGGGACGAAGTTGGCCAGCCCCTCCCCCCAAGGCTATAGACCACCCGCTTTTGGGCATTTTTGCAGCGGACGAACTTGGGGACAGGACCTTCGGGGCTTATTTTTGGGCGCGCTGTGCCAACGGCCTATTTTGGCATGGAGGGCGCCGCAAAGTCTCACCCCATTCCGAGTCCGCGGATTTGGCCAGCCCTCCCCAAGGCTATAGCCCACCCGATTTTTGGGCATTTTTGCGGCGGTGAACTTGGGGACGGGACCGTCGGGGGCTTATTTTTGGGTACGGCTGTGACCGCGGCCTATTTTTGGCACACGGAGGCCGCTCGAAAAGTCTCGCCCCATTCCGAGTCCGGCGGACGAAGTTGGCCAGCCCCTCCCCCCAAGGCTATAGCCCACCCATTTTTTGGGGTTTTTGCGGCGGACGAACGTGGTGACGGGACCTTTGGGGGCTTATTTTTGGGCACGGCTGTGCTTACGGCGTATTTTTGGCACACGGAGGCTGCTCACAAAGTCTCGCCCAATTCCGAGTCCGGCGGACGAAGTTGGCCAGCCCCTCCCCCCAAGGCTATACCCCACCCGTTTTTTGGGCATTTTTGCGGCCGACGAACTTGGCGAAGGGACCTTCGGGGGCTTATTTTTGGGCGCGGCTGTGCCCGCGCCCTATTTTTGGCACACGGAGGGCACTCGCAAAGTCTCGCCCCATTCCGAGTCCGGCGGACGAAGTTGGCCTGCCCCTCCCCTCAATGCTATAGCCCACCCGTTTTTTGGGCATTTTTGCGGCGGATGAACTTGGGGACGGTACATTCGGGGGCTTATTTTTTGGCAAGTCTGTGGTCGCGGCATATTTTTGGCACACGGAGGGTGCTCGCAAAGTCCCACCCCAATCCTAGACCGGCGGACGAAGTTGGCCAGCCCCTCCTCCCAAGGCTATACCCACCCGTTTTTTGGGCATTTTTGAGGCGGACGAACTTGGGGACGGGACCTTTGGGGGCTTATTTTTGGGCACGGCTGTGACCGCGGCCTATTTTTGGCACACGGAGGCCGCTTGCAAAGTCTCGCCCCATTCCGAGTCCGGCGGACGAAGTTGGCCAGCCCCTCCCCCCAAGGCTATAGCCCACCCGTTCTTTGGGCATTTTTGCGGCGGACGAACTTGGGGACGGGACTTTCGGGGGATAATTTTTGGGCGCGGCTGTGCCCGTGGCCTATTTTTGGCACACGGAGAGCGCTCCCAAAGTCTCGCCCCATTCCGAGTCCGGCGGACGAAGTGGGCCAGCCCCTCCCCCCAAGGCTATAGCCCACCCGTTTTTTGGGCATTTTTGCGGCGGACGAACTTGGGGACGGGACCTTCGGGGGCCTATTTTTGTGCGTGGCTGTGGCCCCGGCCTAGTTTTGGCACACTGAGGGCACTCACAAAGTCTCGCCCCATTCCGAGTCCGGCGGACGAAGTTGGCCAGCCCCTCCCCCCAAGGCTATAGCCCACCCGTTTTTTGGGCATTTTTGCGGCGGACGAACTTGGGGACGGGACCTTCGGGGGCTTATTTTTGGGCGTGGCTGTGCCGAAGGCCTATTTTTGGCACACGGAGGGCGCTCGCAAAGTCTCGCCCCATTCCGAGTCCGGCGGACGAAGTGGGCCATCCCCTCCCCCTGGCTATAGCCCACCCGCTCTTTGGGCATTTTTGCGGCGGACGAACTTGGGACGGGACCTTCAGGGGCTTATTTTTGTGCGCGGCTGTGCCGGGCGGCTATTTTGGCTCACGGAGGGCGCTCAAAGTCTCGCCCATTCCGAGTCCGCGGATTTGTTGGCCAGCCCTCCCCAAGGCTATAGCCCACCCGATTTTTGGGCATTTTTGCGGCGGTGAACTTGGGGACGGGACCGTCGGGGGCTTATTTTTGGGTACGGCTGTGACCGCGGCCTATTTTTGGCACACGGAGGCCGCTCGAAAGTCTCGCCCCATTCCGAGTCCCGCGGACGAAGGTGACCAGCCCCTCCCCCCAAGGCTATAGCCCAACCATTTTTTGGGGTTTTTGCGGCGGACGAACTTGGTGACGGGACCTTTGGGGGCTTATTTTTGGGCACGGCTGTGCTTACGGCTTATTTTTGGCACACGGAGGCCGCTCGCAAAGTCTCGCCCCATTCCGAGTCCGGCGGACGAAGTTGGCCAGCCCCTCCCCCCAAGGCTATACCCCACCCGTTTTTTGGGCATTTTTGCGGCGGACGAACTTGGCGAAGGGACCTTCGGGGTCTTATTTTTGGGCGCGGCTGTGCCCGCGCCCTATTTTTGGCACACGGAGGGCACTCGCAAAGTCTCGCCCCATTCCGAGTCCGGCGGACGAAGTTGGCCTGCCCCTCCCCTCAAGGCTATAGCCCACCCATTTTTTGGGCATTTTTGCGGCGAACGAACTTGGGAACGGGACCTTCGGGGGCTATTTTTTGGGCACGGATGTGCGCGTGGCCTATTTTTGGCAAACGGAGGCCGCTCGTAAAGTCTCGCCCCATTCCGAGTCCGGCGGACGAAGTTGGCCAGCCCCTCCCCCCAAGTCTATAGCAAACCCGTTTTTTGGGCATTTTTGCGGCGGACGAACTTGGGGACGGGACCTTCGGGGTTATTTTTGGGCGCGGCTGTGTCCGCGGCCTATTTTTGGCACACAGAGGCCGCTCGCAAAGTCTCGACCCATTCCGAGTCCGCGGATTTAGTTGGCCAGCCCTCCCCAAGGCTATAGCCCACCCGCTTTTTTGGGCATTTTGCGGACGAACTTGGGGAAGGGCCTTCGGGCTTATTTTTGGGCACGGCTGTGCCTGGCATATTTTTTTGCACACGGCGGCCGCCGCAATGTCTCGCCCCATTCCGAGTCCGTGGACGGTTGGCCAGCCCCTCCCCCCAAGGCTATAGCCCACCCGTTTTTTGGGCATTTTTGAGGCGGACGAACTTGGGGACGGGACCTTTGGGGGCTTATTTTTGGGCACGGCTGTGACCGCGGCCTATTTTTGGCACACGGAGGCCGCTTGCAAAGTCTCGCCCCATTCCAAGTCCGGCGGACGAAGTTGGCCAGCCCCTCCCCCCAAGGCTATAGCCCACCCGTTTTTTGGGCATTTTTGCGGCGGAGGAACTTGGGGAAGGGCCTTCGGGGGCTTATTTTTGGGCGCGGCTGTGCCCGCGGCATATTTTTTGCACACGGCGGCTGCTCGCAATGTCTCGTCCCATTCCGAGTCCGGTGGACGAAGTTGGCCAGCCCCTCCCCCCAAGGCTATAGCCCACCCGTTTTTTGGGCATTTTTGAGGCGGACGAACTTGGGGACGGGACCTTTGGGGGCTTATTTTTGGGCACGGCTGTGACCGCGGCCTATTTTTGGCACACGGAGGCCGCTTGCAAAGTCTCGCCCCATTCCGCGTCCGGGGGACGAAGTTGGCCCGCCCCCCCCCCCACGCCTATAGCCCACCCGTTTTTGGGGCATTTTTGCGGCGGACGAACTTGGGGACGGGACTTTCGGGGGATAATTTTTGGGCACGGCTGTGCCCGTGGCCTATTTTTGGCACACGGAGAGCGCTCGCAAAGTCTCGCCCCATTCCGAGTCCGGCGGACGAAGTGGGCCAGCCCTCCCCCCAAGGCTATAGCCCACCCGTTTTTTGGGCATTTTTGCGGCGGACGAACTTGGGGACGGGACCTTCGGGGGCCTATTTTTGTGCATGGCTGTGGCCCCGGCCTAGTTTTGGCACACTGAGGGCACTCACAAAGTCTCGCCCCATTCCGAGTCCGGCGGACGAAGTTGGCCAGCCCCTCCCCCCAAGGCTATAGCCCACCCGTTTTTTGGGCATTTTTGCGGCGGATGAACTTGGGGACGGGACCTTCGGGGGCTTATTTTTGGGTGCGGCTGTGCCGAAGGCCTATTTTTGGCTCACGGAGGGCGCTCGCAAAGTCTCGCCCCATTCCGAGTCCGGCGGACGAAGTGGGCCATCCCCTCCCCCCAAGGCTATAGCCCACCCGTTCTTTGGGCATTTTTGCGGCGGACGAACTTGGGGACGGGACCTTCTGGGGCTTATTTTTGTGCGCGGCTGTGCCGTATGCCTATTTTTGGCTCACGGAGGGCGCTCACAAAGTCTCGCCCCATTCCGAGTCCGGCGGACGAAGTTGGCCAGCCCCTCCCCCCAAGGCTATAGCCCACCCGTTTTTTGGGCATTTTTCCGGCGGACGAACTTGGGGACGGGACCTTTGGGGGCTTAGTTTTGGGCGCAGCTGTGCCCACGGAATATTTTTGGCACACGGAGGGCGATCGCATAGTCTCGCCCCATTCCGAGTCCGGCGGACGAAGTTGGCCAGCCCCTCCCCCCAAGGCTATAGCCCACCCGTTTTTTGGGCATTTTTGCGGCGGACGAACTTGGGGTCGGGACCTTCGGGGGCTTATTTTTCAGCACGGCTGTGACCGCGGCCTATTTTTGGCACACGGAGGGCACTCGTAAAGACTCGCCCCATTCCGAGTCCGCGGACGGTTGGCCAGCCCTCCCCAAGGCTATAGCCCACCCGCTTTTGGGCATTTTTGCATTCGACGAACTTGGGGACGGGACCTTCGGGGGCTTATTTTTGGGCGCGGCTGTATCCGCGGCCTATTTTTGGCACACGGAGGGCGCTCGCAAAGTCTCACCCCATTCCGAGTCCGGCGGACGAAGTTGGCCAGCCCCTCCCCCCAAGGCTATAGCCCACCCGTTCTTTGGGCATTTTTGCGTTCGACGAACTTCGGGATGGGACGTTCGGGGGCTTATTTTTGGGTGCGGCTGTGCCCACGGCCTATTTTTGGCACACGGAGGGCGTTCGCAAACTCTCGCCCCATTCCGAGTCCGGCGGACGAAGTTGGCCAGCCCCTCCCCCCAAGGCTATAGCCCACCCGTTTTTTGGGCATTTTTGCGGCGGACGAACTTGGGGTCGGGACCTTCGGGGGCTTATTTTTGGGCGCGGCTGTGCCTGCGCCCTATTTTTGGCACACGGAGGGCACTCGCAAAGTCTCGCCCCATTCCGAGTCCGGCGGACGAAGTTGGCCTGCCCCTCCCCTCAAGGCTATAGCCCACCCGTTTTTTGGGCATTTTTGCGGCGGATGAACTTGGGGACGGTACCTTCGGGGGCTTATTTTTGGGCGCGGCTGTGCTCGCGGCCTATTTTTGGCACACAGAGGGTGCTCGCAAAGTCCCACCCCATTCCGAGTCCGACGGACGAAGTTGGCCAGCCCCTCCCCCCAAGGCTATACCTACCCATTTTTTGGGCATTTTTGCGGCGAACGAACTTGGGAACGGGACCTTTGGGGGCTATTTTTTGGGTACAGATGTGCTCGCGGCCTATTTTTGGCAAACGGAGGTCGCTCGTAAAGTCTCGCCCCATTCCGAGTCCGGCGGACGAAGTTGGCCAGCCCCTCCCCCCAAGGCTATAGCAAACCCGTTTTTTGGGCATTTTTGCGGCGGACGAACTTGGGGACAGGACCTTCGGGGTTATTTTTGGGCGCGGCTGTGTCCGCGGCCTATTTTTTGCACACAGAGGCCGCTCGCAAAGTCTCGCCCCATTCCGAGTCCGGCGGACGAAGTTGGCCAGCCCCTCCCCCCAAGGCTATAGCCCACCCGTTTTTTGGGCATTTTTGCGGCGGACGAACTTGGGGACGGGACCTTAGGGGGCTTATTTTTGGGTGCGGCTGTGCCCGCGGCCTATTTTTGGTACACGGAGGGCGCTCGCAAATCTCACCCCATTCCGAGTCCGGCGGACGAAGTGAGCCAGCCCCTCCCCCCAAGCCTATAGCCCACCCGTTTTTTGGGCATTTTTGCGTTCGACGAACTTGGGGACGGGACCTGCGGGGGCTCGTTTTTGGGCGCGTCTGTGCCTGCGGCCTATTTTTGCCACACGGAAGGCGCTCGTAACACTCGCCCCATTCCGACTCCGGCGGACGAAGTTGGCCAGCCCCTCCCCCCAAGGCTATAGCCCACCCGTTTTTTTGGCATTTTTGCGGCGGACGAACTTGGGGAAGGGCCTTCGGGGGCTTATTTTTGGGCGCGGCTGTGCCCGCAGCCTATGTTTGGCACACGGAGGGCGGTCGCAAAGTCTCACCCCATTCCGAGTCCGGCGGACGAAGTGGGCCAGCCCCTCCCCCCAAGGCTATAGCCCACCCATTTTTTGGGCTTTTTTGCAGCCGACAAACTTGGGGACGGGACCTTCGGGGGCTTATTTTTGGGAGCCGCTGTGCCCGTAGCCTATTTTTGGCACACGGATGGCGCTCGCAAAGTCTCGCCCCATTCCGAGTCCGGCGGACGAAGTTGGCCAGCCCCACCCCCCAAGGCTATAGCCCACCCGTTTTTTGGGCATTTTTGCGGCGGACGAACCTGGGGATGGGACCTTCGGGGGCTTATTTTTGGGTGCAGCTGTGCCCGCAGCCTATGTTTGGCACACGGAGGGCGGTCGCAAAGTCTCGCCCCATTCCGAGTCCGGCGGACGAAGTGGGCCAGCCCCTCCCCCCAAGGCTATAGCCCACCCATTTTTTGGGCATTTTTGCAGCCGACAAACTTGGGGACGGGACCTTCGGGGGCTTATTTTTGGGAGCCGCTGTGCCCGCAGCCTATTTTTGGCACACGGATGGCGCTCGCAAAGTCTCGCCCCATTCCGAGTCCGGCGGACGAAGTCGGCCAGCCCCTCCCCCCAAGGCTATAGCCCACCCGTTTTTTGGGCATTTTTGCGGCGGACGAACTTGGGGACGGGACCTTCGGGGGCTTATTTTTGTTTGCGGCTGTGCCTGCAGCCTATTTTTGGCACACGGAGGGTGCTCGCAAAGTCTCGCCCCATTCCGAGTCCGGCGGATGAAGTTGGCCAGCCCCTCCCCACAAGGCTATAGCCCACCCGTTTTTTGGGCATTTTTGCGGCGGACGAACTTGGGGACGGGACCTTTGGGGGCTTATTTTCGGGCGCGGCTGTGGCCGCGGCCTATTTTTGGCACACGGAGGGCGCTCCCAAAGTCTCGCCCCATTCCGATTCCGGCGGACGAAGTTGGCCAGCCCCTCCCCACAAGGCTATAGCCCACCCGTTTTTTGGGCATTTTTGCGGCGGACGAACTTGGGGATGGGACCTTCGGGGGCTTATTTTCTGGCGCGGCTGTGCCCGCGGCCTATTTTTGGGCACACGGAGGGTGCTCGCAAAGTCTCGCCCCATTCCGAGTCCGGCAGACGAAGTTGGCCATCCCCTCCCCCCAAGGCTATAGCCCACCCGTTTTTTGGGCATTTTTGCGGCGGGTGAACTTGGGGACGGGACCTTTGGGTGCTTATTTTTGGGTGCGGCTGTGCTCGAGGCCTATTTTTGGCACACGGAGGGTGCTCGCAAAGTCTCGCCCCATTCCGAGACCGGCGGACGAAGTTGGCCAGCCCCTCCCCCCAAGGCAATAGCCCACCCGTTTTTTGGGCATTTTTGCAGCCGACGAACTTGGGGACGGGACCTTCGGGGGCTTATTTTTGGGAGCAGCTGTGCCCGCAGGCTATTTTTGGCACACGGATGGTGCTCGCAAAGTCTCGCCCCATTCCGAGTCCGGCGGACGAAGTTGGCCAGCCCCACCCACCAAGGCTATAGCCCACCCGTTTTTTGGGCATTTTTGCGGCGGACGAACCTGGGGATGGGACCTTCGGGGGATTATTTTTGGGTGCAGCTGTGCCCACGTCCTATTTTTGACACACGCAGGGCGCTCGCAAAGTCTCGCCCCATTCCGAGTCCGGCGGACAAAGTTGGCCAGCCCCTCCCCCCAAGGCTATAGCCCACCCGTTTTTTGCGGCGGACGAACTTGGGGACGGGACATTCGGGGGCTTATTTATGGGCGCGGCTGTGTCCGCAGCCTATTTTTGGCACACGGAGGGCGCTCACAAAGTCTCGCCCCATTCCGAGTCCGGCGAACGAAGTCGGCCAGCCCCTCCCCCCAACGCTATAGCCCACCCGTTTTTTGGGCATTTTTGCGGCGGGTGAACTTGGGGACGGGACCTTTGGGTGCTTATTTTTGGGTGCGGCTGTGATCGAGGCCTATTTTTGGCACACGGAGGGCGCTCGCAAAGTCTCGCCCCATTCCGAGACCGGCGGACGAAGTTGGCCAGCCCCTCCCCCTAGGCAATAGCCCACCCGTTTTTTGGGCATTTTTGCAGCCGACGAACTTGGGGACGGGACCTTCGGGGGCTTATTTTTGGGAGCAGCTGTGCCCGCAGGCTATTTTTGGCACACGGATGGCGCTCGCAAAGTCTCGCCCCATTCCGAGTCCGGCGGACGAAGTTGGCCAGCCCCACCAACCAAGGCTATAGCCCACCCGTTTTTTGGGCATTTTTGCGGCGGACGAACCTGGGGATGGGACCTTCGGGGGGTTATTTTTGGGTACAGCTGTGCCCGGGGCCTATTTTTGGCACACGGAGGGCGCTCGCAAAGTCTCGCCCCATTCCGAGTCCGGCGGACAAAGTTGGCCAGCCCTCCCCCAAGGCTATAGCCCACCCGCTTTTTGCGGCGGACGAACTTGGGGACGGGACATTCGGGGCTTATTTTTGGCGCGCTGTGCCCGGGCTAATTTTTGCACACGGAGGCAGCTCGCAGTCTCGCCCATTCCTAGTCCGCGGATTTGCCAGCCCTCCCCAAGGCTATAGCCCACCCGTTTTTTGGGCATTTTTGCGGCGGACGAACTTGGGGACGGGACCTTCGGGGGCTTATTTTTGGGCACGGCTGTGCCCGTGGCCTATTTTTGGCACACGGATGCAGCTCGCAAAGTCTCGCCCCATTCCGAGTCCGGCGGACGAAGTTTGCCAGCCCCTCCCCCCAAGGCTATAGCCCACCCATTTTTTGGGCATTTTTGCGGCGGACGAACTTGGGGACGGGACCTTCGGGGGCTTATTTTTGGGCGCGGCTGTGCCCACGGCCTATTTTTGGCACACGGAGGGCACTCGCAAAGTCTCGCCCCATTCCGAGTCCGGCAGACGAAGTAGGCCAGCCCCTCCCCCCAAGGCTATAGCCCACCCGTTTTTTGGGCATTTTTGCGGCGGACGAACTTGGGGACGGGACCTTCGGGGGCTTATTTTTGGGTGCGGCTGTGCCCGCGGCCTATTTTTGGCACACGGAGGGCGCTCGCAAAGTCACGCCCCATTCCGAGTCCGGCGGACGAAGTTGGCCAGCCCCTCCCCTCAAGGCTATAGCCCACCCGTTTTTTGGGCATTTTTGCGGCGGACGAACTTGGGGACGGGACCTTCGGGGGCTTATTTTTGGGTGCAGCTGTGCCCGCGGCCTATTTTTGGCACACGGAGGCAGCTCACAAAGTCTCGCCCCATTCCGAGTCCGGCGGACGAAGTTTGCCAGCCCCTCCCCCCAAGGCTATAGCCCACCCGTTTGTTGGGCATTTTTGCGGCGGACGAACAAGGGGACGGGACCTTCGGGGGCTTATTTTTGGGCGCGGCTGTGCCCACGGCCTATTTTTGGCACACGGAGGGCGCTCCCAAAGTCTCGGCCCATTCCGAGTCCGGCGGACGAAGTGGGCTAGCCCCTCCCCACAAGGCTATAGCCCACCCGTTTTTTGGGCATTTTTGCGGCGGACGAACTTGGGGACTGGACCTTCGGGGGCTTATTTTTGGGCGCGGCTGTGCCCGCGGCCTATTTTTGGCACACGGAGGGCGCTCACAATGTCTCGCCCCATTCCGAGTCCGGCGAACGAAGTCGGCCAGCCCCTCCCCCCAAGGCTATAGCCCACCCGTTTTTCGGGCATTTTTGCGGCGGACGAACTTGGGGACGGGACCATCGGGGGCTTATTTTTGGGCGCGGCTGTGCCCGCGGCCTATTTTGGGCACACGGAGGGCGCTCGCAAAGTCTCGCCCCATTCCGAGTCCGGCAGACGAAGTTGGCCATCCCTCCCCAAGGCTATAGCCCACCCGCTTTTGGGCATTTTTGCGCGGACGAACTAGGGGACGGGACCTTCGGGGCTTATTTGGGTACGGCTGTGCCCGGCCTATTTTTGGCACACGGAGGGCGCTCAGAATTCTCGCCCCATTCCGAGTCCGGCGGATGAAGTTGGCCAGCCCCTCCCCCCAAGGCTATAGCCCACCCGTTTTTTGCGGCAGACGAACTTGGGGATGGGACCTTCGGGGGCTTATTTTTGGGCGCGGCTGTGTCCGCGGCCTAGTCTTGGCACACGGAGGGCGCTCGCAAAGTCTCGCCCCATTCGGAGTCCGGCGGACGAAGTGGGCCAGCCCCTCCCCCCAAGGGTATAGCTCACCGGTTTTTTGGGCATTTTTGCGGTGGACGAACTTGGGGACGGGACCTTCGGGGGCTTATTTTTGGGCGCGGCTGTGCCTGCGGCCTGTTTTTGGCACACGGAGGGGGTTCAGAAAGTCTCGCCCCATTCCGAGTCCGCGGATTTGCTGGCCAGCCCCTCCCCCCAAGGCTATAGCCCACCCGTTTTTTGGGCATTTTTGCGGCGGGCGAACTTGGGGACGGGACCTTCGGTTGCTTATTTTTTGGCTCGGCTGTACTCGCGGCCCATTTTTGGCACACGGAGGGCGCTCGCAAAGTCACGCCCCATTCCGAGTCCGCGGAAGTTGGCCAGCCTCCTCCTCAAGGCTATAGCCCACCCGCTTTTGGGGCATTTTGCGGCGGACGAACTTGGGGACGGGACCTTCGGGGCTTATTTTTGGGTGCAGCTGTGCCCGCCTATTTTTGGCACACGGAGGTAGCTCGCAGTCTCGCCCCATTCCGAGTCCGCGGACGGTTTGCCAGCCCCTCCCCAAGGCTATAGCCCACCCGCTTTGTTGGGCATTTTGCGGCGGACGAACAAGGGGACGGGACCTTCGGGGCTTATTTGGGCGCAGCTGTGCCCACGGCCTATTTTTGGCACACGGAGGGCGCTCCCAAAGTCTCGGCCCATTCCGAGTCCGGCGGATAGCCCTCCTTACAAGGCTATAGCCCACCCGCTTTTGGGCATTTTTGCGGCGGACGAACTTGGGGACTGGACCTTCGGGGTTATTTTTGGCGCGGCTGTGCCCTCTATTTTTGGCACACACGGAGGGCGCCACAATGTCTCGCCCCATTCCGAGTCCGCGAACGAAGTCGGCCAGCCCTCCCCCAAGGCTATAGCCCACCCGCTTTTCGGGCATTTTTGGCGGACGAACTTGGGGACGGGACCATCGGGGCTTATTTTGGGCGCGGCTGTGCCCGCTGCCTATTTTGGGCACACGGAGGCGCTGCAAAGTCTCGCCCCATTCCGAGTCCGGCAGACGAAGTTGGCCATCCCTCCCCCAAGGCTATAGCCCACCCGCTGGGCATTTTTGCGGCGACGAACTTGGGGACGGGACCTTCGGGGCTTATTTTTGGGTACGGCTGTGCCTATTTTTGGCACACGGAGGGCGCCGTAAATTCTCGCCCATTCCGAGTCCGGCGGATGAAGTTGGCCAGCCCTCCCCCAAGGCTATAGCCCACCCGCTTTTGCGGCAGACGAACTTGGGGATGGGACCTTCGGGGCTTATTTTTGGCGCGGCTGTGTCCGCGGCTAGTCTTGGCACACGGAGGGCGCTGCAAAGTCTCGCCCCATTCGAGTCCGGGACGAAGTGGCCAGCCCTCCCCAAGGGTATAGCTCACCGGTTTTTGGGCATTTTTGCGGTGGACGAACTTGGGGACGGGACCTTCGGGGCTTATTTTTGGCGCGGCTGTGCCCGCGCCTGTTTTTGGCACACGGAGGGTTCTGAAAGTCTCGCCCATTCCGAGTCCGCGGATTTGTTGGCCAGCCCCTCCCCCCAAGGCTATAGCCCACCCGTTTTTTGGGCATTTTTGCGGCGGGCGAACTTGGGGACGGGACCTTCGGTTGCTTATTTTTTGGCTCGGCTGTACTCGCGGCCCATTTTTGGCACACGGAGGGCGCTCGCAAAGTCTCCCCCATTCCGAGGCCGGCGGACGAAGTTGGCCAGCCCCTCCCCCCAATGCAATAGCCCACCCGTTTTTTGGGCATTTTTGCAGCCGACGAACTTGGGGACGGGACCTTCGGGGGCTTAATTTTGGGAGCGGCTGTGCCCGCAGCCTATTTTTGGCACACGGATGGCGCTCGCAAAGTCTCGCCCCATTCCGAGTCCGGCGGACGAAGTTGGCCAGCCCCACCCCCCAAGGCTATAGCCCACCCATTTTTTGGGCATTTTTGCGGTGGACGAACCTGGGGACGGGACCTTCGGGGGCTTATTTTTGGTTGCCGCTGTGCCCGTGGCCTATTTTTGACACACGGAGGGCGCTCGCAAAGTCTCGCCCCATTCCGAGTCCGGCAGACGAAGTTGGCCAGCCACTCCCCCCAAGGCTATAGCCCACCTGTTTTTTGGGCATTTTTGTGGCGGACGAACTTGGGGACGGGACCTTCGGGGGCTTATTTTTTTGCGCGGCTGTTCCCGCGGCATATTTTTGGCACACGGAGGGTGCTCGTAAAGTCTCTCCCCATTCCGAGTTCGGCGGACGAATTAGCCCACCCATTTTTTGGGCATTATTGCGGCGGACGAACTTGGGGACGGGACCTTCTGGGGATTTTTTTTGGACGCGGCTGTGCCCGCGGCCTATTTTTGGCACACGGAGGGCGCTCATAAAGTCTCGCCGCATTCCGAGTCCGGCGGACGAAGTTGGCCAGCCCCTCCCCTCAAGGCTATGGCCCACCCGTTTTTTGGGCATTTTTGCGGCGGACGAACTTGGGGACGGAACCTTCGGGGGGTAATTTTTGGGCGCGGCTGTGCCTTCGGCCCATTTTTGGCACACAGAGGGCGCTCGCAAAGTCTCGCCCCATTCCGAGTCCGGCGGACGAAGTTGGCCAGCCCCTCCCCCCAAGGCTATAGCCCACCCGTTTTTTGGGCATTTTTGTGGCGGACGAACTTGGGGACGGGACCTTCGGGGGCTTATTTTTTTGTGCGGCTGTTCCTGCGGCATATTTTTGGCACATGGAGGGTGCTCGTAAAGTCTCTCCCCATTCCGAGTTCGGCGGACGAATTAGCCCACCCGTTTTTTGGGCATTATTGCGGCGGACGAACTTGGGGACGGGACCTTCTGGGGATTTTTTTTGGACGCGGCTGTGCCCGCGGCCTATTTTTGGCACACGGAGGGCGCTCGTAAAGTCTCGCCGCATTCCGAGTCCGGCGGACGAAGTTGGCCAGCCCCTCCCCCCAAGGCTATGGCCCACCCGTTTTTTGGGCATTTTTGCGGCGGACGAACTTGGGGACGGAACCTTCGGGGGGTACTTTTTGGGCGCGGCTATGCCTTCGGCCCATTTTTGGCACACAGAGGGCGCTCGCAAAGTCTCGCACCATTCCGAGTCCGGGGGACGAAGTTGGCCAGCCCCTCCCCCCAAGGCTATAGCCCACCCGTTTTTTGGGCATTTTTGCGGCGGACGAACTTGGGGACGGGACCTTCGGGGGTTTATTTTTGGGCACGGCTGTGCCCGCGGCCTATTTTTGGCACACGGAGGGCACTCGAAAAGTCTCGCCGCATTCCGAGTCCGGCGGACGAAGTGGGCCAGCCCCTCCCCCCAAGGCTATAGCCCACCCGTTTTTTGGGCATTTTTGCGGCGGACGAACTTGGGGACGGAACCTTCGGGGGCTTATTTTTGGGCGTGGCTGTGCCCGCGGCCTATTTTTGGCACACGGAGGGTGCTCGCAAAGTCTCGCCCCATTCCGAGTCCGGCGGACGAAGTTGGCCAGCCCCTCTCCCCAATGCTATAGCCCACCCGTTTTTTGGGCATTTTTGCAGCGGACGAACTTGGGGACGGGACCTTCGGGGGCTTATTTTTGTGCGCGGCTTTGCCTTCGGCCTATTTTTGGCACATGGAGGGCGCTCGCAAAGTCTCACCCCATTCCGAGTCCGGCGGAAGAAATTGGCCGGCCCCTCCCCCCAAGGCTATAGCCCACCCGTTTTTTGCGGCAGACGAACTTGGGGATGGTACCTTCGGGGGCTTATTTTTAGGCACGGCTTTGCCTGCGGCCTATTTTTGGCACACGGAGGGCACTCGCAAAGCCTCGCCCCATTTCGAGTCCGGCGGACGAAGTTGGCCAGCCCCTCCACCGAAGGCTATAGCCCGCCCGTTTTTTGGGCATTTTTGCGGCGGACGAACATGGGGACGGGACCTTCGGGAGCTTATTTTTGGGTGCGGCTGTGTCCGCGGCCTAATTTTGGCACCCGGAGGGTGCTCGCAAAGTCTCGCTCCATTCCGAGTCCGGCGGACGAAGTTGGCCATCTCCTCCCCCCAAGGCTATGGCCCACCCGTTTTTTGGGCATTATTGCGGCGGACGAACTTGGGGACGGGACCTTCTGGGGCTTTTTTTTGGGTGCGGCTGTGCCCGCGGCCTATTTTTGGCACACAGAGGGCGCTCGTAAAGTCTCGCCGCATTCCGAGTCCGGCGGACGAAGTTGGCCAGCTCCACCCCCCAAGGCTATGGCCCACCCGTTTTTTGGGCATTTTTGCGGCGGACGAACTTGGGGACGGAACCTTCGGGGGGTAATTTTTGGGCGCGGCTGTGCCTGCGGCCCATTTTTGGCACACAGAGGGTGCTCGCAAAGTCTCGCCCCATTCCGAGTCCGGCGGACGAAGTTCGCCAGCCCCTCCCCCCAAGGCTATAGCCCACCCGTTTTTTGGGCATTTTTGCGGCGGACGAACTTGGGGACGGGACCTTCGGGGGCTTATTTTTGGGTGCGACTATGCCCGCGGCCTTTTTTTGGCACACGGAGGGTGCTCGCAAAGTCTCGCCGCATTCCGAGTCCGGCGGACGAAGTTGGCCAGCTCCTCCCCCCAAGGCTATGGCCCACCCGTTTTTTGGGCATTTTTGCGGCGGACGAACTTGGGGACGGAACCTTCGGGGGGTAATTTTTGGGCGCGGCTGTGCCTGCGGCCCATTTTTGGCACACAGAGGGTGCTCGCAATGTCTCGCCCCATTCCGAGTCCGGCGGACGAAGTTGGCCAGCCCCTCCACCGAAGGCTATAGCCCGCCCGTTTTTTGGGCATTTTTGCGGCGGACGAACATGGGGACGGGACCTTCGGGAACTTATTTTTGGGCGCGGCTGTGCCCGCGGCCTATTTTTGCCACCCGGAGAATGCTCGCAAAGTCTCGCTCCATTCCGAGTCCGGCGGACGAAGTTGGCCAGCCCCTCCCCCCAAGGCTATAGCCCACCCGTTTTTTGGGCATTTTTGCGGCGGACGAACTTGGGGACGGGACCTTCGGGGGCTTATTTTTGGGTGCGGCTATGCCCGCGGCCTTTTTTTGGCACACGGAGGGCGCTCGCAAAGTCTCGCCGCATTCCGAGTCCGGCGGACGAAGTGGGCCAGCCCCTCCCCCCAAGGCCATAGCCCACCCATTTTTTGGGCATTTTTGCGGCGGATGAACTTGGGGACGGGACCTTCGGGGGCTTATTTTTGGGCGCGGCTGTGACCGCGGCCTATTTTTGGCACACGGAGGGCGGTCGCAAAGTCTCGCCCCATTCCGAGTCCGGCGGACGAAGTCGTCCAGCCCGTCCCCCCAAGGCTATAGCCCACCCGTTTTTTGGGCATTTTGGCGGCGGACGAACTTGGGGACGGGACCTTCGGGGGGCTTATTTTTAGGCGCGATTGTGCCCGCGGATTAATTTTGGCACACGGAGGGCGCTCGCAAAGTCTCGCCCCATTCCGAGTTCGGCGGACGAAGTTGGCCAGCCCCTGCCCCCAAGGCTATAGCCCACCCGTTTTTTGGGCATTTTTTCGGCAGACAAACTTGGGGACGGGACCTTAGGGGGCTTATTTTTGGGTGCGGCTGTGCCCGCGGCCTATTTTTGGCACACGGAGGGCGGTCGCAAAGTCTCGCCCCATTCCGAGTCCGGCGGACGAAGTTGGCCTGCCCCTCCCCCCAAGGCTATAGCCCTCCCGTTTTATGGGCATTTTTGCGGCGGGCGAACATGGGGACGGGACCTTCGGGGGCTTATTTTTGGGCGCGGCTGTGCCCCCATTCTATTTTTGGCACACGGAGGGCGCTCGAAAAGTCTCGTCCCATTCCGAGTCCGGCGGACGAAGTGGGCCAGCCCCTCCCCCCAAGGCTATATCCCACCCGTTTTTTGGGCATTTTTTCGGCGGACGAACCTGGGGACGGGACCTTCGGGGGCTTGTTTTTGGGTCCGGCTGTGCCTACGGTCTATTTTTGGCACACGGAGGGCGCTCGCAAAGTCTCGCCCCATTCCGAGTCCGGCGGACGAAGCTGGCCAGCCCCTCCCCCCAAGGCTATAGCCCACCCGTTTTTTGGGCATTTTTACGGCGGACGAACATGGGGACGGGACCTTCGGGGGCTTATTTTTGGGCGCGGCTATGCCCGCGACCTATTTTTGGAACACGGAGGGTGCTCACAAAGTCACGCCCCATTCCGAGTTCGGCGGACGAAGTTGGCCAGCCCCTCCCCCCAAGGCTATAGCCCACCCGTTTTTTGGGCATTTTTGCGGCGGACGAACTTGGGGACGGGACCTTCGGGGGCTTATATTTGGGTGCGGCTATGCCCGCGGCCTATTTTTGGCACACGGAGGGCGCTCGCAAAGTCTCGCCGCATTCCGAGTCCGGCGGACGAGTGGGCTGAGCCTCCCCCCAAGGCTATAGCCCACCCGTTTTTTGGGCATTTTTGCGGCGGACGAACTTGGGGACGGGACCTTCGGGGGCTTATTTTTGGGTGCGGCTGTGCCCGCGGCCTATTTTTGGCACACGGAGGGCGGTCGCAAAGTCTCGCCCCATTCCGAGTCCGGCGGATTTGCCGCTCCAGCCTGGCGCCCCCCAAGGCTATAGCCCACCCGTTTTTTGGGCATTTTGGCGGCGGACGAACTTGGGCACGGGACCTTCGGGGGCTTATTTTTAGGCGCGATTGTGCCCGTGGCCTATTTTTGGCACACGGAGGGCGCTCGCAAAGTCTCGCCCCATTCCGAGTTCGGCGGACGAAGTTGGCCAGCCCCTGCGCCCAAGGCTATAGCCCACCCGTTTTTTGGGCATTTTTTCGGCGGACGAACTTGGGGACGGGACCTTAGGGGGCTTATTTTTGGGTGCGGCTGTGCCCGCGGCCTATTTTTGGCATACGGAGGGCGGTCGTAAAGTCTCGCCCCATTCCGAGTCCTGCGGACGATGTGGGCCATCCCCTCCCCCCAAGGACATAGCCCACCCTTTTTTTGGGCATTTTTTCGGCGGACGAACTTGGGGACGGGACCTTCGGCGCTTGTTTTGGGCACGGCTGTACCCGGCCTATTTTTGGCACACGGAGGGCGCCGCAAAGTCTCGCCCCATTCCGAGTTCGCGGACGGTTGGCCAGCCTCGCGCCAAGGCTATAGCCCACCCGCTTTTGGGAATTTTTTCGGCGGACGAACTTGGGGACGGGACCTTCGGGGCTTATTTTTGGGTGCGGCTGTGCCTGCGGCCTATTTTTGGCACACGGAGGGCGGTCGCAAAGTCTCGCCCATTCCGAGTCCGGCGGAAGTCGCCCAGCCCGGCCCCCAAGGCTATAGCCCACCCGCTTTTGGGCATTTTGGCGGACGAACTTGGGCACGGGACCTTCGGGGCTTATTTTTAGGCGCGATTGTGCCCGTGGCCTATTTTTGGCACACGGAGGGCGCTCGCAGTCTCGCCCATTCCGAAGTTCATTGGCCAGCCTCGCGCCCAAGGCTATAGCCCACCCGCTGGGCATTTTTCGGCGGACGAACTTGGGGACGGGACCTTAGGAGGCTTATTTTTGGGTACGGCTGAGCCGGCCTATTTTTGGCACACGGAGGGCGGTCCGCAAAGTCTCGCCCCATTCCGAGTCCGCGGACGGTGGGCCAGCCTCCTCCCAAGGCCATAGCCCACCCATTTTTGGGCATTTTTGCGGCGGACGAACTTGGGGACGGGACCTTCGGCGCTTGTTTTTGGGCACGGCTGTGCCTGCGCCTATTTTTGGCACACGGAGGGCGCTGCAAAGTCTCGCCCCATTCCGAGTCCGGCGGACGTCGCCCAGCCTCCCCCAAGGCCATAGCCCACCCATTTTTTGGGCATTTTTGCGGCGGACGAACTTGGGGACGGGACCTTCGGGCACTTGTTATTGTACGCGGCTGCGCCCGCCGCCTATTTTTCACACACAGAGTGCGCTCGCAAAGTATCGCCCCATTCAGAGTCCGGCGGAAGAATTAGGCCAGCCCCTCCCCCCAAGGATATTGCCCACCCGTTTTTTGGGCATTTTTGCGGCGGACGAACTTGGGGACGGGACCATCGGGGGCTTGTTTTTGGGAGCGGCAATAACCGCTGCCTATTTTTGGCACACGGAGGGCGCTCGCAAAGTCTCGCCCCATTCCGAGTCCGCGGACGAAGTGGGCCAGCCCTCCCCAAGGCTATAGCCCACCCATTTTTGGTCATTTTTGAGGCGGACGAACTTGGGGACGGGACCTTCGGCGCTTATTTTTGGGCACGGCTGTGCCCATGCCTATTTTTGGCACTCAGAGGGCCGCCGCAAAGTCTCGGCCCATTCCGAGTCCGCGGACGGTTGGCCAGCCCTCCCCAAGGCTATAGCCCACCCGCTTTTGGGCATTTTTGCGGACGAATATGAGGACGGGACCTTCGGGTGCTTGTTTTTGGGCGCGGCTGTGACCGCAGCCTATTTTTGCCACACGGAGGGTGCTCGCAGTCTCACCCCATTCCGAGTCCGGGACGGATCCAGCCCTCCCCAAGGCCATAGCCCACGCGTTTTGGGCATTTTTGCGGCGGACGAACTTGGGGACGGGACCTTCGGCGCATATTTTGGGCACGTCCGTGCCCAAGGCCTATTTTTGGCACACGGAGGGCGCTGCAGTCTCGCCCCATTCCGAGTCCGGCGGACGAACTTGGCCAGCCCTCCCCCAACGCTATAGCCCACCCATTTTTGGGCATTTTTGCGACGAACTTGGGGACGGGACCTTCGGGCGCTTGTTTTGGATACGGCTGTGCCCGCGTCTATTTTTCACACACAGAGGGCGCTCGTAAAGTCTCGCCCCATTCCAGTACGGCGGATCGCCAGCCCTCCCCAAGGCTATAGCCCACCCGCTTGGGCATTTTTGCGGACGAACTTCGGACGGGACCTTCGGGCGCTTGTTTTTGGGTGCAGCTGTGCCCGCAGCCTATTTTCGGCACACGGAGGGCGCTCGCAAAGTCTCACCCCATTCCGAGTCCGGCGGACGAAGTGGTTCAGCCCTCCCACCAAGGCTATAGCCCACCCGTTTTTTGGGCATTTTTGCAAGCGGACGAACTGGGGACGGACCTTCGGGTGCTTGTTTTTGGGCGTGGCTGTGCCCGCTGCCTATTTTTGGCACACGGAGGGCGCTCGCAAAGTCTCGCCCCATTCTGAGTCCGGCGGACGAAGTTGGACAGCCCCTTCCCCCTAGGCTATAGCACACCCGTTTTTTGGGCATTTTTGCGGCGGAAGAACTTGGGGACGGGACCTTAGGGCGCTTGTTTTTGGGCACGGCTGTGCCCGCGGCCTATTGTTGGCACATGGAGGGTGCTCGCACAGTCTCGCCCCATTCCGAGTCCGGCGGACGAAGTGGGCCAGCCCCTCCCCCCAAGGCTATAGCCCACCCGTTTTTTGGGCATTTTTGCGGCGGACGAACTGGGGGACGGGACCTTCGGGCGCTTGTTTTTGGGCGTGGCTGTGCCCACTGCCTATTTTTGGCACACGGAGGGCGCTCGCAAAGTCTCGCCCCACTCTGAGTCCGGCGGACGAAGTTGGCCAGCCCCTTCCCCCTAGGCTATAGCCCACCCGTTTTTTGGGCATTTTTGCGGCGGAAGAACTTGGGGACGGGACCTTCGGGCGCTTATTTTTGGGCGCGGCTGTGCCTGCAGACTATTTTTGGAACACGGAGGGCGCTCGCAAAGTCTCGCCCCATTCCGAGTCCGGCGGACGAAGTAGGCAGGCCCCTCCCCCCAAGGCTATAGCCCACCCGCTTTTGGGCAATTTTGGCATGGCGGACGAACTTGGGGACGGGACCTTCGGGCGCTTGTTTTTGGGTGCAGCTGTGCCCGCAGCCTATTTTCGGCACACCGAGGGCACTGCAGTCTCGCCCCATTCCGAGTCCGGCGGACGGGGCCAGCCCCTCCCCCCAAGGCTATAGCCCACCCATTTTTTGGGCATTTTGGCGGCGGACGAACTTGGGCACGGGACCTTCGGGGGCTTATTTTTAGGCGCGAGTGTGCCGATGGCCTATTTTTGGCACACGGAGGGCGCTCGCAAAGTCTCGCCCCATTCCGAGTTCGGCGGATTTGGTTGGCTGGAGCCCTCGCGCCAAGGCTATAGCCCACCCGCTTTTGGGCATTTTTTCGGACGAACTTGGGGACGGGACCTTAGGGGGCTTATTTTTGGGTGCGGCTGTGCCCGCGGCCTATTTTTGGCACACGGAGGGCGGTCGTAAAGTCTCGCCCCATTCCGAGTCCGGCGGACGAAGTGGGCCAGCCCCTCCCCAAGGCTATAGCCCACCCATTTTTGGGCATTTTGCGGCGGGACGAACTTGGGCACGGGACCTTCGGGGCTTATTTTTAGGCGCGATTGTGCCTATTTTTGGTACACGGAGGGCGCCGCAGTCTCGCCCCATTCCGAGTTCGGCGGACGAAGTTGGCCAGCCCCTGCGCCCAAGGCTATAGCCCACCCGTTTTTTGGGCATTTTTTCGGCGGACGAACTTGGGGACGGGACCTTAGGGGGCTTGTTTTTGGGAGCGGCTGTGCCCGCGGCCTATTTTTGGCACACGGAGGGGGGTCGAATAGTCTCGCCCCATTCCGAGTTCGGCGGTCGATGAGGGCCAGCCCCTCCGCCCAAGGCCATAGCCCACCCATTTTTTGGGCATTTTTGCGGCGGACGAACTTGGGGACGGGACCTTCGGGCGCTTGTTTTTGGGCACGGCTGTGCCCGCGGCCTATTTTTGGCACACGGAGGGCGCTCGCAAAGTCTCGCCCCATTCCGAGTTCGGCGGACGAAGTTGGCCAGCCCCTCCCCCCAAGGCTATAGCCCACCCGTTTTTTGGGCATTTTTTCGGCGGACGAACTTGGGGACGGGACCGTCGGGGGCTTATTTTTGGGGGCGGGTGTGCCGCATTTTTGCACACGGAGGCGGTCGCAAAGTCTCGCCCCATTCCGAGTCCGGCGGACGGTCGTCCCAGCCCGTCCCCCAAGGCTATAGCCCACCCGCTTTTGGGCATTTTGGCGGCGGACGAACTTGGGCACGGGACCTTCGGGGGCTTATTTTTAGGCGCGATTGTGCCCGTGGCCTATTTTTGGCACACGGAGGGCGTTCGCAAAGTCTCGCCCCATTCCGAGTACGGCGGACGAAGTTGGCCAGCCCCTCCCCCCAAGGCACTAGCACCCCCGTTTTTGGGACATGTGTTCGGCGGCCGAACTTGGGGACGGGACCGGAGGGGGCTTATTTGTGGGGGCGGCTGTGCCCGCGGGCTATTTTTGGCACACGGAGGGCGGTCGCAAAGTCTCGCCCCATTCCGAGTCCGGCGGACGAAGTGGGCCAGCCCCTCCCCCCAAGGCCATAGCCCACCCATTTTTTGGGCATTTTTGCGGCGGACGAACTTGGGCACGGGACCTTCGGTGCTTTTTTGGGCGGCGGCTCTATTTTACGGAGGGCGCTGCAGTCTCGCCCTTCCTCCCCAATGGCGCGGGACGAACTTGGGGACGGGACCTTCTGGCACTTGTTTTTGACGGCGCTGCGCCTATTTTTCACACAGAGGGCGCTGCAAAGTCTCGCCCATTCCGAGTCCGCGGACAGTCGCCAGCCCTCCCCAAGGCTATAGCCCACCCGCTTTTGGGCATTTTGCGGGCGGACGAACTTGGGGACGGGACCATCGGGCGCTTGTTTTTGAGTGCGCCATAACTGCCGCCTATTTTTGGCACACGGAGGGCGCTGCAAAGTCTCGCCCCATTCCGAGTCCGGCGATGGGCCAGCCCTCCCCCAAGGCTATAGCCCACCCATTTTTTGGTCATTTTTGAGGCGGACGAACTTGGGGACGGGACCTTCGGGCGCTTATTTTTGGGCACGGCTGTGCCCGCGGCCTATTTTTGGCACCCAGAGGGCCGTCGCAAAGTCTCGGCCCATTCCGAGTCCGCGGACGGTTGGCCAGCCCCTCCCCCCAAGGCTATAGCCCACCCGTTTTTTGGGCATTTTTGCGGCGGACGAATATGAGGACGGGACCTTCGGGTGCTTGTTTTTGGGCGCGGCTGTGACCGCAGCCTATTTTTGCCACACGGAGGGTGCTCGCAAAGTCTCACCCCAATACGAGTCCGCGGACGAGTGGGCCAGCCCCTCCCCCCAAGGCCATAGCCCACCCGTTTTTTGGGCATTTTTGCGGCGGACGAACTTGGGGACGGGACCTTCGGGCGCATATTTTTGGGCACGTCCGTGCCCAAGGCCTATTTTTGGCACACGGAGGGCGCTCGCAAAGTCTCGCCCCATTCCGAGTCCGGCGGACGAACTTGGCCAGCCCCTCCCCCCAACGCTATAGCCCACCCATTTTTTGGGCATTTTTGCGGCGGACGAACTTGGGGACGGGACCTTCGGGCGCTTGTTTTTGGATACGGCTGTGCCCGCGGCCTATTTTTCACACACAGAGGGCGCTCGTAAAGTCTCGCCCCATTCCGAGTACGGCGGACGAAGTCGGCCAGCCCCTCCCCCCAAGGCTATAGCCCACCCGTTTTTTGGGCATTTTTGCGGCGGACGAACTTCGGGACGGGACCTTCGGGCGCTTGTTTTTGGGTGCAGCTGTGCCCGCAGCCTATTTTCGGCACACGGAGGGCGCTCGCAAAGTCTCACCCCATTCCGAGTCCGGCGGACGAAGTGGTTCAGCCCCTCCCACCAAGGCTATAGCCCACCCGTTTTTTGGGCATTTTTGCGGCGGACGAACTGGGGGACGGGACCTTCGGGTGCTTGTTTTTGGGCGTGGCTGTGCCCGCTGCCTATTTTTGGCACACGGAGGGCGCTCGCAAAGTCTCGCCCCATTCTGAGTCCGGCGGACGAAGTTGGACAGCCCCTTCCCCCTAGGCTATAGCACACCCGTTTTTTGGGCATTTTTGCGGCGGAAGAACTTGGGGACGGGACCTTAGGGCGCTTGTTTTTGGGCACGGCTGTGCCCGCGGCCTATTGTTGGCACATGGAGGGTGCTCGCACAGTCTCGCCCCAGTCCGAGTCCGGCGGACGAAGTTGGCCAGCCCCTCCCCCCAAGGCTATAGCCCACCCGTTTTTTGGGCATTTTTGCGGCGGACGAACTGGGGGACGGGACCTTCGGGCGCTTGTTTTTGGGCGTGGCTGTGCCCACTGCCTATTTTTGGCACACGGAGGGCGCTCGCAAAGTCTCGCCCCACTCTGAGTCCGGCGGACGAAGTTGGCCAGCCCCTTCCCCCTAGGCTATAGCCCACCCGTTGTCTGCGCATTTCAGCGGCGGAAGAACTTGGGGACGGGACCTTCGGGCGCTTATTTTTGGGCGCGGCTGTGCCTGCAGACTATTTTTGGAACACGGAGGCGCTGCAAAGTCTCGCCCCATTCCGAGTCCGGCGGACGAAGTAGGCAGGCCCCTCCCCCCAAGGCTATAGCCCACCCGTTTTTTGGGTAATTTTGCGGCGGACGAACTTGGGGACGGGACCTTCGGGCGCTTGTTTTTGGGAGCGGCTGTGCCCGCAGCCTATTTTCGGCACACCGAGGGCACTCGCAAAGTCTCTCCCCATTCCGAGTCCGGCGGATTTGGGCCAGCCCTCCCCAAGGCTATAGCCCACCCATTTTTGGGCATTTTTGAGGCGGACGAACTTGGGGACGGGACCTTCGGGCGCTTATTTTTGGGCATGGCTGTGCCTGCCTATTTTTTGGCACCCGGAGGGCCGTCGCAAAGTCTCAGCCCATTCCGAGTCCGGCGGACGAAGTTGGCCAGCCCCTCCCCCCAAGGCTATAGCCCACCCGTTTTTTGGGCATTCTTGCGGCGGACGATGATGAGGACGGGACCTTCGGGTGCTTGTTTTTGGGCGCGCCTGTGCCCGCAGCCTATTTTTGCCACACGGAGGGCGCTCGCAAAGTCTCACCCCATTCCGAGTCCGGCGGACGAAGTGGGCCAGCCCCTCCCCCCAAGGCTATAGCCCACCCGTTTTTTGGGCAATTTTGCGGCGGACGAACTTGGGGACGGGACCATCGGGCACTTGTTTTTGAGTGCGGCCGTAACCGCGGCCTATTTTTGGCACACGGAGGGCGCTCGCAAAGTCTCGCCCCATTCCGAGTCCGGCGGACGAAGTGGGCCAGCCCCTCCCCCCAAGGCTATAGCCCACCCATTTTTTGGGCATTTGTGAGGCGGACGAACTTGGGGACGTGACCTTCGGCGCTTATTTTTGGGCACGGCTGTGCCTGCGGCCTATTTTTGGCACCTGAGGGCCGCAAAGTCTCGGCCCATTCCGAGTCCGCGGACGTTGGCCAGCCCCTCCCCAAGGCTATAGCCCTCCCGCTTTTGGGCAATTTTGCGGCGGACGAACTTGGGGACGGGACCTTCGGGCGCTTGTTTTTGGGTGTAGCTGTGCCCGCAGCCTATTTTCGGCACACGGAGGGTGCTCGCAAAGTCTCGCCCCATTCCGAGTCCGGCGGACGAAGTGGGCCAGCCCCTCCCCCCAAGGCTATAGCCCACCCATTTTTTGGGCATTTTTGAGGCGGACGAACTTGGGGACGGGACCTTCGGGCGCTTGTTTTTGGGCACGGCTGTGCCCGCGGCCTATTTTTGGCACACGGAGGGCGCTCGCACAGTCTCGCCCCATTCCGAGTCCGGCGGACGAAGTTGGCCAGCCCCTCCCCCCAATGCTATAGCCCACCCGTTTTTTGGGCATTTTTGCGGCGGACGAACTTGGGGACGGGACCTTCGGGCACTTGTTTTTGGACGCGGCTGCGCCCGCGGCCTATTTTTCACACACAGAGGGCGCTCGCAAAGTCTCGCCCCATTCCGAGTCCGGCGGACGAAGTCGGCCAGCCCCTCCCCCCAAGGCTATAGCCCACCCGTTTTTTGGGCATTTTTGCGGCGGACGAACTTGGGGACGGGACCATCGGGCGCTTGTTTTTGAGTGCGGCCATAACTGCGGCCTATTTTTGGCACACGGAGGGCGCTCGCAAAGTCTCGCCCCATTCCGAGTCCGGCGGACGAAGTCGGCCAGCCCCTCCCCCCAAGGCTATAGCCCACCCCTTTTTTGGTCATTTTTGAGGCGGACGAACTTGGGGACGGGACCTTCGGGCGCTTAATTTTGGGCACGGCTGTGCCCGCGGCCTATTTTTGGCACCCAGAGGGCCGCCGCAGTCTCGGCCCATTCCGAGTCCGGACGGTTGGCCAGCCCCTCCCCCCAAGGCTATAGCCCACCCGTTTTTTGGGCATTTTTGCGGCGGACGAACTTGTGGACGGGACCTTCGGGTGCTTTTTTTTGGGAGCGGCTGTGACCGCAGCCTATTTTTGCCACACGGAGGGTGCTCGCAAACTCTCACCCCATTCCGAGTCCGGCGGATGCGGCCAGCCCCTCCCCCCAAGGCCATAACCCACCCGTTTTTTGGGGATGTTTGCGGCGTACGTACGTGGGGACGGGACCTTCTTGCGCGTGTTTTTGGGGACGTCCGTGCGCGAGGGCTATTTTTGGCACGCGGAGGCGCTGCACAGTCTCGCCCCATTCCGAGTCCGGGACGAACTTGGCGAGCCCTCCCCCAACGCTATAGCCCACCCATTTTTGGGCATTTTGCGGCGGACGAACTTGGGGACGGGACCTTCGGGCGCTTGTTTTTGGATACGGCTGTGCCCGCGGCCTATTTTTCACACACAGAGGGCGCTCGCAAAGTCTCGCCCCATTCCGAGTACGGCGGACGAAGTCGGCCAGCCCCTCCCCCCAAGGCTATAGCCCACCCGTTTTTTGGGCATTTTTGCGGCGGACGAAGATGGGGACGGGACCTTCGGTTGATTGTTTTTGGGAGCGCCTGTGCCCGCTGCCTATTTTTGCCACACTGAGGGCGCTCGCAAAGTCTCACCCCATTCCGAGTCCGGCGGACGAAGTGGGCCAGCCCCTCCCCCCATGGCTATAGCCCACCCGTTTTTTGGGCATTTTTGCGGCGGACGAACTTGGGGACGGGACCTTAGAGCGCTTATTTTTGGGCACGGCTGTGCCCGCGGCTATTTTGGCACACGAGGGCGCTCGCAAAGTCTCGTCCCATTCGAGTCCGGCGGACGAGGCCAGCCCCTCCCCAAGGCTATAGCCCACCCATTTTTTGGCATTTTTGCGGCGGACGAACTTGGGGACGGGACCATCGGGTGCTTATATTTGGGCGCGGCTGTGCCCGCAGCCGAAGTTTTTGGCACACGGAGGGCGCTGCAAAGTCTCGCCCATTCCAAGTCCGCGGACGGTTGGCCAGCCCCTCCCCAAGGCTATAGCCCACCCATTTTTGGGCATTTTGCGGCGGGCGTACTTGGGGACGGGACCTTCGGACGCTTGTTTTGGGCACGGCTGTGCCTATTTTTGGCACACACACGGAGGGCGCTGCACAGTCTCGCCGCATTCCGAGTCCGCGGACGAACTTGGCCAGCCCCTCCCCAACGCTATAGCCCACCCATTTTTGGGCATTTTTGCGGCGGACGAACTTGGGGACGGGACCTTCGGTGCTTGTTTTGATACGGCTGTGCCCGCCTATTTTTCACACACAGAGGGTGCTGCAAAGTCTCGCCCCATTCCGAGTACGGCGGATTTGTCGCCAGCCCTCCCCCCAAGGCTATAGCCCACCCGTTTTTTGGCATTTTTGCGGCGGACGAACTTGGGCACGGGACCTTAGAGCGCTTATTTTTGGGGATGGCTGTGCCCGCGGCCTATTTTTCACACACCGAGGGCGCTCGCAAAGTCTTGTCCCATTCTGAGTCCGGCGGACGAAGTGGGCCAGCCCCTCCCCCCAAGGCTATAGCCCACCCGTTTTTTGGGCATTTTTGCGGCGGACGAACTTGGGGACGGGACCTTAGAGCGCTTATTTTTGGTCACGGCTGTGCCCGTGGCCTAGTTTTGGCACACGAGGGCGCTCGCACAGTCTCGTCCCATTCGAGTCCGCGGACGAGGCCAGCCCCTCCCCCAAGGCTATAGCCCACCCATTTTGGGCATCTTTGCGGCGGACGAACTTGGGGACGGGACCATCGGGTGCTTATATTTGGCGCGGCTGTGCCCACAGCCTAGTTTTGGCACACGAGGGCGCTCGCAAATTCTCTCCCCATTCAATGTTCGGCGGACGCAGTTTGCAAGCACCTCCCCCCAAGGCTATAGCCCACCCTTTTTTTGGGCATTTTTGCGGCGGTCGTACTTGGTGACGGGACCTTCGGACGCTTGTTTTTGGGCGCGGCTGTGCCCGCGGCCTATTTTTGGCACATGGAGGGCGCTCATAAAGTCTCGCACCATTCCGAGTCCGCGGACGAAGATGTCCAGCCCCTCCCCACAATGCTATAGCCCAACCGAGTTTTGGGCAATTTTTCGGCCGACGACAATGGGGACGGGACCTTCGGGAGCTTGTTTTGGGCGCGGCTGTGCCATGGGTTATTTTTGGCACACGGAGGGCGCCGCAAAGTCTCGCCCCATTCCGAGTCCGGGCGGATTGGCAAGCCCCTCCCCCAAGGCTATAGCCCACCCGCTTTTGGGCTTTTTGGGGACGAACTTGGGGACGGGACCCTCGGGGGCAGGTTTTTGGTCGCGGCAGTGCCCGAATACTATTTTTGGCACACGGAGGGAGCACGCAAAGACACCCCCCATGGCGAGTCCGCCGGACGAAGTTGGCCAGCCACTCCACCCAAGGCTATTGCCCACCCGTTTTTTGGGCATTTTTGCGGCGGACGAACTTGGGGGCGGGACCTTCGGTCGCTTGTTTTTGGGTGCGGCTGTGCCCGCAGCCTATTTTTGGCACACGGAGGGTGCTCGCAAAGTCTCGCCCCATTGCGAGTCCGGCGGACGAAGTTGGCCAGCCCCACCCCCCAAGGCTATTGCCCACCCGTTTTTTGGGCATTTTTGCGGCGGACGAACTTGGGGGCGGGACCTTCGGGCGCTTGTTTTTTTGTGCGGCTGTGCCCGCGGCCTATTTTTGGCACACGGAGGGCACTCGCAAAGTCTCGCCCCATTCCGAGTCCGGCGGACGAAGTTGGCCAGCCCTCCCCCAAGGCTATAGCCCACCCGTTTTGGGCATTTTGCGGCGTACGAACTTGGGGACGGGACCTTCGGTGCTTGTTTTGGGCGCGGCTGTGCCTGCGGCCTATTTTCAAACGGAGGGCGGTCGCAAAGTCTCGCCCATTCCGAGTCCGCGGACGAAGTTGGGCTGCCCCTCCCCAAGGCTATAGCCCACCCGCTTTGGGCATTTTGCAGACGAACTTGGGGACGGAACCTTAGAGCGCTTATTTTTGGGCACGGCTGTGCCCACGGCCTATTTTTGGCACACGGAGGGCGCTCGCAAAGTCTTGTCCCAGTCTGAGTCCGGCGGACGAAGTTGGCCAGCCCCTCCCCCCAAGGCTATAGCCCACCCGTTTTTTGGGCATCTTTGCGGCGGACGAACTTGTGGACGGGACCATCGGGTGCTTATATTTGGGCGCGCTGTGCCTAGTTTTGGCACACGGAGGGCGCTCGCAAAGTCTAGTCCCAGTCCGAGTCCGGCGGACGAAGTTGGCAAGCCCCTCCCCCCAAGGCTATAGCCCACCCGTTTTTTGGGCATTTTTGCGGGGGACGAACTTGGGGACGGGACCTTCGGGTGCATGTTTTTGGTCGCGGCTGTGCCCGTATTCTATTTTTGGCACACGGAGGGCGCTCGCAAAGTCTCGCCCCATTGCGAGTCCGGCGGATTGTTGGCCAGCCCTCCCCCAAGGCTATTGCCCACCCGTTTTTGGGCATTTTGCGAGACTTGGGGCGGGACCTTCGGTCCCTTGTTTTTGGGTGCGGCTGTGCCCGCTGCCTATTTTTGGCACACGGAGGGCGCTCGCAAAGTCTCGCCCCATTGCGAGTCCGGCGGACGAAGTTGGCCAGCCCCTCCCCCCAAGGCTATTGCCCACCCGTTTTTTGGGCATTTTTGCGGCGGACGAACTTGGGGGCGGGACCTTCGGGCGCTTGTTTTTGGGTGCGGCTGTGCCCGCGGCCTATTTTTGGCACACGGAGGGCACTCGCAAAGTCTCGCCCCATTCCGAGTCCGGCGGACGAAGTTGGCCAGCCCCTCCCCCCAAGGCTATAGCCCACCCGTTTTTTGGGCATTTTTGCGGCGTACGAACTTGGGGACGGGACCTTCGGGTGCTTGTTTTTGGGCGCGGCTGTGCCCGCGGCCTATTTTTGGCAAACGGAGGGCGGTCGCAAAGTCTCGCCCCATTCCGAGTCCGGCGGATTGCTGGCTGCCCTCCCCAAGGCTATAGCCCACCCGTTTTTTGGGCATTTTTGCGGCAGACGAACTTGGGGACGGAACCTTAGAGCGCTTATTTTTGGGCACGGCTGTGCCCACGGCCTATTTTTGGCACACGGAGGGCGCTCGCAAAGTCTTGTCCCAGTCTGAGTCCGGCGGACGAAGTTGGCCAGCCCCTCCCCCCAAGGCTATAGCCCACCCGTTTTTTGGGCATCTTTGCGGCGGACGAACTTGTGGACGGGACCATCGGGTGCTTATATTTGGGCGCGGCTGTGCCCGCGGCCTAGTTTTGGCACACGGAGGGCGCTCGCAAAGTCTCGCCCCATTCCGAGTCCGGCGGACGAAGTTGGCCAGCCCCTCCCCCCAAGGCTATAGCCCACCCGTTTTTTGGGCATTTTTGCGGCGGACGAACTTGGGGATGGGACCTTCGGGTGCTTGTTTTTGGGCGCGGCTGTGGCCGAAGCCTATTTTTGGAACACGGAGTGCACTCGCACAGTCTCGCCCCATTCCGAGTCCGGTGGACGAAGTTGGCCAGCCCCTCCCCCCAATGCTATAGCCCACCCGTTTTTTGGGCATTTTTGCGGCGGACGAACTTGGGGACGGGACCTTCGGGCACTTGTTTTTGGACGCGGCTGCGCCCGCGGCCTATTTTTCACACACATAGGGCGCTCGCAAAGTCTCACCCCATTCCGAGTCCGGCGGACGAAGTCGGCCAGCCCCTCCCCCCAAGGCTATAGCCCACCCGTTTTTTGGGCATTTTTGCGGCGGACGAACTTGGGCAAGGGACCTTAGAGAGAGTAATTTAGGGCGAGGATGTGCCCGAGGCGTATTTTTGGCAAACGGAGGGCGCTCGCAAAGTCGTGTCCCAGTCAGAGTCCGGCGGACGAAGTTGGCCAGCCCACCCCCAAAGGCTATAGCCCACCCGTTTTTTGGGCATCTTTGCGGCGGACGAACTTGGGGACGGGACCATCGGGTGCTTATATTGGGGCGCGGCTGTGTCCGTGGCCTAGTTTTGGCACACGGAGGGCGCTCGCAAAGTCTCGCCCCATTCCGAGTCCGGCGGACGAAGTGGGCCTGCCCCTCCCCCCAAGGCTATAGCCCACCCGTTTTTTGGGCATTTTTGCGGCGGACGAACTTGGGGATGCGACCTTCGGGTGCTTTTTTTTGGGCGCGGCTGTGCCCGCGACCTATTTTTGGAAAACGGAGGGCGCTCGCAAAGTCTCGCCCCATTCCGAGTCCGGCGGACGAAGTTGGCCATCCCCTGCCCCCAAGGCTATAGCCCACCCGTTTTTTGGGCATTTTTGCGGCGGACTAACTTGGGGACGGGACCTTCGTGCACTGCTTTTCGGCGCGCTGTGCCCGCCTATTTTTGACACACGGAGGGTGCTCGGAAAGTCTCGCCCCATTCCAAATCCGGCGGACGATGATGGCCAGCCCCTCCCCCGAAGGCTATAGCCCACCCGTTTTTTGGGCATTTTTGCGGCGGACAAACTTGAGGACGGGTCCTTCGGGCGCGGCTGTGCCCGAAGACTATTTTTTGCACACGGAGGGTGCTCGCAAAGTCTCGCCCCATTCCGAGTCCGGCGGACGAAGTTGGCTAGCCCCTCCCCCCAAGGCTATAGCCCACCCGTTTTTTGTGCATTTTTGCGGCGGACGAACTTGGGGACGGGACCTTCGGGTGCTTGTTTTTGGGCGCGTTTGTGCCCGCAGCCTATTTTTGGCAAACGGAGGGCGCTCGCAAAGTCTCGCCCCATTCCAAGTCCGGCGGACGAAGTTGGGCTGCCCCTCCCCCCAAGGCTATAGCCCACCCGTTTTTTGGGCATTTTTGCGGCAGACGAACTTGGGGATGGAACCTTCGGGCGCTTCTTTTTTGGGCGCGGCTGTGCCCGCGGCCTATTTTTGGCACACGGAGGGCGCTCTTAAAGTCTCACCCCATTCCGAGTCCGGCGGACGAAGGTGGCCATCCCCTCCCCCCAAGGCTATAGCCACCTGTTTTTTGGGCATTTTTGCGGCGGACTAACTTGGGGACGGGACATTTGGGCGCGGCTGTGCCCGCGGCCTATGTTTGGCACACGGAGGGCGCTCGTAAAGACTCACACCATTCCGAATCCGGCGGACGAAGTTAGCCATCCCCTTTCCCCAAGGCTATAAACCACCCGTTTTTTAGGCATTTTTGCGGCGGACTAACTTGGGCACGGGACCTTAGAGTGCTTATTTTTGGGCACGGCTGTGCCCGCGGCCTATTTTTGACACACGGAGGGTGCTTGCAAAGTCTCGCCCCATTCCGAATCCGGCGGACGATGTTGGCTAGCCCCTCCCCCCAAGGCTATAGCCCACCCGTTTTGTGGGCATTTTTGCGGCGGACAAACTTGAGGACGGGACCTTCGGGTGCTTGTTTTTTTGCGCGGCTGTGCCCGCGGCCTATTTTTGGCAAACGGAGGGCGCTCGCAAAGTCTCACCCCATTCCGAGTCCGGCGGACGAAGTTGGCCAGCCCCTCCCCCCAAGGCTATAGCCCACCCGTTTTTTGGGCATTTTTGCGGCAGACGAACTTGGGGACGGGACCTTCGGGCGCTTGTTTTTGGACACGGCTGTGCCCGCGGCCTATTTTTGGCACACGGAGGGCACACGCAAAGTCTCACCCCATTCCGAGTCCGGCGGACGAAGTTGGCCAGCCCCTCCCCCGAAGGTTATAGCCCACCCGTTTTTTGGGCATTTTTGAGGCGGACGCACTTGGGAACGGGACCTTCGGGCGCTTATTTTTGGGTGTGGCTGCGCCCGCGGCCTATTTTTGGCACATGGAGGGCGTTTGCAAAGTCTCGCCCCATTCCGAGCCCGGCGGACGAGGTTGGCAAGCCCCTCCCCCCAAGGCTATAGCCCACCCGTTTTTTGGGCATTTTTGCGGCGGACGAACTTGGGGACGGGACCTTCGGGCGCTTCTTTTTGGACGCTGCTGTGCCCATGGGCTATTTTTGGGACTCGGAGGGCATTTGTATAGTCTCGCCCCATTCCGAGTCCGGCGGACGAAGTTGGCCAGCCCCTCCCCCCAAGGCTATAGCCCACCCGTTTTTTGGGCATTTTTGCGGCGGACGAACTTGGGGACGGAACCTTCGGGGGCTTATTTTTGGGCACGGCTGTGCCCACGGCCTATTTTTGGCAAACGGAGGGCACACGCAAAGTCTCACCCCATTCCGAGTCCGGCGGACGAAGTGGGCCAGCCCCTCCCCCGAAGGTTATAGCCCACCCGTTTTTTGGGCATTTTTGAGGCGGACGCACTTGGGAACGGGACCTTCGGGCGCTTATTTTTGGGTGTGGCTGCGCCCGCGGCCTATTTTTGGCACACGGAGGGCGTTCGCAAAGTCTCGCCCCATTCCGAGCCCGGCGGACGAGGTTGGCAAGCCCCTCCCCCCAAGGCTATAGCCCACCCGTTTTTTGGGCATTTTTGCGGCGGACGAACTTGGGGACGGAACCTTCGGGGGCTTATTTTTGGGCACGGCTGTGTCCGTGGCCTATGTTTGGCACATGGAGGGTGCTCGCAAAGTCTCGCCCCATTCCGAGTCCGGCGGACGAAGTTGGCCAGCCCCTCCCCCCAAGGCTATAGCCCACCCGTTTTTTGGGCATTTTTGCGGCGGACGAACTTGGGGACGGGACCTTCGGGTACTTATTTTTTAGCGCGGCTGTGCCCGCAGCCTATTTTTGGCACTCGGAGGGCGCTCGCATAGTCTAGCCCCATTCCGAGTCCGGCGGACGAAGTTGGCCAGCCCCTCCCCCCAAGGCTATAGCCCACCCGTTTTTTGGGCATTTTTGCGGCGGACGAATTTGGTGACGGGACCTTCGGGCGCTTGTTTTTGGTGCGGCTGTGCCCGCGGCCTATTTCTGGCACACCGAGGGTGCTCGCAAAGTCTCGCCCCATTCCGAGTCCGGCGGATGAAGTGGGCCAGCCCCTCCCCCCAAGGCTATAGCCCACCCGTTTTTTGGGCATTTTTGCGGCGGACGAACTTGGGGACGTGACCTTCGGGCGCTTATTTTTGGTTGCAGCTGTGCCCGCGGCCTATTTTTGGCACTCGGAGGGCGCTCTTAAAGTCTCGCCCCATTCCGAGTCCGGCGGACGAAGTGGGCCAGCCCCTCCCCCCAAGGCTATAGCCCACCCGTTTTTGGGCATTTTTGCGGCGGACGAACTTGGGGACGGGACCTTCGGGCGCTTGTTTTTGGGCGCGGCTGTGCCCGTGGTCTATTTTTAGCACACGGGGGGCACTCGCAAAGTCTCGCCCCATTCCGAGTCCGGCGGACGAAGTGGGCCAGCCCCACCCCCCAAGGCTATAACCCACCCATTTTTGGGGCATTTTTGCGGCGGATGAACTTGGGGACGGGAGCTTCGGGCTATTATTTTTGGGAGCGGCTGTGCCCACGGCCTATTTTTTTCACTCGGAGGGAGCTCGCAAAGTCTCGCCCCATTCCGAGTCCGGCGGACGGCGGGGCCAGCCCTCCCCAAGGCTATAGCCCACCCGTTTTTGGGCATTTTTGCGGCGGATGAACTTGGGGACGGGACCTTCGGGCGCTTGTTTTTGTGCGCGGCTGTGCCCGCGGTCTATTTTTGGCACACGGAGGGCGCTCGTAAAGTCTCGCCCCATTCCGAGTCCGCGGACGGTGGGCCAGCCCTCCCCCAAGGCTATAGCCCTCCCGTTTTTGGGCATTTTTGCGGCGGTTGTAGTTGGGTACGGGACCTTCGGGCGCGTATTTTTAGGCGCGGCTTTGCCCGTGGCCTATTTTTGGCACACGGAGCGCGCTCGTAAAGTCTCGCCCCATTCCGAGTCCGGCGGACGAAGTTGGCCAGCCCCTCCCCCCAAGGCTATAGCCCACCCGTTTTTTGGGCATTTTTGCGGTGGACGACCTTGGGGTCGGGAACTTCGGGTTCTTATTTTTGGCTGCGGCTGTGCCAGCGGCCTATTTTTGGCACTTGGAGGCGCTCGCAAAGTCTCGCCCCATTCCGAGTCCGCGGACGGTGGGCCAGCCTCCCCCAAGGCTATAGCCCACCCGTTTTTTGGGCATTTTTGCGGGGGACAAACTTGGGGCCGGGACATTCGGGCGCTTATTTTTGGGCGCGGCTGTGCCAGCGGCCTATTTTGGGCACTCGGAGGGCGCTCGCAAAGTCTCGCCCCATTCCGAGTCCGGCGGACGAAGTTGGCCAGCCCCTCCCCCCAAGGCTATAGCCCACCCGTTTTTTGGGCATTTTTGCGGTGGACGACCTTGGGGACGGGACCTTCGGGCGCTTATTTTTGGGTGCGGCTGTGGCCGCGGCCTATTTTTGGCACACGGAGCAAAGTCTCGCCCCATTCCGAGTCCGGCGGACGAAGTTGGCCAGCCCCTCCCCCCAAGGCTATAGCCCACCCGTTTTTTGGGCATTTTTGCGGCGGACGAACTTGGGGACGTGACCTTCGGGCGCTTATTTTTGGTTGCAGCTGTGCCCGCGGCCTATTTTTGGCACTCGGAGGGCGCTCTTAAAGTCTCGCCCCATTCCGAGTCCGGCGGACGAAGTGGGCCAGCCCCTCCCCCCAAGGCTATAGCCCACCCGTTTTTGGGCATTTTTGCGGCGGACGAACTTGGGGACGGGACCTTCGGGCGCTTGTTTTTGGGCGCGGCTGTGCCCGTGGTCTATTTTTAGCACACGGGGGGCACTCGCAAAGTCTCGCCCCATTCCGAGTCTGGCGGACGAAGTGGGCCAGCCCCACCCCCCAAGGCTATAACCCACCCATTTTTGGGGCATTTTTGCGGCGGATGAACTTGGGGACGGGAGCTTCGGGCTATTATTTTTGGGAGCGGCTGTGCCCACGGCCTATTTTTTTCACTCGGAGGGAGCTCGCAAAGTCTCGCCCCATTCCGTGTCCGGCGGATGAAGTGGGCCAGCCCCTCCCCCCAAGGCTATAGCCCACCCGTTTTTGGGCATTTTTGCGGCGGACGAATTTGGTGACGGGACCTTCGGGCGCTTGTTTTTGGTGCGGCTGTGCCCGCGGCCTATTTCTGGCACACCGAGGGTGCTCGCAAAGTCTCGCCCCATTCCGAGTCCGGCGGATGAAGTGGGCCAGCCCCTCCCCCCAAGGCTATAGCCCACCCGTTTTTTGGGCATTTTTGCGGCGGACGAACTTGGGGACGTGACCTTCGGGCGCTTATTTTTGGTTGCAGCTGTGCCCGCGGCCTATTTTTGGCACTCGGAGGGCGCTCACAAAGTCTCGCCCCATTCCGAGTCCGGCGGAGGAAGTTGGCCAGCCCCTCCCCCCAAGGCTATAGCCCACCCGTTTTTTGGGCATTTTTGCGGCGGACGAACTTGGGGACGGGACCTTCGGGCACTTATTTTTGGGCGCGGCTGTACCAGCGGCCTATTTTGGGCACTCGGAGGGCGCTCGCAAAGTCTCGCCCCATTCTGAGTCCGGCGGACGAAGTGGGCCAGCCCCTCCCCCCAAGGCTATAGCCCAGCCGTTTTTTGGGCATTTTTGCGGGGGACAAACTTGGGGCCGGGACATTCGGGCGCTTATTTTTGGGCGCGGCTGTGTCCGCGGCCTATTTTTGGCACTCGGAGGGCGCTCGTAAAGTCTCACCCCATTCCGAGTCCGGCGGACGAAGTTGGCCAGCCCCTCCCCCCAAGGCTATAGCCCACCCGTTTTTTGGGCATTTTTATGGCGGACGAACTTGGGGCCGGGACCTTCGGGCACTTATTTTTGGGCACGGCTGTGCCTGTGGTCTATTTTTGGCACACGGAGGGCGCTCGCAAAGTCTCACCCCATTCCGAGTCCGGCGGACGAAGTTGGCCAGCCCCTCCCCCCAAGGCTATAGCCCACCCGTTTTTTGGGCATTTTTATGGCGGACGAACTTGGGGCCGGGAACTTCGGGCACTTATTTTTGGGCAAGGCTGTGCCCGTGGTCTATTTTTGGCACACGGAGGGCACTCGCAAAGTCTCGCCCCATTCCGAGTCTGGCGGACGAAGTGGGCCAGCCCCTCCCCCCAAGGCTATAGCCCACCCGTTTTTTGGGCATTTTTGCGGCGGATGAACTTGCGGACGGGACCTTCAGGCACTTATTTTTGGGCGCGGCTGTGCCCGCGGCCTATTTTTGGTACACGGAGGGCGCTCGCAAAGTCTCGCCCATTCCGAGTCCGGCGGACGGTTCGCCAGCCCTCCCCCAAGGCTATAGCCCACCCATTTTTGGGCATTTTGCGGGACGAACTTGGGGACGGGACCGTCGGGCGCTTATTTTTAGGCGCGGCTGTGCCCGTGGCCTATTTTTGGCACACGGAGCGTGCTCGTAAAGTCTCGCCCCATTCCGAGTCCGGCGGACGAAGTGGGCCAGCCCATCCCCCCAAGGATATAGCCCACCCGTTTTTTGGGCATTTTTTTGGTGGACGACCTTGGGGACGGGACCTTCGGGCGCTTATTTTTGGGTGCGGCTGTGGCCGCGGCCTATTTTTGGAACACGGAGCAAAGTCTCGCCCCATTCCGAGTCCGGCGGACGAAGTTGGCCAGCCCCTCCCCCCAAGGCTATAGCCCACCCGTTTTTTGGGCATTTTTATGGCGGACGAACTTGGGGCCGGGACCTTCGGGCGCTTATTTTTGGGCACGGCTGTGCCCGCGGCCTATTTTTGGCGCACGGAGGGCACTCATAAAGTCTCACCCCATTCCGAGTCCGGCGGACGAAGTTGGCCAGCCCCTCCCCCCAAGGCTATAGCCCACCCGTTTTTTGGGCATTTTTGCGGCGGACGAACTTGGGGACGGGACCTTCGGGTGCTTATTTTTGGGCGCGGCTGTGCCCGCGGCCTATTTTTGGCACACGGGGGGCACTCGCAAAGTCTCGCCCCATTCCGAGTCTGGCGGACGAAGTGGGCCAGCCCCACCCCCCAAGGCTATAACCCACCCATTTTTGGGGCATTTTTGCGGCGGATGAACTTGGGGACGGGAGCTTCGGGCTATTATTTTTGGGAGCGGCTGTGCCCACGGCCTATTTTTTTCACTCGGAGGGAGCTCGCAAAGTCTCGCCCCATTCCGAGTCCGGCGGACGAAGTGGGCCAGCCCCTCCCCCCAAGGCTATAGCCCACCCGTTTTTTGGGCATTTTTGCGGCGGACGAACTTGGGGACGGGACCTTCGGGCGCTTATTTTTGGGCGCGGCTGTGCCAGCGGCCTATTTTGGGCACTCGGAGGGTGCTCGCAAAGTCTCGCCCCATTCCGAGTCTGGCGGACGAAGTTGGCCAGCCCCTCCCCCCAAGGCTATAGCCCACCCGTTTTTTGGGCATTTTTGCGGGGGACAAACTTGGGGCCGGGACATTCGGGCACTTATTTTTGGGCGCGGCTGTGTCCGCGGCCTATTTTTGGCACTCGGAGGGCACTCATAAAGTCTCACCCCATTCCGAGTCCGGCGGACGAAGTTGGCCAGCCCCTCCCCCCAAGGCTATAGCCCACCCGTTTTTTGGGCATTTTTGCGGCGGACGAACTTGGGGACGGGACCTTCGGGTGCTTATTTTTGGGCGCGGCTGTGCCCACGGCCTATTTTGGGCACTCGGAGGGCGCTCGCAAAGTCTCGTCCCATTCCGAGTCCGGCGGACGAAGTTGGCAAGCCCCTCCCCCCAAGGCTATAGCCCACCCGTTTTTTGGGCATTTTTGCGGGGGACGAACTTGGGGACGGGACCTTCGGGTGCATGATTTTGGTCGCGGCTGTGCCCGTATTCTATTTTTGGCACACGGAGGGCGCTCGCAAAGTCTCGCCCCATTGCGAGTCCGGCGGACGAAGTTGGCCAGCCCCTCCCCCCAAGGCTATTGCCCACCCGTTTTTTGGGCATTTTTGCGGCGGACGAATATGAGGACGGGACCTTCGGGTGCTTGTTTTTGGGTGCGGCTGTGACCGCAGCCTATTTTTGCCACACGGAGGGTGCTCGCAAAGTCTCACCCCATTCCGAGTCCGGCGGACGAAGTGGGCCAGCCCCTCCCCCCAAGGCCATAGCCCACCCGTTTTTTGGGCATTTTTGCGGCGGACGAACTTGGGGACGGGACCTTCGGGCGCATATTTTTGGGCACGTCCGTGCCCAAGGCCTATTTTTGGCACACGGAGGGCGCTCGCACAGTCTCGCCCCATTCCGAGTCCGGCGGACGAACTTGGCCAGCCCCTCCCCCCAACGCTATAGCCCACCCATTTTTTGGGCATTTTTGCGGCGGACGAACTTGGGGACGGGACCTTCGGGCGCTTGTTTTTGGATACGGCTGTGCCCGCGGCCTATTTTTCACACACAGAGGGTGCTCGCAAAGTCTCGCCCCATTCCAAGTACGGCGGACGAAGTCAGCCAGCCCCTCCCCCCAAGGCTATAGCCCACCCGTTTTTTGGGCATTTTTGCGGCGGACGAAGATGAGGACGGGACCTTCGGGTGCTTGTTTTTGGGCGCGCCTGTGCCCGCAGCCTATTTTTGCCACACGGAGGGCGCTCGCAAAGTCTCACCCCATTCCGAGTCCGGCGGACGAAGTGGGCCAGCCCCTCCCCCCAAGGCTATAGCCCACCCGTTTTTTGGGCATTTTTGCGGCGGACGAACTTGGGGACGGGACCTTAGAGCGCTTATTTTTGGGCACGGCTGTGCCCGCGGCCTATTTTTGGCACACGAGGGCGCTCGCAAAGTCTCGTCCCATTCTGAGTCCGGCGGACGAAGTAGGCCAGCCCCTCCCCCCAAGGCTATAGCCCACCCATTTTTTGGGCATCTTTGCGGCGGACGAACTTGGGGACGGGACCATCGGGTGCTTATATTTGGGCGCGGCTGTGCCCGCAGCCGAGTTTTGGCACACGGAGGGCGCTCGCAAAGTCTCGCCCCATTCCAAGTCCGGCGGACGAAGTTGGCCAGCCCCTCCCCCCAAGGCTATAGCCCACCCATTTTTTGGGCATTTTTGCGGCGGGCGTACTTGGGGACGGGACCTTCGGACGCTTGTTTTTGGGCACGGCTGTGCCCGCGGCCTATTTTTGGCACACGGAGGGCGCTCGCACAGTCTCGCCCCATTCCGAGTCCGGCGGACGAACTTGGCCAGCCCCTCCCCCCAACGCTATAGCCCACCCATTTTTTGGGCATTTTTGCGGCGGACGAACTTGGGGACGGGACCTTCGGGTGCTTGTTTTTGGATACGGCTGTGCCCGCGGCCTATTTTTCACACACAGAGGGTGCTCGCAAAGTCTCGCCCCATTCCGAGTACGGCGGACGAAGTCGGCCAGCCCCTCCCCCCAAGGCTATAGCCCACCAGTTTTTTGGCATTTTTGCGGCGGACGAACTTGGGCACGGGACCTTAGAGCGCTTATTTTTGGGGACGGCTGTGCCCGCGGCCTATTTTTGGCACACGGAGGGTGCTCGCAAAGTCTTGTCCCATTCGAGTCCGGCGGACGAAGTGGGCCAGCCCTCCCCCAAGGCTATAGCCCACCCGCTTTTGGGCATTTTGCGGCGGACGAACTTGGGACGGGACCTTAGAGCGCTTATTTTTGGGCACGGCTGTGCCCGTGGCCTATTTTTGGCACACGAGGGCGCTCGCAAAGTCTCGTCCCATTCTGAGTCCGGCGGACGAAGTAGGCCAGCCCCACCCCCCAAGGCTATAGCCCACCCATTTTTTGGGCATCTTTACGGCGGACGAACTTGGGGACGGGACCTTCGGGGCCTTATATATGGGCTCTGCACTGCCCACAACCTAGTATTGGAACACTGAAGGCGCACACAAAGTCTCGCCCCATTCCAAGTCCGGCGGACGAGGGTGGCCAGCCCCTCCCCCCAAGGCTATAGCCCACCCATTTTTGGGCATTTTGCGGCGGGCGTACTTGGGGACGGGACCTTCGGACGCTTGTTTTGGGCGCGGCTGTCCCCGCGGCCTATTTTTGGCACAAGGAGGGCGCTCATAAAGTCTCGCACCATTCCGAGTCCGGCGGACGAAGATGTCCAGCCCCTCCCCCCAAGGCTATAGCCCACCCGTTTTTTGGGCATTTTTGCGGCCGACGAACATGGGGACGGGACCTTCGGGAGCTTGTTTTTGGGCGCGGCTGTGCCCGCGGGTTATTTTTGGCACACGGAGGGCGCTCGCAAAGTCTCGCCCCATTCCGAGTCCGGCGGACGAAGTTGGCAAGCCCCTCCCCCCAAGGCTATAGCCCACCCGTTTTTTGGGCATTTTTGCGGGGGACGAACTTGGGGACGGGACCTTCGGGTGCATGTTTTTGGTCGCGGCTGTGCCCGTATTCTATTTTTGGCACACGGAGGGCGCTCGCAAAGTCTTGCCCCATTCCGAGTCCGGCGGACGAAGTGGGCCATTCCCTCCCCCCAAGGCTATAGCCCACCCGTTTTTTGGGCATTTTTGCGGTGGACGAACCTTGGGACGGGACCTTCGGGGGCTTATTTTTGGGCGCGGCTGTGCCCACGGCCTATTTTTGGCACACGGAGGGCACACGGAAAGTCTCACCCCATTCCGAGTCCGGCGGACGAAGTTGGCCGGCCCCTCCCCCGAAGGTTATAGCCCACCCGTTTTTTGGGCATTTTTGAGGCGGACGCACTTGGGAACGTGTAACACCCCAAATCTAACACGTGCGGAGCACGTGAAGAAGGAGGTTACTCACAAATCATTAATCTTTACTCATAAGTTTCAAACTGAAATTCCTCCAATTCTTATTCAAATAAATCCATAAATCCAAACGTCAAATACTAAATAATCTCTCTCGAGGACATATAAAAATAATAACAAAAGTCTCAAACTCCAAATTACACGTTCATAATAAAAGTAACTAAATAGAAACACAAGTCTATTCCTCCTCTTATTCAATAGCAAACGGAAACTGGAAATCACTAACTCCAAAGCTAAGTGCACCTCTCAAAAGAAACTTAATCTGCAAAAAAGTAATGACGAGGGGTGAGCCGTCAACTCGGTAAGTAAAACCATTCCTAACACACTAGGCCTATCGATACCAAAAATATTGCAAGCCTTCTTTTGTTTAAAGCATATATCATAATCCATAATTTTCATAAAACGATATATCACAATAACATAAGATAAATTCTTAATAATTCAGAATATTCAAAAGCATATTTACTTACGAAGCAAATCATGTAATACGTATACAGAAAACAAACAGGTTAGCTCATGTCACATAGTGTCACCTATAGTCCCGGTGACCCGGCCAGAAACAGAATCAGAATATCGTGTGCACATTCAGAACAGAAACCCAGTACTGGTCCAGACGGATATATCGTATATTACGATCAGAATCAGAATCAGAATAACTATGGACAATGAGCCAAAGCATTAAGAATCTCATACAATCATCAATAATTGAAATCAAACATAGGTACAAAACATTCGTATCAGTTTCATAAAAGTTCATATCAATAATATAGGCTCTCATAACATTTTAAAGATAACATCATAAAAGGTTGTCATGTCATAAAATCATTTACATATTAAAAAGTATTTATAAAATACTTTGTTAAAAAGAATGGTTTGAAAACATTTACATAAAGCTAATTTTGTTATCAAAATTAGTAATCCTTTAAGTAGTATCAAAACATTTATACTTATAATAATAATATCAAAATACTTATACATATCCAGTACATTAGGAATGAAGTTACTTACCTCGACAAATGAACTTGGATTAACACACCTCTAAGCTTCTAAGAGCCTCAAACACCTTCAAAACCTTAAACAAATACAAGATATGACAATCAATAACTTATTCTAAGAATTTGATTTTCTAATTCATACCCGTACAGGTCTGATTCTCGGAATTTTAACTCTTAATCCAAGTCTCAGAATGATATAAAATCCTATGGAACCATTCTGGACATCCATGAGTACCCCATGTAAAATTTACAAGAGAATCCGATATCAAAAACATTTTAAAAACTATTTACTTCTCAGCAAATTCGAAACTGTTTTCACATAATCTAAACCAAACAGAACGGGTTCCGTGATTTTTATAAAATAAAATACTAATCAGAAAATTATGAAATTAAAACTGCGAATCCTAGACACATATATTAACATACATATAAACTTTCAGAATTTTTGAGTTCATTTGGTGGTACAAATAGTCTTGTGAATATGATCACAATACTGGAATCGTGGATTTCCAGTGCAGTGGTTTCTATTTCCAAAATACGTATAAAATTGAAAACGAAGTTGAATTTAATGAAATAAAATTTAATCAAGAAGCCCTACATGTCTAGTTTCCAGAAATATAAATTTTATAAGAAAATTCGTTCAGAAAATATAGCTTTAAAAATTCGAGATACTCATGCTGTTCAGAATAAACGTTGTGAACTTACCCGTCGCTTTGAGTCTCTCCTAAACAAAGGTTTGAATCCTAAGATTTGGGTAGGAGCGTAAAGAGCAGCAGAGAAGAAGGATAAATGTTGTGAACTTAGGGTTATGGAAGGGGGAAAAGTATGTATTTATAGGGGATCTTAAGAAACCCTATTCAATAAGGAAAAATAGCCCTTTTCCAAAATGATCTCATAAATAACCTATACTTAATTAGTATCCCTTTCTAAATAAGGGTTATAGGCCACCCATAATTCTCAATGAAAGCCCAATTTCCATAATTTAATATGTATGGGAATTTGTGGCGTTACAGAACGGGACCTTCGGGCGCTTATTTTTGGGTGTGGCTGCGCCCGCGGCCTATTTTTGGCACACGGAGGGCGTTCGCAAAGTCTCGCCCCATTCCGAGCCCGGCGGACGAGGTTGGCAAGCCCCTCCCCCCAAGGCTATAGCCCACCCGTTTTTTGGGCATTTTTGCGGCGGACGAACTTGGGGACGGAACCTTCGGGGGCTTATTTTTTGGCACGGCTGTGCCCGTGGCCTATGTTTGGCACACGGAGGGCGCTCGCAAAGTCTTGCCCCATTCCGAGTCCGGCGGACGAAGTGGGCCATTCCCTCCCCCCAAGGCTATAGCCCACCCGTTTTTTGGGCATTTTTGCGGTGGACGAACCTTGGGACGGGACCTTCGGGGGCTTATTTTTGGGCGCGGCTGTGCCCACGGCCTATTTTTGGCACACGGAGGGCACACGCAAAGTCTCACCCCATTCCGAGTCCGGCGGACGAAGTTGGCCAGCCCCTCCCCCGAAGGTTATAGCCCACCCGTTTTTTGGGCATTTTTGAGGCGGACGCACTTGGGAACGGGACCTTCGGGCGCTTATTTTTGGGTGTGGCTGCGCCCGCGGCCTATTTTTGGCACAGGGAGGGCGTTCGCAAAGTCTCGCCCCATTCCGAGCCCGGCGGACGAGGTTGGCAAGCCCCTCCCCCCAAGGCTATAGCCCACCCGTTTTTTGGGCATTTTTGCGGCGGACGAACTTGTGGACGGGACCTTCGGGCGCTTCTTTTTGGACGCTGCTGTGCCCATGGGCTATTTTTGGGACTCGGAGGGCATTTGTAAAGTCTCGCCCCATTCCGAGTCCGGCGGACGAAGTTGGCCTTCCCCTCCCCCCAAGGCTATAGCCCACCCGTTTTTTGGGCATTTTTGCGGCGGACGAACTTGGGGACGGAACCTTCGGGGGCTTATTTTTGGGCACGGCTGTGTCCGTGGCCTATGTTTGGCACATGGAGGGCGCTCGCAAAGTCTCGCCCCATTCCGAGTCCGGCGGACGAAGTTGGCCAGCCCCTCCCCCCAAGGCTATAGCCCACCCGTTTTTTGGGCATTTTTGCGGCGGACGAACTTGGGGACGGGACCTTCGGGTGCTTATTTTTTAGCGCGGCTGTGCCCGCAGCCTATTTTTGGCACTCAGAGGGCGTTCGCATAGTCTAGCCCCATTCCGAGTCCGGCGGACGAAGTTGGCCAGCCCCTCCCCCCAAGGCTATAGCCCACCCGTTTTTTGGGCATTTTTGCGGCGGACGAACTTGGTGACGGGACCTTCGGGCGCTTGTTTTTGGTGCGGCTGTGCCCACGGCCTATGTTTGGCACATGGAGGGCGCTCGCAAAGTCTCGCCCCATTCCGAGTCCGGCGGACGAAGTTGGCCAGCCCCTCCCCCCAAGGCTATAGCCCACCCGTTTTTTGGGCATTTTTGCGGCGGACGAACTTGGGGACGGGACCTTCGGGGGCTTATTTTTTAGCGCGGCTGTGCCCGCAGCCTATTTTTGGCACTCAGAGGGCGTTCGCATAGTCTAGCCCCATTCCGAGTCCGGCGGACGAAGTTGGCCAGCCCCTCCCCCCAAGGCTATAGCCCACCCGTTTTTTGGGCATTTTTGCGGCGGACGAACTTGGTGACGGGACCTTCCGGCGCTTGTTTTTGGTGCGGCTGTGCCCGCGGCCTATTTCTGGCACACCGAGGGTGCTTGCAAAGTCTCGCCCCATTCCGAGTCCGGCGGATGAAGTGGGCCAGCCCCTCCCCCCAAGGCTATAGCCCACCCGTTTTTTGGGCATTTTTGCGGCGGACGAACTTGGGGACGTGACCTTCGGGCGCTTATTTTTGGTCGCAGCTGTGCCCGCGGCCTATTTTTGGCACTCGGAGGGCGCTCTTAAAGTCTCGCCCCATTCCGAGTCAGGCGGACCAAGTGGGCCAGCCCCTCCCCCCAAGGCTATAGCCCACCCGTTTTTGGGCATTTTTGCGGCGGACGAACTTGGGGACGGGACCTTCGGGCGCTTGTTTTTGGGCGCGGCTGTGCCCGTGGTCTATTTTTAGCACACGGGGGGCACTCGTAAAGTCTCACCCCATTCCGAGTCTGGCGGACGAAGTGGGCCAGCCCCACCCCCCAAGGCTATAACCCACCCATTTTTGGGGCATTTTTGCGGCGGATGAACTTGGGGACGGGAGCTTCGGGCTATTATTTTTGGGCGCGGCTGTGCCCACGGCCTATTTTTTTCACTCGGAGGGAGCTCGCAAAGTCTCGCCCCATTCCGAGTCCGGCGGACGAAGTGGGCCAGCCCCTCCCCCCAAGGCTATAGCCCACCCGTTTTTGGGCATTTTTGCGGCGGATGAACTTGGGGACGGGACCTTCGGGCGCTTGTTTTTGTGCGCGGCTGTGCCCGTGGTCTATTTTTGGCACACGGAGGGCGCTCGTAAAGTCTCGCCCCATTCCGAGTCCGGCGGACGAAGTGGGCCAGCCCCTCCCCCCAAGGCTATAGCCCACCCGTTTTTGGGCATTTTTGCGGCGGATGAACTTGGGGACGGGACCTTCGGGCGCGTATTTTTAGGCGCGGCTTTGCCCGTGGCCTATTTTTGGCACACGGAGCGCGCTCGTAAAGTCTCGCCCCATTCCGAGTCCGGCGGACGAAGTTGGCCAGCCCCTCCCCCCAAGGATATAGCCCACCCGTTTTTTGGGCATTTTTGCGGCGGACGAACTTGGGGACGGGACCTTCAGGGCGCTTATTTTTGGGCGCGGCTGTGCCAGCGGCCTATTTTGGGCACTCGGAGGGTGCTCGCAAAGTCTCGCCCCATTCCGAGTCCGGCGGACGAAGTTGGCCAGCCCCTCCCCCCATGGCTATAGCCCACCCGTTTTTTGGGCATTTTTGCGGGGGACAAACTTGGGGCCGGGACATTCGGGCGCTTATTTTTGGGCGCGGCTGTGTCCGCGGCCTATTTTTGGCACTCGGAGGGCGCTCATAAAGTCTCACCCCATTCCGAGTCCGGCGGACGAAGTTGGCCAGCCCCTCCCCCCAAGGCTATAGCCCACCCGTTTTTTGGGCATTTTTGCGGCGGACGAACTTGGGGCCGGGACATTCGGGCGCTTATTTTTGGGCACGGCTGTGCCAGCGGCCTATTTTGGGCACTCGGAGGGCGCTCGCAAAGTCTCGCCCCATTCCGAGTCCGGCGGACGAAGTGGGCCAGCCCCTCCCCCCAAGTCTATAGCCCACCCGTTTTTGGGCATTTTTGCGGCGGATGAACTTGGGGACGGGACCTTCGGGCGCTTGTTTTTGTGCGCGGCTGTGCCCGTGGTCTATTTTTGGCACACGGAGGGCGCTCGTAAAGTCTCGCCCCATTCCGAGTCCGGCGGACGAAGTGGGCCAGCCCCTCCCCCCAAGGCTATAGCCCACCCGTTTTTTGGGCATTTTTGCGGCGGATGAACTTGGGGACGGGACCTTCGGGCGCGGATTTTTAGGCGCGGCTTTGCCGTGGCCTATTTTGGCACAAGGAGCGCGCTCGTAAAGTCTCGCCCCATTCCGAGTCCGGCGGACGAAGTTGGCCAGCCCCTCCCCCCAAGGATATAGCCCACCCGTTTTTTGGCCATTTTTGCGGCGGACGAACTTGGGGACGGGACCTTCAGGGCGCTTATTTTTGGGCGCGGCTGTGCCAGCGGCCTATTTTGGGCACTCGGAGGGTGCTCGCAAAGTCTCGCCCCATTCCGAGTCCGCGGACGGTTGGCCAGCCCCTCCCCCATGGCTATAGCCCACCGTTTTTGGGCATTTTTGCGGGGGACAAACTTGGGGCCGGGACATTCGGGCGCTTATTTTTGGGCGCGGCTGTGTCCGCGGCCTATTTTTGGCACTCGGAGGGCGCTCATAAAGTCTCACCCCATTCCGAGTCCGGCGGACGAAGTTGGCCAGCCCCTCCCCCCAAGGCTATAGCCCACCCGTTTTTTGGGCATTTTTGCGGGGGACAAACTTGGGGCCGGGACATTCGGGCGCTTATTTTTGGGCGCGGCTGTGCCAGCGGCCTATTTTGGGCACTCGGAGGGCGCTCGCAAAGTCTCGCCCCATTCCGAGTCCGGCGGACGAAGTTGGCCAGCCCCTCCCCCCAAGGCTATAGCCCACCCGTTTTTTGGGCATTTTTGCGGTGGACGACCTTGGGGACGGGACCTTCGGGCGCTTATTTTTGGGTGCGGCTGTGGCCGCGGCCTATTTTTGGCACACGGAGCAAAGTCTCGCCCCATTCCGAGTCCGGCGGACGAAGTTGGCCAGCCCCTCCCCCCAAGGCTATAGCCCACCCGTTTTTTGGGCATTTTTGCGGCGGACGAACTTGGGGACGGGACCTTCGGGCGCTTATTTTTGGGCGCGGCTGTACCAGCGGCCTATTTTGGGCACTCGGAGGGCGCTCGTAAAGTCTCGCCCCATTCCGAGTCCGGCGGACGAAGTTGGCCAGCCCCTCCCCCCAAGGCTATAGCCCACCCGTTTTTTGGGCATTTTTGCGGGGGACAAACTTGGGGCCGGGACATTCGGGCGCTTATTTTTGGGCGCGGCTGTGTCCGCGGCCTATTTTTGGCACTCGGAGGGCGGTCGTAAAGTCTCACCCCATTCCGAGTCCGGCGGACGAAGTTGGCCAGCCCCTCCCCCCAAGGCTATAGCCCACCCGTTTTTTGGGCATTTTTATGGCGGACGAACTTGGGGCCGGGACCTTCGGGCACTTATTTTTGGGCACGGCTGTGCCTGTGGTCTATTTTTGGCACACGGAGGGCGCTCGCAAAGTCTCACCCCATTCCGAGTCCGGCGGACGAAGTTGGCCAGCCCCTCCCCCCAAGGCTATAGCCCACCCGTTTTTTGGGCATTTTTATGGCGGACGAACTTGGGGCCGGGAACTTCGGGCACTTATTTTTGGGCAAGGCTGTGCCCGTGGTCTATTTTTGGCACACGGAGGGCACTCGCAAAGTCTCACCCCATTCCGAGTCTGGCGGACGAAGTGGGCCAGCCCCTCCCCCCAAGGCTATAGCCCACCCGTTTTTTGGGCATTTTTGCGGCGGATGAACTTGCGGATGGGACCTTCGGGCTCTTATTTTTGGGCGCGGCTGTGGCCGCGGCCTATTTTTGGTACACGGAGGGCGCTCGCAAAGTCTCGCCCCATTCCGAGTCCGGCGGACGAAGTTCGCCAGCCCCTCCCCCCAAGGCTATAGCCCACCCATTTTTTGGGCATTTTTGCGGCGGACGAACTTGGGGACGGGACCGTCGGGCGCTTATTTTTAGGCGCGGCTGTGCCCGTGGCCTATTTTTGGCACACGGAGCGCGCTCGTAAAGTCTCGCCCCATTCCGAGTCCGGCGGACGAAGTGGGCCAGCCCCTCCCCCCAAGGATATAGCCCACCCGTTTTTTGGGCATTTTTGCGGTGGACGACCTTGGGGACGGGACCTTCGGGCGCTTATTTTTGGGTTGCGGCTGTGGCCGCGGCCTATTTTTGGAACACGGAGCAAAGTCTCGCCCCATTCCGAGTCCGGCGGACGAAGTTGGCCAGCCCCTCCCCCCAAGGCTATAGCCCACCCGTTTTTTGGGCATTTTTATGGCGGACGAACTTGGGGCCGGGACCTTCGGGCGCTTATTTTTGGGCACGGCTGTGCCCGCGGCCTATTTTTGGCGCACGGAGGGTGCTCGCAAAGTCTCGCCCCATTCCGAGTCCGGCGGACGAAGTTGGCCAGCCCCGCCCCCCAAGGCTATAGCCCACCCGTTTTTTGGGCATTTTTGCGGCGGACGAACTTGGGGACGGGACCTTCGGGCGCTTATTTTTGGGCGCGGCTGTGCCCGCGGCCTATTTTTGGCACTCGGAGAGTGCTCGCAAAGTCTCGCCCCATTTCGAGTCCGGCGGACGAAGTGGGCCAGCCCCTCCCCCCAAGGCTATAGCCCACCCGTTTTTTGGGCATTTTTGCGGCGGACGAACTTGGAGACGGGACCTTCGGGCGCTTATTTTTGGGCGCGCTGTGCCAGCGGCCTATTTTGGGCACTCGGAGAGTGCTCGCAAAGTCTCGCCCCATTTCGAGTCCGGCGGACGAAGTGGGCCAGCCCCTCCCCCCGAGGCTATAGCCCACCCGTTTTTTGGGCATTTTTGCGGGGGACAAACTTGGGGCCGGGACATTCGGGCGCTTATTTTTGGGCGCGGCTGTGTCCGCGGCCTATTTTTGGCACTCGGAGGGCGCTCATAAAGTCTCACCCCATTCCGAGTCCGGCGGACGAAGTGGGCCAGCCCCTCCCCCCAAGGCTATAGCCCACCCGTTTTTTGGGCATTTTTGCGGCGGAAGAACTTGGGGACGGGACCTTCGGGTGCTTATTTTTTGGCGCGGCTGTGCCCACGGCCTATTTTGGGCACTCGGAGGGCGCTCGCAAAGTCTCGCCCCATTCCGAGTCCGGCGGACGAAGTTGGCCAGCCCCTCCCCCCAAGGCTATAGCCCACCCGTTTTTTGGGCATTTTTGCGGGGGACAAACTTGGGCCGGGACATTCGGGCGCTTATTTTTGGGTGCGGCTGTGTCCGCAGCCTATTTTTGGCACTCGGAGGGCGCTCGTAAAGTCTCACCCCATTCCGAGTCCGGCGGACGAAGTTGGCCAGCCCCTCCCCCCAAGGCTATAGCCCACCCGTTTTTTGGGCATTTTTATGGCGGACGAACTTGGGGCCGGGACCTTCGGGCAATTATTTTTGGGCACGGCTGTGCCGGTGGTCTATTTTTGGCACACGGAGGGCGCTCACAAAGTCTCACCCCATTCCGAGTCCGGCGGACGAAGTGGGCCAGCCCCTCCCCCCAAGGCTATAGCCCACCCGTTTTTTGGGCATTTTTATTGCGGACGAACTTGGGGCCGGGACCTTCGGGCACTTATTTTTGGGCACGGCTGTGCCCGTGGTCTATTTTTGGCACACGGAGGGCACTCGCAAAGTCTCGCCCATTCCGAGTCTGGCGGATGGGCCGGCCCTCCCCCAAGGCTATAGCCCACCCATTTTTGGGCATTTTGCGTGGACGAACTTGGGGGCGGGACCTTCGGGCGCTTATTTTTGGGTGCGGCTGTGCCCGCGGCCTATTTTGGGCACTCAGAGGGCGCTCGCAAAGTCTCGCCCCATTCCGAGTACGGCGGACGAAGTGGGCCAGCCCCTCCCCCCAAGGCTATAGCCCACCCGTTTTTGGGCATTTTTGCGGCGGACGTACTTGGGGACGGGTCCTTCGGGCACTTGTTTTTGTTCTCGGCTGTGCCCGCGGTCTATTTTTGGCACACGGAGGGCACTCGCAAAGTCTCGCCCCATTCCGAGTCCGGCGGACGAAGTGGGCCAGCCCCTCCCCCCAAGGCTATAGCCCACCCGTTTTTTGGGCATTTTTGCGGCGGACGAACTTGGGGACGGGACCTTCGGGCGCTTATTTTTGGGTGCGGCTGTGCCCGCGGCCTATTTTGGGCACTCAGAGGGCGCTCGCAATGTCTCGCCCCATGCCGAGTACGGCGGACGAGCCCTCCCCCCAAGGCTATAGCCCACCCGTTTTTGGGCATTTTTGCGGCGGACGAACTTGGGGACGGGACCTTCGGGCGCTTGTTTTTGGGCACGGCTGTGCCCGTGGTCTATTTTTGGCACACGGAGGGCACTCGCAAAGTCTCGCCCCATTCCGAGTCCGGCGGACGAAGTTGGCCAGCCCCTCCCCCCAAGGCTATAGCCCACCCGTTTTTTGGGCATTTTTATGGCGGACGAACTTGGGGCCGGGACCTTCGGGCAATTATTTTTGGGCACGGCTGTGCCCGTGGTCTATTTTTGGCACACGGAGGGCGCTCACAAAGTCTCACCCCATTCCGAGTCCGGCGGACGAAGTGGGCCAGCCCCTCCCCCCAAGGCTATAGCCCACCCGTTTTTTGGGCATTTTTATTGCGGACGAACTTGGGGCCGGGACCTTCGGGCACTTATTTTTGGGCACGGCTGTGCCCGTGGTCTATTTTTGGCACACGGAGGGCACTCGCAAAGTCTCGCCCCATTCCGAGTCTGGCGGACCGGCCCTCCCCCAAGGCTATAGCCCACCCATTTTGGGCATTTTGCGGCGGACGAACTTGGGGCGGGACCTTCGGGCGCTTATTATTGGGAGCGGCTGTGCCCGCGGCCTATATGCGGCACTCAGAGGGCGCTCGCACAGTCTCGACCCATTACGTGTCCTGGGGACGAAGTGGGCCAGCCCCTCCCCCCAAGGCTATAGCCCACCCGTTTTTGGGCATTTTTGCGGCGGACGAACTTGGGGATGGGACCTTCGGGCGCTTGTTTTTGGGCACGGCTGTGCCCGTGGTCTATTTTTGGCACACGGAGGGCACTCGCAAAGTCTCGCCCCATTCCGAGTCTGGCGGACGAAGTGGGCCGGCCCCTCCCCCCAAGGCTATAGCCCACCCGTTTTTTGGGCATTTTTGCGGCGGACGAACTTGGGGACGGGACCTTCGGGCGCTTATTTTTGGGCGCGGCTGTGCCCGCGGCCTATTTTGGGCACTCAGAGGGCGCTCGCAAAGTCTCTCCCCATTCCGAGTACGGCGGACGAAGTGGGCCAGCCCCTCCCCCCAAGGCTATAGCCCACCCGTTTTTGGGCATTTTTGCGGCGGACGAACTTGGGGACGGGACCTTCGGGCACTTGTTTTTGTACGCGGCTGTGCCCGCGGTATATTTTTGGCACACGGAGGGCACTCGCAAAGTCTCGCCCCATTCCGAGTCCGGCGGACGAAGTGGGCCAGCCCCTCCCCCCAAGGCTATAGCCCACCCGTTTTTGGGCATTTTTGCGGCGGACGAACATGGGTACGGGACCTTCGGGCGCTTGTTTTTGGGCGCGGCTGTGCCCGCAGTCTACTTTTGGCACATGGAGGGCGTCGCAAAGTCTCGCCCCATTCCGAGTCCGGCGGACGAAGTTGGCCAGCCCCTCCCCCCAAGGCTATAGCCCACCCGTTTTTTCGGCATTTTTGCGGCGGACGAACTTGGGGACGGGACCTTCGGGTACTTATTTTTAGGCGCGGTTGCGTCCGCGGTCTATTTTTGGCACACGGAGGGTGCTCGCAAAGTCTCGCCCCATTCCGAGTCCGGCGGACGAAGTTGGCCAGCCCCTCCCCCCAAGGCTATAGCCCACCCGTTTTTTGGGCATTTTTGCGGCGGAGGAACTTGGGGACGGGACCTTCGGGCGCTTATTTTTGGGCTAGGCTGTGCCCGCGGCCTATTTTTGGCACACGGAGGGTGCTCGCAAAGTCTCGCCCCATCCCGAGTCCGGCAGACGAAGTTGGCCAGCCCCTCCCCCCAAGGCTATAGCCCACCCGTTTTTTGGGCATTTTTGCGGCGGACGAACTTTGGGACAGTACCTTCGGGTGCATGTTTTTGGGCGCGGCTGTGCCCGCGGCCTAATTTTGGCACACGGAGGGCGCTCGTAAAGTCTCGACCCATTGCGAGTCCGGCGGACGAAGTTGGCCAGCCCCACCCCCCAAGGATATAGCCCACCCGTTTTTTGGGCATTTTTGCGGCGGACAAACTTGGGGACGGGACCTTCGGGCGCTTGTTTTAGGGCGCCGCTGTGGCGGCAGCCTATTTTTCGCACATGGCGGGCGCTCGCAAAGTCTCGCCCCATTCCGAGTCAGGCGGCCGAAGTGGGCCAGCCCGTCCCCCCAAGGCTATAGCCCACCCGTTTTTTGGGCAATTTTGCGGCGGACGAACGTGGGGACGGGACCTTCAGGCGATTGTTTTTGGACGCGGCTGTGCCCGCCGCCTATTTTTGGCACATGGAGGGCGCTCGCAAAGTCTTGCCCCATTTTGAGTCCGGCGGACGAAGTTGGCCAGCCCCTCCCCCGAAGGCTATAGCCCACCCGTTTTTTTGGCATTTTTGCGGCGGACGAACTTGGGGACGGGACCTTCGGGCGCTTTTTTTTGGGTGCGGCTGTGTCTGCGGCCTATTTTTGGCACACGGAGGGCGCTCGTAAAGTCTCGCCCCATTCCGAGTCTGGCGGACGAAGTGGGCCAGCCCCTCCCCCCAAGGCTATAGCCCACCCGTTTTTTGGGCATTTTTGCGGCGGAGGAACTTGGGGACAGGACCTTCGGGCGCTTATTTTTGACGCAGCTGTCGGCGCGCCTATTTTTTTGCACACGGAGGGCGCCGCAATGTCTCGCCCCATTCCGAGTCCAGCGGACGGTTGGCCAGCCCTCCCCCAAGGCTATAGCCCACCCGTTTTGGGCATTTTTAAGGACGAACTTGGGGACGGGACCTTCGGCGCTTGTTTTGGCGCGGCTGTGTCCGCGGCCTATTTTTGGCACACGGAGGGTGCTCAGAAGTCTCGCCACATTCCGAGTCCGGCGGATTTGCTGGCCAGACCCTCACCCCAAGGCTATAGCCCACCCGTTTTTTCGGCATTTTTGCGGCGGATGAACTTGGGGACGGGACCGTCGGGCGCTTGTTTTTGGATGAAGCTGTGGGCGCGGCCTATTTTTGGCACACGGAGGGCGCTCGCAAAGTCTCGCCCCATTCCGAGTCCGGCGGACGAAGTTGGCCAGCCCCTCCCCCCATGGCTATAGCCCACCCGTTTTTTGGGCATTTTTGCGGCGGACGAACTTGGGGATGGGACGTTCGGGCACTTGTTTTTGGGAGCAACTGTCCCCGCAGCCTATTTTTGGCACACGGAGGTCGGTCGCAAAGTCTCGCCCCATTCCGAGTCCGGCGGACGAAGTTGGCCAGCCCCTCCCCCCAAGGCTATAGCCCACCCGTTTTTTGGGCATTTTTGCGGCGGACGAACTTGGGGACGGGACCTTCGGGGTATTTTTTTTGGGCTTTGCTGTGCCCGCGGCCTATTTTTTGCACACGGAGGGCGCTCGCAAAGTCTCGCCCCATTCCGAGTCCGGCGGACGAAGTTGGCCAGGCCCTCCCCCCAAGGCTATATCCCACCCGTTTTTTGGGCATTTTTGCGGCGGACGAACTTCTGGACGAGGCTGTGCCCGCGGCCTATTTTTGGCACTCGGAGGGCACTCGCAAAGTCTCGCCCCATTCCGAGTCCGGGCGGACGAAGTTGGCCAGCCCCTCCCCAAGGCTATAGCCCACTCGTTTTTTGGGCAAATTTGCGGCGGACGAACTTGGGGACGGGACCATCAGGCGCTTGTTTTGGGTACGGCTGTGCCCGCCGCCTATTTTTGGCACACGGAGGGCGCTCGCAAAGTCCTTCCCCAGTCTGAGTCCGGCGGAACAAGTGGGCCAGCCCCTCCCCCCACGGCTATAGCCCACGCGTTTTTTGGGCATTTTTGCTGCGGACGAACTTGGGGACGGGACCTTTCGGGCGCTTGTTTTTGGGCGCGGCTGTGGCCGCGGCCTATTTTTGGCACACGGAGGGCGCTCGGAAAGCCCTTCCCCATTCTGAGTCCGGCGGACGAAGTCGGCCAGGCCCTCCCCCCAAGGCTATAGCCCACCCGTTTTTTGGGCATTTTTGCGGCGGACGAACTTGGGGACGGGACCTTCGGGAATTTATTTCTGGACGAGGCTGTGCCTGCGGCCTATTTTTGGCACACGGAGGGCGCTAGCAAAGTCTCGCCCCATTCCGAGTCCGGCGGACAAAGTGGGCCAGCCCCTCCCCCCAAGGCTATAGCCCACCCATTTTTTGGGCATTTTTGCGGCGGACAAACTTGGGGACGGGACCTTCGGGGGCTTATTTTTGGGTGCGGCTGTACCCGCGGCCTATTTTTAGGACACGGAGGGCGCTCACAAAGTCTCCCCCCATTCCGAGTCCGGCGGACGAAGTTGGCCAGCCCCTCCCCCCAAGGCTATGGCCCACCCGTTGTTTGGGCATTTTTGTGGCGGACGAACTTGGGGACGGGACCTTCGGGCATTTATTTCTGGACGAGGCTGTGCCAGCGGCCTATTTTTGGCACACGGAGGGCGCTAGCAAAGTCTCGCCCCATTCCGAGTCCGGCGGACAAAGTGGGCCAGCCCCTCCCCCCAAGGCTATAGCCCACCCGTTTTTTGGGCATTTTTGCGGCGGACGAACTTGGGGACGGGACATTCTGTGGCTTATTTTTGGGCGCGGCTGTGCCCGCGGGCTATTTTTGGCACACAGAGGGCACTCGCTAAGTCTCACCCCATTCCGAGTCCGGCGGATGAAGTTGGGCAGCCCCTCCCCCCAAGGTTATAGCCCACCCGTTTTTTGGGCATTTTTGCGGCGGACGAACTTTGGGACGGGACATTCGGGGGCTTATTTTTGGGCGCGGCTGTGCCGGCGGCCTCTTTTTGGCACACGGAGGGCGCTAGCAAAGGCTCGCCCCATTCCGAGTCCGGCGGACGAAGTTGGCCAGCCCCTCCCCCCAAGGCTATAGCCCACCTATTTTTTGGGCATTTTTGCGGCGGACGAACTTGGGGACGGGACATTAGGGGGCTTATTTTTGGGTGCGGCTGTGTCCGCGGCCTATTTTTGGCACACGGAGGGTGCTCGTATAGTCTCGCCCCATTCCGAGTCTGGCGGACGAAGCGGGCCAGCACCTCCCCCCAAGGCTATAGCCCACCCGTTTTTTGGGCATTTTTGCGGCGGACGAACTTGGGGACGGGACCTTCGGGGGCTTATTTTTGGGTGCGGCTGTGCCCGCGGCCTATTTTTGGTACACGGAGGGCGCTCGCATAGTCTCGCCCCATTCCGAGTCTGGCGGACGAAGTGGGCCAGCCCCTCCCCCCAAGGCTATAGCCCACCCGTTTTGGGCATTTTTGCGGACGAACTTGGGGACGGGACCTTCGGGGCTTATTTTTGGACGCGGCATTCCCCACGGCCTATTTTTGGCACAAGGAGGGCGCTCGCAAAGTCTCACCCCATTCCGAGTCCGCGGACGAGTTGGCCAGCCCTCCCGCCAAGGCTATAGCCCACCCATTTTTGGGCATTTTTGCGGGCGAACTTGGGGACGGGACCTTCGGGGCTTATTTTTGGACGCGGCTGTCCCCACGGCCTATTCTTGGCACACGGAGGGCGGTCGCAAAGTCTCACCCATTCCGAGTCCGCGGACGTAGTTGGCCAGCCCCTCCCGCCAAGGCTATAGCCCACCCGCTTTTTGGGCATTTTGCGGACGAACTTGGGGACGGGACCTTCGGGACTTATTTTTGGGCGCGGCTGTGCTCGGCCTATTTTTGGCACACGGAGGACGTTCGCAAAGTCTCGACCCATTCCGAGTCCGCGGACGGTTGGCCAGCCCTCCCCAAGGTTATAGCCCACCCGCTTTGGGCAATTTCATGGGCGGACGAACTTTGGGACGGGACCTTCGGGGCTTATTTTTGGGCGCGGCTGTGTCGGCGCCTCTTTTTGGCACACGGAGAGCGCTCACAAAGGCTCGCCCATTCCGAGTCCGGCGGATTTTAGGCCAGCCCCTCCCCAAAGGCTATAGCCCACCTGTTTTTGGGCATTTTGCGGCGGACGAACTTGGGGACGGGACCTTAGGGGGCTTATTTTTGGGCGCGGCTGTGCCCGCCTATTTTGGCACACGGAGGGCACTCGCAAAGTCTCGCCCCATTCCGAGTCCGCGGATTTAGTGGGCCAGCCCTCCCCCAAGGCTATAGCCCACCCGCTTTTGGGCATTTTGCGGACGAACTTGGGGACGGGACCTTCGGGCGCTTATTTTTGGGTGCGGCTGTGCCCGCTGCCTATTTTGGGCACTCAGAGGGCGCCGCAAAGTCTCGCCCATTCCGAGTACGGCGGACGAAGTGGGCCAGCCCTCCCCCAAGGCTATAGCCCACCCGCTTTTGGGCATTTTGCGGCGGACGAACTTGGGGACGGGACCTTCGGGGGCTTATTTTTTGCTACGCGGCTGTGCCCACGGCCTATTTTTGGCACACGGAGGGCGCTCGCAAAGTCTCACCCCATTCCGAGTCCGGCGGACGAAGTTGGCCAGCCCCTCCCCCCAAGGCTATAGCCCACCCATTTTTTGGGCATTTTTGCGGCGGACGAACTTGGGGACGGGACCTTCGGGGGCTTATTTTTGGACGCGGCTGTCCCCACGGCCTAGTCTTTGCACACGGAGGGCGGTCGCAAAGTCTCACCCCATTCCGAGTCCGGAGGACGTAGTTGGCCAGCCCCTCCCGCCTAGGCTATAGCCCACCCGTTTTTTGGGCATTTTTGCGGCGGACGAACTTGGGGACGGGACCTTCGGGGTCTTATTTTTGGGCGCGGCTGTGCCCGCGGCCTATTTTTGGCACACGGAGGACGTTCGCAAGTCTCGACTCCATTCCGAGTCCGCGGATTGGCCAGCCCTCCCCCAAGGTTATAGCCCACCCGCTTTTGGGCATTTTGGGCGGACGAACTTTGGGACGGGACCTTCGGGGCTTATTTTTGGGCGCGGCTGTGTCGGGCGCCTCTTTTGGCACACGGAGAGCGCTCACAAAGGCTCGCCCCATTCCGAGTCCGCGGACGAAGTTGGCCAGCCCTCCCCCAAAGGCTATAGCCCACCTGTTTTTGGGCATTTTGCGGACGAACTTGGGACGGGACCTTGGGGGCTTATTTTGGGCGCGGCTGTGCCTGCATATTTTTGGCACACGGAGGGCGCGCAAAGTCTCGCCCCATTCCGATTCTGGCGGACGAAGTGGGCCAGCCCTCCCCAAGGCTATAGCCCACCCGCTTTTGGGCATTTTTGCGGCGGATGAACTAGGGGACGGACCTTCGGGGCTTACTTTGGGCGTGGATGTGCCCGCGCCTATTTTTGGCGCACGGAGGGCGCTGCAAAGTCTCACCCCATTCCGAGTCCGGCAGACAAAGTTGGCCTGCCCTCCCGCCAAGGCTATAGCCCACCCGCTGGGCATTTTTGCGGATCTTGGGGACGGGACCTTCGGGCCCTTATTTTTGGGTGCGGCTATGACCGTGGCCTATTTTTGGCACACGGAGGGCGCCGCAAAGTCTCGCCTTTCCGAGTCCGGCGGACGAAGTTGGCAAGCCCTCCCCAAGGCTATAGCCCACCCGCTTTTGGGCATGTTTGCGATGGACGAACTTGGGGACGGGACCTTCGGGATTATTTTGGGTGCGGCTTTGCCCGCGCCTATTTTTGGCACATGGAGGGCGCTCGCAAAGACTCGCCCCATTCCGAGTCCGCGAAGAAGTTGGCCAGCCAACCCCCTGGCTATAGCCCACCCATTTTTCGGGCATTTTGCGGACGAACTTGGGGACGGGACCTTCTGGGGCTTATTTTTGGGCGCGGCTGTGACCGCAGCCTATTTTTGGCACACGGAGGGCGCTCGCAATGTCTCACCCCCATTCCGAGTCCGGCGGACGGTTGGCCAGCCCTCCCCAAGCCTATAGCCCACCCGCTGGGCATTTTTGGCGGACGAACTTGGGGACGGCCCTTCGGGGCTTATTTTTGGGCGCGGCTTTGCCCGCAGCCTATTTTTGGCACACGGAGGGCACTCAAAGTCTAGCCCCATTCCGAGTCCGCGGACGGTTGGCCAGCCCTCCCCAAGGCTATAGCCCACCCGCTGGGGCATTTTTGCGGCGGACGAACTTGGGGACGGGACCTTCGGGGCTGTGACCGTGGGCTATTTTTGGCACACGGAGGGCGCTGCAAAGTCTCGCCCCATTCCGAGTCCGGCGGACGAAGTTGGCCAGCCCTCCCCCAAGGCTATAGCCCACCCGCTTTTGGGCATTTTGTATGGGCGACGAACTTGGGGACGGGATGTTCGGGGCTTATTTTTGGGCGCGGCTGTGTCCGTGGCCTATTTTTGGCACATGGAGGGCGCCGCAAAGTCTCGCCCCCATTCCGAGTCCGGGCGGATTGGCCAGCCCCTCCCCAAGGCTATAGCCCACCCGCTTGGGCATTTTTTCGGACGAACTTGGGGACTGGACATTCGGGCTTATTTTTGGCACGGCTGTGCCCATGGCCTATTTTTGGCACACGGAGGGTGCTCGCAAAGCTTTTGCCCCATTCCGAGTCCGGCGGACGAAGTTGGCCAGCCCTCTCCCCAAGGCTATTGGCCACCCCTTTTTGGGCATTTTGCGCGGACGAACTTGGGGACGGGACCTTCGGGGCTTATTTTTGGACGCGGCTTTGCCCAAGCAGCCTATTTTTGGCACACGGAGGGCACTCGCAAAGTCTCGCCCATTCCGAGTCCGCGGACGTTGGCCAGCCCCTCCCCAAGGCTATAGCCCACCCGTTTTTTGGGCATTTTTGCGGCGGACGAACGTGGGGACGGGACCTTCAGGGGCTTATTTTGCAGCGCGGCTGTGACCGTGGGCTATTTTTGGCACACGGAGGGCGCTCGCAAAGTCTCGCCCCATTCCGAGTCCGGCGGACGGTTGGCCAGCCCTCCCCCAAGGTTATAGCCAACCCGCTTTTGGGCATTTTTATGCGGACGAACATGGGGACGGATGTTCGGGGGCTTATTTTTGGGCTGCTGTGCCTGCGGCCTATTTCTGGCACACGGGGCGCCGCAAAGTCTTGCCCCATTCCGAGTCCGCGGACGGTTGGCCAGCCCCTCCCCCCAAGGCTATAGCCCACCCGTTTTTTGGGCATTTTTGCGGCGGACGAACTTGGGGACGGCACCTTCGGGGGCTTATTTTCGGGCGCGGCTGTGCCCGCAGCCTATTTTTGGCACACAGAGGGTGCGCGCAAAGTCTCGCCCCATTCCCAGTCCGGCGGACGGGCCAGCGCCTCCTCCAAGGCTATAGCCCACCCGCTTTTGGGCATTTTTGGACGATTTGGGGACGGGACCTTCGGGCCCTTATTTTTGGGTGCGGCTATGACCGTGGCTATTTTTGGCACACGGAGGGCGCCACAAAGTCTCGCCCTTTCCGAGTCCGCGGGATTGGCAAGCCCTCCCCAAGGCTATAGCCCACCCGCTTTTGGGCATGTTTGCGATGGACGAACTTGGGACGGACCTTCGGGAATTATTTTTGGGTGCGGCTTTGCCCGCGGCCTATTTTTGGCACATGGAGGGCGCCGCAAAGACTCGCCCCATTCCGAGTCCGGGGAAGAAGTTGGCCAGCCAACCCCCAAGGCTATAGCCCACCCATTTTTTGGGCATTTTTACGGAGCACGAACTTGGGGACGGGACCTTCTGGGGCTTAATTGTGGGCGCGGCTGTGCCCGCGCTATTTTTGGCATACGGAGGACGCTTCGCAAAGTCTCGACTCCATTCCGAGTCCGCGGATTTAGTTGGCCAGCCCTCCCCAAGGTTATAGCCCACCCGCTTTTTCGGGCATTTTTGCGGACGAACTTTGGGACGGGACCTTCGGGGCTTATTTTGGGCGCGGCTGTGTCGGGCGCCTCTTTTTGGCACACGGAGAGCGCCACAAAGGCTCGCCTCCATTCCGAGTCCGGCGGACGAAGTTGGCCAGCCCTCCCCAAGGCTATAGCCCACCCGCTTTTGGGCATTTTGCGGCGGATGAACTAGGGGACGGGACCTTCGGGGCTTACTTTTGGGCGTGATGTGCCTGCGCCTATTTTTGGCGCACGGAGGGCACTGCAAAGTCTCACCCCATTCCGAGTCCGGCAGACAAAGTTGGCCTGCCCCTCCCGCCAAGGCTATAGCCCACCCGCTTTTGGGCATTTTGCGGCGGATTTATCTTGGGGACGGGACCTTCGGGCCCTTATTTTTGGGTGCGGCTATGACCGTGGCCTATTTTTGGCACACGGAGGGCGCTCGCAGTCTCGCCTTTTCCGAGTCCGCGGACGAAGTTGGCAAGCCCTCCCCCAGGCTATAGCCCACCCGCTTTTGGGCATGTTTGCGACGGACGAACTTGGGGACGGGACCTTCGGGATTATTTTGGGTGCGGCTTTGCCCGCGGCCTATTTTTGGCACATGGAGGGCGCTCGCAAAGACTCGCCCCATTCCGAGTCCGCGGAAGAAGTTGGCCAGCCAACCCCCCAAGGCTATAGCCCACCCATTTGGGCATTTTCGGGGACGAACTTGGGGACGGGACCTTGTGGGGCTTATTTTTGGGCGCGGCTGTGACTGCAGCCTATTTTTGGCACACGGAGGGCGCCGCAATGTCTCACCCCATTCCGAGTCCGGGCGGATTTGGCCAGCCCTCCCCCAAGCCTATAGCCCACCCGCTTTTGGGCATTTTGCGGCGGACGAACTTGGGACGGGGCCCTTCGGGGCTTATTTTGGGCGCGGCTTTGCCCGCAGCCTATTTTTGGCACACGGAGGGCACTCCGCAAAGTCTAGCCCCATTCCGAGTCCGCGACGGTTGGCCAGCCCTCCCCAAGGCTATAGCCCACCCGCTTTTTTGGGCATTTTTGGGCGGACGAACTTGGGGACGGACCTTCGGGGCTGTGACCGCGGCTATTTTTGGCACACGTAGGGCGCTTCTCAAAGTCTCTCGCCCCATTCCGAGTCCGGCGGATTGGCCAGCCCTCCCCCAAGGCTATAGCCCACCCGCTGGGCATTTTTGTGGACGAACTTGGGGACGGATGTTCGGGGCTTATTTTTGGGCGCGGCAGTGTCTGTGGTCTATTTTTGGAACATGGAGGGCGCTCGCAAAGTCTCGCCCATTCCGAGTCCGCGGATTTAGTTGGCCAGCCCTCCCCCAAGGCTATAGCCCACCCGCTTTTGGGCATTTTTTCAAGTGGACGAACTTGGGGACTGGACATTCGGGGCTTATTTTTTTGGCACGGCTGTGCCCATGGCCTATTTTTGGCACACGGAGGGCGCCTGCAAAGCTTTGCCCCATTCCGAGTCCGGCGGACGAGTTGGCCAGCCCCTCCCCAAGGCTATAGCCCACCCGCTTTGGGCATTTTGCGGGACGAACTTGGGGACGGGACCTTCGGGGGCTTATTTTTGGACGCGGCTTTGCCCGCAGCCTATTTTTGGCACACGGAGGGCACTCGCAAAGTCTCGCCCCATTCCGAGTCCGGCGAACGAAGTTGGCCAGCCCCTCCCCCCAAGGCTATAGCCAACCCGCTTTTGGGCATTTTTAAGGCGGACGAACTTGGGGACGGGACCTTCAGGGGCTTATTTTTCAGCGCGGCTGTGACCGTGGGCTATTTTTGGCACACGGAGGGCGCTCGCAAAGTCTCGCCCCATTCCGAGTCCGGCGGACGAAGTTGGCAAGCCCCTCCCCCCAAGGCTATAGCCCACCCGTTTTTTGGGCATGTTTGCGACGGACGAACTTGGGGACGGGACCTTCGGGAATTATTTTTGGGTGCGGCTTTGCCTGCGCTCTATTTTTGCACATGGAGGGCGCTGCAAAGACTCGCCCCATTCCGAGTCCGCGGAAGAAGTTGGCCAGCCAACCTCCTGCTGCTATAGCCCACCCATTTTTCGGGCATTTTCGGACGAACTTGGGGACGGGACCTTCTGGGGCTTATTTTTGGGCGCGGCTGTGTCCGCGCCTATTTTTGGCATACGGAGGACGCTCGCAAAGTCTCGACTCATTCCGAGTCCGCGGACGGTTTGCCAGCCCCTCCCCAAGGTTATAGCCCACCCGCTGGGCATTTTGGGCGGACGAACTTTGGGACGGACCTTCGGGGCTTATTTTTGGCGCGGCTGTGTCGGGCGGCCTCTTTTTGGCACACGGAGAGCGCCACAAAGGCTCGCCTCCATTCCGAGTCCGGCGGACGGTTGGCCAGCCCTCCCCAAAGGCTATAGCCCACCTGTTTTTGGGCATTTTTGCGGCGGACGAACTTGGGGACGGGACCTTAGGGGGCTTATTTTTGGGCGCTGTGCCATGCGGCCTATTTTTGGCACACGGAGGGCGCTGCAAAGTCTCGCCCCATTCCGATTCTGGCGGACGAAGTGGGCCAGCCCCTCCCCAAGGCTATAGCCCACCCGCTTGGGCATTTTTGCGGCGGATGAACTAGGGGACGGACCTTCGGGGCTTACTTTTCGTGATGTGCTGCGGCTATTTTTACGCACGGAGGGCACTCGCAAAGTCTCACCCCATTCCGAGTCCGCAGACAAAGTTGGCCTGCCCTCCCGCCAAGGCTATAGCCCACCCGCTGGGGCATTTTGCGGCGGATTTACTGGGGACGGACCTTCGGGCCCTTATTTTTGGGTGCTATGACCGTGGCCTATTTTTGGCACACGGAGGGCGCTGCAGTCTCGCCTTACCGAGTCCGCGGATTTGGCAAGCCCCTCCCCAAGGCTATAGCCCACCTGCTTTTGGGCATGTTTGCGACGGACGAACTTGGGGACGTGGACCTTCGGGATTATTTTTGGGTGCGGCTTTGTCCGCGCTCTATTTTTGGCACATGGAGGGCGCTCGCAAAAGACTCGCCCCATTCCGAGTCCGGCGGAAGAAGTTGGCCAGCCAACCCCCAAGGCTATAGCCCACCCATTTTTGGGCATTTTTAAGCGGCGGACGAACTTGGGGACGGACCTTCTGGGTTATTTTTGGGCGCGGCTGTGACCGCAGCCTATTTTTGGCACACGGAGGGCGCCGCAATGTCTCACCCCATTCCGAGTCCGCGGATTGGCCAGCCCCTCCCCAAGCCTATAGCCCACCCGCTTTTTTCGGGCATTTTGCGGCGTGGACGAACTTGGGGACGGGTCCTTCGGGGCTTATTTTTGGGCGCGCTTTGCCCGCCCTATTTTTGGCACACGGAGGGCACCTGCAAAGTCTAGCCTCCATTCCGAGTCCGGCGGATGAAGTTGGCCAGCCCTCCCCCAAGGCTATAGCCCACCCGCTGGGGCATTTTTGGCGGACGAACTTGGGGACGGACCTTCGGGGCTGTGACCGTGGCTATTTTTGGCACACGGAGGGCGCCTGCAAAGTCTCGCCCCATTCCGAGTCCGCGGATGAAGTTGGCCAGCCCCTCCCCCAAGGCTATAGCCCACCCGCTTTTGGGCATTTTTGTGGCGGACGAACTTGGGGACGGGATGTTCGGGGCTTATTTTTGGGCGCGGCTGTGTCCGTGGCCTATTTTTGGCACATGGAGGGTGCCTGCAGTCTCGCCCCATTCCGAGTCCGCGGACGGTTGGCCAGCCCCTCCCCAAGGCTATAGCCCACCCGTTGGGCATTTTTTCATGGACGAACTTGGGGACTGGACATTCGGGCTTATTTTTGGCACGGTGCCCATGGCCTATTTTTTTGGTACACGGAGGGCGCTCGCAAAGCTTTGCCCTATTCCGAGTCCGCGGATTTGTTGGCCAGCCCTCCCCAAGGCTATAGCCCACCCGCTTTTGGGCATTTTGCGGCGGACGAACTTGGGGACGGGACCTTCGGGGCTTATTTTTGGACGCTGGCTTTGCCCGCAGCCTATTTTTGGTACACGGAGGGCACTCGCAAAGTCTCGCCCCATTCCGAGTCCGCGAACGGTTGGCCAGCCCTCCCCCAAGGCTATAGCCCACCCGCTTTTTGGGCATTTTGCGGCGGACGAACTTGGGGACGGGACCTTCAGGGGCTTATTTTTCAGCGCTGCTGTGACTGTGGCTATTTTTGGCACACGGAGGGCGCCGTAAAGTCTCGCCCCATTCCGAGTCCGCGGACGAAGTTGGCCAGCCCTCCCCAAGGTTATAGCCAACCCGCTTTTGGGCATTTTTGCGGCGGACGAACATGGGGACGGGATGTTCGGGGCTTATTTTTGGGCTATGCCCGCGGCCTATTTCTGGCACACGGGGCGCCGCAAAGTCTTGCTCCCATTCCGAGTCCGCGGATTGGCCAGCCCTCCCCAAGGCTATAGCCCACCCGCTTTTTGGGCATTTTTGCGGGCGGACGAACTTGGGGACGGCACCTTTGGGGGCTTATTTTCGGGCGCGGCTGTGCCTCGCAGCCTATTTTTGGCACACAGAGGGTGCGCGCAAAGTCTCGCCCATTCCCAGTCCGCGGACGGTTGGCCAGCGCCCCTCCAAGGCTATAGCCCACCCGCTTGGGCATTTTTGTGGCGGATTTAACTTGGGGACGGCACCTTCGGGGCTTATTTTTGGCGCGCTATGCCCAAGGCCCTATTTTTGGCACACGGAGGGCGCTGCAGTCTCGCCTCATTCCGAGTCCGCGGACGGTTGGCTGCAGCCCTCCCCCAGGCTATAGCCCACCCGCTTTTTTGGGCATTTTGGCGGACGAACTTGGGGACGGACCTTCGGGACTTATTTTTGGGCGCGCCGTGTCCGCGGCCTATTTTTGGCACAAGGAGGGCGCCGCAAAGTCTTGCCCCATTCCGAGTTCATGGATTTGAGGTGGCCAGCCCCTCCCCAAGGCTATAGCCCACCCGCTTTTTTGGGCATTTTTACGGCGGACGAACTTGGGGACGGGACCTTCGGGGCTTATTTTTGGGCGCGCCATGCCTGGCCCTATTTTTGGCACACGGAGGGCGCCGCAAAGTCTCGTCCCATTCCAAGTCCGCGGACGGTTGGCCAGCCCTCCCCCAGGCTATAGCCCACCCGCTTGGGCATTTTTGCGGCGGACGAACTTGGGGACGGGACTTTCGGGGCTTATTTTTGGGCGTGGCTGTGCTTGCGCCTATTTTTGGCACACAGAGGGCACTCGCAAAGTCTCGCCCCATTCTGAGTCCGCGAACGGTTGGCCAGCCCTCCCGCCAAGGCTATAGCCCACCCTTTTTTCGGGCATTTACGAACTTGGGGACGGGACTTTGTGGGCTTATTTTTAGGTACGGCTGTGCCCACGGCCTATTTTTGGTACACAGAGGGCACTCGCAAAGTCTCGCCCCATTCCGAGTCCGCGAACGAAGTTGGCCAGCCCTCCCCAAGGCTATAGCCCACCCGCTTTTCGGGCATTTTTGCAAGGACGAACTTGGGGATGGGACCTTCGGGGCCTTATTTTGGGCGCGGCCATGCTTAAGGCCCTATTTTTGGCACACGGAGGGCGCCGCAAAGTCTCGTCCCCATTCCAAGTCCGCGAACGAAGTTGGCCAGCCCTCCCCTAGGCTATAGCCCACCCGCTTTGGGCATTTTTGGGCGGACGAACTTGGGACGGGACTTTCGGGGCTTATTTTGGGCGTGGCTGTGCTTGCGGCCTATTTTTGGCACACAGAGGGCACTCGCAAAGTCTCGCCTCATTCCGAGTCCGCGAACGAAGTTGGCCAGCCCCTCCCCAAGGCTATAGCCCACCCGCTTTTGGGCATTTTTGCATGGACGAATCTGGACGGGACTTTTGTGGGCTTATTTTTAGGTGCGGCTGTGCCCGCGGCCTATTTTTGGTACACAGAGGGCACTTGCAAAGTCTCGCCCATTCCGAGTCCGGCGGACGAGTGGCCAGCCTCTCCCCAAGGCTATAGCCCACCCTTTTTTGGGCATTTTGCGGCGGAAGAACTTGGGGACGGGACCTTTGGGGGCTTATTTTGGCGCGGCTGTGCCATGTTTGGCACACGGAGGGTGCTCGCAAAGTCTCGCCCATTCCAAGTTCGCGGATTTAGGGCCAGCCCTCTCCCCAAGGCTATAGCCCACCCGCTTTTGGGCATTTTGCGGGGATGAACTTGGGGACTGGACTTTCGGGGCTTATTTTTAGTCACGGTTGTGCTTACGGCCTATTTTTGGAACACGTAGGGCGCCGCAAAGTCTCACCCCATTCCGAGTCCGGGCGGACGGTGGGCCAGCCACTCCCCAAGGCTATAGCCCACCTGTTTTTGGGCATTTTTATGCGCGGCCGAACTTGGGGACGGGACCTTAGGGGGCTTATTTTTGGCGCGGCTGTGTCCGTGGCCTATTTTTGCACACTTGATGGTGCTCGCATAGTCTCACCCCATTCCGAGTCTCGTGACGAGCGGCCAGCCCCTCCCCCAAGGCTATAGCCCACCCGCTTTTTTGGGCATTTTTGCGGCGGACAAACTTGGGGACGGGACTTTCGGGGCTTATTTTGGGTGCGGCTGTGCCTATTTTTGGCACACGGAGGGCACTCGCATAGTCTCGCCCCATTCCGAGTCTGGCGGATTTGTGGGCCAGCCCTCCCCCAAGGCTATAGGCCACCCGCTTTTTGGTGGACGAACTTGGGGACGGGACCTCGGTGGCTTATTTTGACGCGGCTGTGCCCGCGTCTATTTTTGGCACACGGAGGGCGCCGCAAAGTCTCGCCCCATTCGAGTCCGGCGGACGGCCAGCCCTCCCGCCAAGGCTATAGCCCACCCGCTTTTAGGCATTTGCGGCGGACGAACTTGGGGACGGGACCTTTGGGGGCTTAGTTTTGGGCGCGGCTGTGCCGGCGGCCTAGGTGTGGCACACGAGGGCGTCGAAGTCTCGACCCATTCCGAGTCCGGCGGACGAATTTGGCCAGCCCCTCCCCAAGGTTATAGCCCACCCGCTTTTGGGAATTTTTGCGGCGGACGAACTTGGGGACGGGACCTTCTTGGGCAAATTTTTGACACGGCTCTGCCCGCGGCCTACTTTTGGCACACGGAGGGCGTTTCGCAAAGTCTCGCCCCATTCGGAGTCCGGCGGACGGTTGGCCAGCCCCTCCCCCAAGGCTATAGCCCACCCGCTTTTTGGGCATTTTTGCGGCGGACGAACTTGGGGACGGGACTTTCGGGGCTTATTTTTGGGCGTGGCTGTGCTTGCGGCCTATTTTTGGCACACAGAGGGCACTCGCAATGTCTCGCCCCATTCCGAGTCCGCGAACGAAGTTGGCCAGCCCTCCCCAAGGCTATAGCCCACCCGCTTTTTGGGGCATTTTTGCGGCGGACGAACTTGGGGACGGGACTTTGTGGGCTTATTTTTAGGTGCGGCTGTGCCCGCGGCCTATTTTTGGTACACAGAGGGCACCCGCAAAGTCTCGCCCCATTCCGAGTCCGGCGGACGAAGTGGGCCAGCCCTCCCCCAAGGCTATAGCCCACCCTTTTTTGGGCATTTTGCAAGGCGAAGAACTTGGGGACGGGACTCCTTTGGGGGCTTATTTTTGCGCGGCTGTGCCTGCGGCCTATGTTTGGCACACGGAGGGTGCTCGCAAAGTCTCGCCCCATTCCAAGTTCGCGGACGAAGTTGGCCAGCCCTCTCCCCAAGGCTATAGCCCACCCGCTTTTGGGCATTTTGCAAGGATGAACTTGGGGACTGGACTTTCGGGCTTATTTTTAGTCACGGCTGTGCTTACGGCCTATTTTTGGAACACGAGGGCACTCGCAAAGTCTCACCCCATTCCGAGTCCGCGGACGGTTGGCCAGCCACTCCCCAAGGCTATAGCCCACCTGTTTTTGGGCATTTTTGCGGCGGACGAACTTGGGGACGGGACCTTAGGGGCTTTTTTGGCGCGCTGTGTCCGCGCCTATTTTTGGCACACGGAGGGTGCTCGCATAGTCTCACCCCATTCCGAGTCTGGCGGACGATTTGCGGCCAGCCCTCCCCAAGGCTATAGCCCACCCGCTTTTGGGCATTTTGCGCGGACAAACTTGGGGACGGGACTTCGGGGCTTATTTTGGGTGCGGCTGTGCCCACAGCCTAGTTTTGGCACACGGAGGGCATTCGTAAAGTCTCGACTCCATTCCGAGTCCGCGGATTTGTTGGCCAGCCCTCCCCAAGGTTATAGCCCACCCGCTTTTGGGAATTTTTGCGGCGAACTTGGGGACGGGACCTTCTTGGGCATATTTTTGGACACGGCTCTGCCTGCGCCTACTTTTGGCACACGGAGGGCGTCGCAGTCTCGCCCAAATCGGAGTCCGCGGACGGTTGGCCAGCCCTCCCCCAAGGCTATAGCCCACCCGCTGGGCATTTTTGCGGCGGACGAACTTGGGGACGGGACTTTCGGGGGCTTATTTTTGGGCGTGGCTGTGCTTGCGGCCTATTTTTGGCACACAGAGGGCACTCGCAAAGTCTCGCCCCATTCCGAGTCCGGCGAACGAAGTTGGCCAGCCCCTCCCCCCAAGGCTATAGCCCACCCGTTTTTTGGGCATTTTTGCGGCGGACGAACTTGGGGACGGGACTTTTGTGGGATTATTTTTAGGTGCGGCTGTGCCCGCGGCCTATGTTTGGCACACGGAGGGTGCTCGCAAAGACTCGCCCCATTCCAAGTTCATGGATTTAGTTGGTCAGCCCCTCTCCCCAAGGCTATAGCCCACCCGCTTTTGGGCATTTTTGCGGCGGATGAACTTGGGGACTGACTTCGGGGCTTATTATTAGTCACGGCTGTGCTTACGGCCTATTTTGGAACACGAGGGCACTCGCAAAGTCTCACCCCATTCCGAGTCCGCGGACGAATTTGCCAGCCACTCCCCAAGGCTATAGCCCACCTGTTTTGTGCATTTTAGCGGCGGACGAACTTGGGGACGGGACCTTAGGGGCTTATTTTTTGCGCGGCTGTGTCCGCGGCTAATTTTTACACGGAGGGTGCTCGCATAGTCTCACCCCATTCCGAGTTCGCGGACGAAGTTGGCCAGCCCTCTCCCCAAGGCTATAGCCCACCCGCTTTTTGGGCTTTTTTGCGGCGGACGAACTTGGGGACGGGACCTTTGGGGGCTTAGTTTGGGCGCGGCTGTGCCCACAGCCTAGTTTTGGCACACGGAGGGCGTTCGTGAAGTCTCGACCCATTCCGAGTCCGGCGGACGTTGGCCAGCCCTCCCCCAAGGTTATAGCCCACCCGCTTTTGGGAATTTTTGCGGCGGACGAACTTGGGGACGGGACCTTCTTGGGCATATTTTTGGACACGGCTCTGCCCACGGCCTACTTTTGGCACACGGAGGGCGTTCGCAAAGTCTCACCTAAATCGGAGTCCGCGGACGTTGGCCAGCCCTCCCCCAAGGCTATAGCCCACCCGCTTTTCGGGCATTTTGCGGCGGACGAACTTGGGGACGGACTTTCGGGGCTTATTTTTGGGCCTGGCTGTGCTTGCGGCCTATTTTTGGCACACAGAGGGCACTCGCAAAGTCTCGCCCCATTCCGAGTCCGCGAACGGTTGGCCAGCCCCTCCCCCAAGGCTATAGCCCACCCGCTTTTGGGCATTTTGCGGCGGACGCACTTGGGGACGGGACTGTGGGGGGATTATTTTTAGCTGCGGCTGTGCCCACGGCCAATTTCTGGTACACAGAGGGCACTCACACAGTCTCGCCCCATTCCGAGTCCGGGCGGACGAGTGGGCCAGCCCCTCCCCAAGGCTATAGCCCACCCTTTTTTGGGCATTTTTGCGGGAAGAACTTGGGGACGGGACCTTTGGGGGCTTTATTTTTGGCGCTGTGCCTGCCTATGTTTGGCACACGGAGGGTGCTCGCAAAGACTCGCCATTCCAAGTTCGGCGGATTTGGCCAGCCCTCTCCCCAAGGCTATAGCCCACCCGCTTTTTGGGCATTTTTGCGGATGAACTTGGGGACTGACTTTCGGGGCTTATTTTTAGTCACGGCTGTGCTTACGGCCTATTTTTGGAACACATAGGGCACTGCAAAGTCTCACCCCATTCCGAGTCCGCGGACGAAGTGGGCCAGCCACTTCCCAAGGCTATAGCCCACCTGTTTTTGGGCATTTTTGCGCGGACGAGCTTGGGGACGGGACCTTAGGGGGCTTATTTTGGCGCTGCTGTGTCCGCGCCTATTTTTGGCACACGGAGGTGCCTCGATAGTCTCACCCTATTCCGAGTCCGCGGACGGGCCAGCCCTCCCCCAAGGCTATAGCCCACCCGTTTTTTGGGCATTTTTGCGGCGGATGAACTTGGGGACTGGACTTTCGGGGGCTTATTTTTGGGAGCGGCTGTGCCAGCGGCCTATTTTTGGCACACGGAGGGTGTTCGCAAAGTCTCGCCCTATCTGGAGTCCGGCGGACGAGTTGGCCAGCCCTCCCGCCAAGGCTATAGCCCACCCGCTTTTGGGCATTTTTGCGGCGGACGAACTTGGGGACAGACTTTCGGGGCTTATTTTTGGGTGCGGCTGTGCCCACAGCCTAGTTTTGGCACACGGAGGGCGCCGCAAAGTCTCGCCCCATTCGGAGTCCGGCGGACGTGTTGGCCAGCCCCTCCCGCCAAGGCTATAGCCCACCCGCTTTTGGGCATTTTGCGGCGGACGAACTTGGGGACGGGACCTTTGGGGGCTTAGTTTTGGGCGCGGCTGTGCCCACAGCCTAGTTTTGGCACACGGAGGGCGTTCATAAAGTCTCGACCCATTCCGAGTCCGCGGACGAGTTGGCCAGCCCTCCCCCAAGGTTATAGCCCACCCGCTTTTTGGGAATTTTTGCGGCGGACGAACTTGGGGACGGGACCTTCTTGGGCATATTTTTGGACACGGCTCTGCCCAAGCGGCCTACTTTTGGCACACGGAGGGCGTTTCGCAAAGTCTCGCCCATTCGAGTCCGGACGGTTGGCCAGCCCTCCCCAAGGCTATAGCCCACCCGTTTTTTGGGCATTTTTGCGGCGGACGAACTTGGGGACGGGACTTTCGGGGGCTTATTTTTGGGCGTGGCTGTGCTTGCGGCGTATTTTTGGAACACAGAGGGCACACTCAAAGTCTCGCACCAATCCGAGACCGGCGAACGAAGTTGGCCAGCCCTCCCCTGTGGCTATAGCCCACCCGTTTTTTGGGCATTTTTGCGGCGGACGAACTTGGGGACGGGACTTTTGTGGGATTATTTTTAGGTGCGGCTGTGCCCGCGGCCTATTTTTGGTACACAGAGGGCACTCTCAAAGTCTCGCCCCATTCCGAGTCCGGACGAAGTGGGCCAGCCCCTCCCCCCAAGGCTATAGCCCATCCTTTTTTTGGGCATTTTTGCGCGGAAGAACTTGGGGACGGGACCTTTGGGGGCTTTATTTTGCGCGCTGTGCCCGCCTATGTTTGGCACACGGAGGGTGCTCAAAGTCTCGCCCCATTCCAAGTTCGGGCGGATTGGCCAGCCCTCTCCCCAAGGCTATAGCCCACCCGCTTTTGGGCATTTTTGCGGCGGATGAACTTGGGGACTGACTTTCGGGGCTTATTTTTAGTCACGGCTGTGCTTACGCCTATTTTTGGAACACGTAGGGCACTCGCAGTCTCACCCCATTCCGAGTCCGCGGACGAAGTTGGCCAGCCACTCCCCAAGGCTATAGCCCATCTGTTTTTTGGGCATTTTGCGGACGAACTTGGGGACGGGACCTTCGGGCCTTATTTTTGGGCGCGCCATGCCTACGCCCTATTTTTGGCACACGGAGGGCGCCGCAAAGTCTCGTCCCATTCCAAGTCCGGCGGACGCTGGCCAGCCCTCCCCCTAGGCTATAGCCCACCCGCTGGGCATTTTGCGGCGGACGAACTTGGGGACGGGACTTTCGGGGCTTATTTTTGGGCGTGGCTGTGCTTGCGGCCTATTTTTGGCACACAGAGGGCACTCGCAAAGTCTCGCCCCATTCTGAGTCCGCGAACGAGTTGGCCAGCCCCTCCCCCAAGGCTATAGCCCACCCTTTTTGGGCATTTTTGGGCGGACGAACTTGGGGACGGGACTTTGTGGGCTTATTTTTAGGTACGGCTGTGCCCACGGCCTATTTTTGGTACACAGAGGGCACTCGCAAAGTCTCGCCCCATTCCGAGTCCGGCGAACGAAGTTGGCCAGACAAACCCCCCAAGGCTATAGCCCACCCGGTGTTTGGGCATTTTTGCGGCGGACGAACTTGGGGATGGGACCTTCGGGGCCTTATTTTTGGGCGCGGCCATGCCTGTGTCCTATTTTTGGCACACGGAGGGCGCTCGCAAAGTCTCGTCCCATTCCAAGTCCGGCGGACGAAGTTGGCCAGCCCCTCCCCCCTAGGCTATAGCCCACCCGCTTTTGGGCATTTTTGCAAGGACGAACTTGGGGACGGGACTCGGGGCTTATTTTTGGGCGTGGCTGTGCTTGCGGCCTATTTTTGGCACACAGAGGGCACTCGCAAAGTCTCGTCCCCATTCCGAGTCCGGCGAACGAAGTTGGCCAGCCCTCCCCCCAAGGCTATAGCCCACCCGCTTTTGGGCATTTTGCGGACGAACTTGGGGACGGGACTTTTGTGGGCTTATTTTTAGGTGCGGCTGTGCCCGCGTCTATTTTGGCACACAGAGGGCACTCGCAAAGTCTCGCCCCATTCCGAGTCCGCGGATTTGGCGGGCCAGCCCTCCCCAAGGCTATAGCCCACCCTTTTGGGCATTTTTGCGGCGGAAGAACTTGGGGACGGGACCTTTGGGGCTTATTTTTGGGCGCTGTGCCCGCGGCCTATGTTTGGCACACGGAGGGTGCTTCGCAAAGACTCGCCCCATTCCAAGTTCGCGGATTTAGTTGGTCAGCCCTCTCCCCAAGGCTATAGCCCACCCGTTTTTTGGGCATTTTTGCGGCGGATGAACTTGGGGAATGGACTTTCGGGGGCTTATTATTAGTCACGGCAGTGCTGACGGCAAATTTATGGAACAAGTAGGGCACTAGCAAAGTATCACCCCATTCCGAGTCCGCGGATTTAATTTGGCCAGCCACTCCCCAAGGCTATAGCCCACCTGTTTTTTGGGCATTTTGCGGGACGAAACTTGGGGACGGGACCTTAGGGGGCTTTATTTTTGCGCGGCTGTGTCCGCTGCCTATTTTTGGCACACGGAGGGTGCTCGCATAGTCTCACCCCATTCCGAGTTCGGCGGACGAAGTTGGCCAGCCCCTCTCCCCAAGGCTATAGCCCACCCGTTTTTTGGGCATTTTTGCGGCGGACGAACTTGGGGACGGGACCTTCTTGGGCATATTTTTGGACACGGCTCTGCCCGCGGCCTACTTTTGGCACACGGAGGGCGCTCGCATAGTCTCGCCCCATTCCGAGTCTGGCGGACGAAGTGGGCCAGCCACTCCCCCCAAGGCGATAGCCCACCTGTTTTTTGGGCATTTTTGCGGCGGACGAGCTTGGGGACGGGACCTTAGGGGGCTTATTTTTTGGCGCGGCTGTGTCCGCGGCCTATTTTTGGCACACGGAGGGTGCTCGCATAGTCTCACCCCATTCCGAGTCTGGCGGACGAAGCGGGCCAGCCCCTCCCCCCAAGGCTATAGCCCACCCGTTTTTTGGGCATTTTTGCGGCGGACAAACTTGGGCACGGGACCTTAGAGTGCTTATTTTTGGGCACGGCTGTGCCCGCGGCCTATTTTTGGCAAACGGAGGGCGCTCGCAAAGTCTCACGCCATTCCGAATCCGGCGGACGATGTTGGCTAGCCCTCCCCAAGGCTATAGCCCACCCGCTTTGTGGGCATTTTTGCGGACAAACTTGAGGACGGGACCTTCGGGTGCTTGTTTTTTTGCGCGGCTGTGCCTGCGGCCTATTTTTGGCAAAACGGAGGGCGCCGCAAAGTCTCACGCCATTCCGAGTCCGGCGCACGGTTGGCTAGCCCCTCCCCCAAGGCTATAGCCCACCCGCTTTGTGGGCATTTTTGCGGACAAACTTGAGGACGGGACCTTCGGTTCTTGTTTTTGGGTGCGGCTGTGCCCACGGCCTATTTTTGCACACGGAGGGCGTTCGCAGTCTCACCCCATTCCGAGTCCGCGGACGAAGTTGGCCAGCCCTCCCCCAAGGCTATAGCCCACCCGTTTTTTGGGCATTTTTGCGGCAGACGAACTTGGGGACGGGACCTTCGGGCGCTTGTTTTTGGACACGGCTGTGCCCGCGGCCTATTTTTGGCACACGGAGGGCACACGCAAAGTCTCACCCCATTCCGAGTCCGCGGACGAAGTTGGCCAGCCCTCCCCAAGGTTATAGCCCACCCGCTGGGCATTTCGAGGCGGACGCACTTGGGAACGGGACCTTCGGGTGCTTATTTTTGGTGTGGCTGCGCCGCGCCTATTTTTGGCACATGGAGGGCGTTAAAGTCTCGCCCCATTCCGAGCCCGGCGGACGAGGTTGGCAAGCCCTCCCCCAAGGCTATAGCCCACCCGCTTTTGGGCATTTTGCGGACGAACTTGGGGACGGGACCTTCGGGCGCTTCTTTGACGCTGCTGTGCCCATGGGCTATTTTTGGGACTCGGAGGGCATTTGTATAGTCTCGCCCCATTCCGAGTCCGGCGGATTGGCCAGCCCCTCCCCAAGGCTATAGCCCACCCGCTTTTGGGCATTTTTGCGGGGGACGGAACCTTCGGGGCTTATTTGGGCACGGCTGTGCCCACGGCCTATTTTTGGCAAACGGAGGGCACACGCAAAGTCTCACCCCATTCCGAGTCCGGGACGGCGGCCAGCCCCTCCCCCGAAGGTTATAGCCCACCCGTTTTTTGGGCATTTTTTAGGCGGACGCACTTGGGAACGGGACCTTCGGGCGCTTATTTTTGGGTGTGGCTGCGCCCGCGGCCTATTTTTGGCACACGGAGGGCGTTCGCAAAGTCTCGCCCCATTCCGAGCCCGGCGGACGAGGTTGGCAAGCCCCTCCCCCCAAGGCTATAGCCCACCCGTTTTTTGGGCATTTTTGCGGCGGACGAACTTGGGGACGGAACCTTCGGGGGCTTATTTTTTGGCACGGCTGTGTCCGTGGCCTATGTTTGGCACAAGGAGGGCGCTCGCAAAGTCTAGCCCCATTCCGAGTCCGGGACGGTTGGCCAGCCCTCCCCCAAGGCTATAGCCCACCCGTTTTTTGGGCATTTTTGCGGCGGACGAACTTGGGGACGGGACCTTCGGGTACTTATTTTTTAGCGCGGCTGTGCCCGCAGCCTATTTTTGGCACTCGGAGGGCGCTCGCATAGTCTAGCCCCATTCCGAGCCCGGCGGATTTGGCCAGCCCTCCCCAAGGCTATAGCCCACCCGCTTTTGGGCATTTTTATGCGGCGGACAAACTTGGGGACGGGACTTTCGGGGGCTTATTTTTGGGTGCGGCTGTGCCAGCGGCCTATTTTTGGCACACGGAGGGTGTTCGCAAAGTCTCGCCCCATTCGGAGTCCGGCGGACGTAGTTGGCCAGCCCCTCCCGCCAAGGCTATAGCCCACCCGTTTTTTGGGCATTTTTGCGGCGGACGAACTTGGGGACAGACTTTCGGGGGCTTATTTTTGGGTGCGGCTGTGCCCACAGCCTAGTTTTGGCACACGGAGGGCGCTCGCAAAGTCTCGCCCCATTCGGAGTCCGGCGGACGTAGTTGGCCAGCCCCTCCCGCCAAGGCTATAGCCCACCCGTTTTTTGGGCATTTTTGCGGCGGACGAACTTGGGGACGGGACCTTTGGGGGCTTAGTTTTGGGCGCGGCTGTGCCCACAGCCTAGTTTTGGCACACGGAGGGCGTTCGTAAAGTCTCGACCCATTCCGAGTCCGGCGGACGAAGTTGGCCAGCCCCTCCCCCCAAGGTTATAGCCCACCCGTTTTTTGGGAATTTTTGCGGCGGACGAACTTGGGGACGGGACCTTCTTGGGCATATTTTTGGACACGGCTCTGCCCGCGGCCTACTTTTGGCACACGGAGGGCGTTCGCAAAGTCTCGCCCCATTCGGAGTCCGGCGGACGAAGTTGGCCAGCCCCTCCCCCCAAGGCTATAGCCCACCCGTTTTTTGGGCATTTTTGCGGCGGACGAACTTGGGGACGGGACTTTCGGGGGCTTATTTTTGGGCGTGGCTGTGCTTGCGGCGTATTTTTGGCACACAGAGGGCACTCGCAAAGTCTCGCCCCATTCCGAGTCCGGCGAACGAAGTTGGCCAGCCCCTCCCCAGGCTATAGCCCACCCGCTTTTTTGGGCATTTTTAACGAACTTGGGGACGGGACTTTTGTGGGATTATTTTTAGGTGCGGCTGTGCCCGCGGCCATTTTTGGTACACAGAGGGCACTCTCAAAGTCTCGCCCCATTCCGAGTCCGGACAAGTGGGCCAGCCCCTCCCCCAAGGCTATAGCCCACCCTTTTTGGGCATTTTGCGGCGGAAGAACTTGGGGACGGGACCTTTGGGGGCTTATTTTGGGCGCGGCTGTGCCCGCGGCCTATGTTTGGCACATTTGAGGGTGCTCAAAGTCTCGCCCCATTCCAAGTTCAAGTTTGGCCAGCCCCCTCTCCCCAAGGCTATAGCCCACCCGTTTTTTGGGCATTTTTGCGGCGGACGAACTTGGGGACGGGACTTTCGGGGGCTTATTTTTAGTAACGGCTGTGCCAACGGCCTATTTTTGGAACACGGAGGGCCCTCGCAAAGTCTCACCCCATTCCGAGTCCGGACGGTTGCCAGCTCCCCAAGGCTATAGCCCACCTGTTTTTGGGCATTTTCGGACGAACTTGGGGACGGGACCTTAGGGGGCTTATTTTTTGGCGTGGCTGTGTCCGCGGCCTATTTTTGGCACACGGAGGGTGCTCGCATAGTCTCACCCCATTCCGAGTCTGGCGGACGAAGCGGGCCAGCCCCTCCCCCCAAGGCTATAGCCCACCCGTTTTTTGGGCATTTTTGCGGCGGACAAACTTGGGGACGGGACTTTCGGGGGCTTATTTTTGGGTGCGGCTGTGCCCGTGGCCTATTTTTGGCACATGGAGGGCGCTCGCATAGTCTCGCCCCATTCCGAGTCTGGCGGACGTGGGCCAGCCCTCCCCAAGGCTATAGGCCACCCGATTTTTGGGTATTTTTGCGGTGGACGAACTTGGGGACGGGACCTTCGGTGGCTTATTTTTGGACGCGGCTATGCCCGCGGCCTATTTTTGGCACACGGAGGGCGCTCGCAAAGTCTCGCCCCATTCGGAGTCCGGCGGACGTAGTTGGCCAGCCCTCCCGCCAAGGCTATAGCCCACCCGTTTTGGGCATTTTTGCGGGCGGACGAACTTGGGGACGGGACCTTTGGGGGCTTAGTTTTGGGCGCGGCTGTGCCCATAGCCTAGTTTTGGCACACGGAGGGCGTTCGTAAAGTCTCGACCCATTCCGAGTCTGGAGGACGAAGTGGGCCAGCCCCTCTCCCCAAGGCTATAGCCCACCCGTTTTTTGGGCATTTTTGCGGCGGATGAACTTGGGGACTGGACTTTCGGGGGCTGATTTTTAGTCACGGCTGTGCTTACGGCCTATTTTTGGAACACGTAGGGCACTCGCAAAGTCTCACCCCATTCCGAGTCAGGCGGACGAAGTTGGCCAGCCACTCCCCCCAAGGCTAAAGACCACCTGTTTTTGGGCATTTTTGCGGACGAACTTGGGGACGGGACCATAGGGGCTTATTTTTGGTGCGGCTGTGTCCGCGGCCTATTTTTGCACACGGAGGGTGCTCGCATAGTCTCACCCCATTCCGAGTCTGGCGGACAGCGGGCCAGCCCTCCCCAAGGCTATAGCCCACCCGCTTTTGGGCATTTTTGCGCGGACAAACCTGGGGACGGGACTTTCGGGGCTTATTTTGGGTGCGGCTGTGCCCGTGGCCTATTTTTGGCACACGGAGGGCGCCGCATAGTCTCGCCCCATTCCGAGTCCGGGCGAAGTGGGCCAGCCCTCCCCAAGGCTATACGCCACCCGTTTTTTGGGTATTTTTGCGGTGGACGAACTTGGGGACGGGACCTTCGGTGGCTTATTTTTGGACGCGGCTATGCCCGCGGCCTATTTTTGGCACACGGAGGGCGCTCGCAAAGTCTCGCCCCATTCGGAGTCCGGCGGACGTAGTTGGCCAGCCCTCCCGCCAAGGCTATAGCCCACCCGCTTTTGGGCATTTTGCGGACGAACTTGGGGACGGGACTTTCGGGGCTTATTTTTGGGTGCGGCTGTGCCCACAGCCTAGTTTTGGCACACGGAGGGCGCTGCAGTCTCGCCCCATTCGGAGTCCGGCGACGTAGTTGGCCAGCCCTCCCGCCAAGGCTATAGCCCACCCGCTTTTGGGCATTTTGCGGCGGACGAACTTGGGGACGTGACCTTTGGGGGCTTAGTTTTGGGCGCGGCTGTGCCTATAGCCTAGTTTTGGCACACGGAGGGCGTTCAGAAGTCTCGACCCATTCCGAGTCTGGCGGATGTGGGCCAGCCCCTCTCCCCAAGGCTATAGCCCACCCGTTTTTTGGGCATTTTTGCGGCGGATGAACTTGGGGACTGGACTTTCGGGGGCTGATTTTTAGTCACGGCTGTGAGTACGGCCTATTTTTGGAACACGTAGGGCCCTCGCAACGTCTCACCCCATTCCGAGTCCGCGGACGGTTGGCCAGCCACTCCCCTGCAAGGCTATAGCCCACCTGTTTTTTGGGCATTTTTGCGGCGGACGAACTTGGGGACGGGACCATAGGGGGCTTATTTTTTGGTGCGGCTGTGTCCGCGGCCTATTTTTGGCACACGGAGGGTGCTCGCATAGTCTCACCCCATTCCGAGTCTGGCGGACGAAGCGGGCCAGCCCCTCCCCCCAAGGCTATAGCCCACCCGTTTTTTGGGCATTTTTGCGGTGGACGAACTTGGGGACGGGACCTTCGGTGGCTTATTTTTGGGTGCGGCTGTGCCCGTGGCCTATTTTTGGCACACGGAGGGCGCTCGCATAGTCTCGCCCCATTCCGAGTCTGGCGGACGAAGTGGGCCAGCCCCTCCCCCCAAGGCTATAGGCCACCCGTTTTTTGGGTATTTTTGCGGTGGACGAACTTGGGGACGGGACCTTCGGTGGCTTATTTTTGGACGCGGCTATGCCCGCGCGTCTATTTTTGGCACACGGAGGGCGCTGCAAAGTCTCGCCCCATTCGGAGTCCGGGCGGACGAGTTGGCCAGCCCCTCCCCCCAAGGCTATAGCCCACCCGATTTTTGGGCATTTTGCGGCGGACTAACTTGGGGACGGGACTTTCGGGGGCTTATTTTTGGGTGCGGCTGTGCCCACAGCCTAGTTTTGGCACACGGAGGGCGCTCGCAAAGTCTCGCCCCATTCGGAGTCCGGCGGACGTAGTTGGCCAGCCCCTCCCGCCAAGGCTATAGCCCACCCGTTTTTTGGGCATTTTTGCGGCGGACGAACTTGGGGACGTGACCTTTGGGGGCTTAGTTTTGGGCGCGGCTGTGCCCATAGCCTAGTTTTGGCACACGGAGGGCGTTCGTAAAGTCTCGACCCATTCCGAGTCTGGCGGACGAAGTGGGCCAGCCCCTCTCCCCAAGGCTATAGCCCACCCGTTTTTTGGGCATTTTTGCGGCGGATGAACTTGGGGACTGGACTTTCGGGGGCTGATTTTTAGTCACGGCTGTGCTTACGGCCTATTTTTGGAACACGTAGGGCACTCGCAAAGTCTCACCCCATTCCGAGTCCGGCGGACGAAGTTGGCCAGCCACTCCCCCCAAGGCTATAGCCCACCTGTTTTTTGGGCATTTTTGCGGCGGACGAACTTGGGGACGGGACCTTAGGGGGCTTATTTTTTGGTGCGGCTGTGTCCGCGGCCTATTTTTGGCACACGGAGGGTGCTCGCATAGTCTCACCCCATTCCGAGTCTGGCGGATTTGCGGGCCAGCCCCTCCCCAAGGCTATAGCCCACCCGCTTTTGGGCATTTTTCGGGACAAACTTGGGGACGGGACTTTCGGGGGCTTATTTTTGGGTGCGGCTGTGCCCGCAGCCTATTTTTGGCACACGGAGGGCGCTCGCATAGTCTCGCCCCATTCCGAGTCTGGCGGACGAAGTGGGCCAGCCCCTCCCCCCAAGGCTATAGGCCACCCGTTTTTTGGGCATTTTTGCGGTGGACGAACTTGGGGACGGGACCTTCGGTGGCTTATTTTTGGACGCGGCTATGCCCGCGGCCTATTTTTGGCACACGGAGGGCGCTCGCAAAGTCTCGGCCCATTCGGAGTCCGGCGGACGTAGTTGGCCAGCCCTCCCGCCAAGGCTATAGCCCACCCGCTGGGGCATTTTTGCGGGGGACGAACTTGGGGACGGGACCTTTGGGGGCTTATTTTTGGTCGCGGCTTTGCCCTCTGCCTATTTTTGGCACACGGAGGGCGTTCGTAAAGTCTCAACCCATTCCGAGTCCGCGGATTTGTTGGCCAGCCCTCCCCACGGTTGTAGCCCACCCGTTTTTTGGGCATTTTTGCGGCGGACGAACTTGGGGACGGGACCTTCTTGGGCATATTTTTGGTCACGGCTCTGCCCACAGCCTATTTTTGGCACACGGAGGGCGTTCGTAAAGTCTCGACCCATTCCGAGTCCGGCGGATTTAGTTGGCCAGCCCTCCCCAAGGTTATAGCCCACCCGCTTTTTGGGCATTTTTGCGGCGGACGAACTTGGGGACGGGACCTTCGGGGGCTTAGTTTTGGGCGCGGCTGTGCCCACAGCCTAGTTTTGGCACACGGAGGGCGATCGAAAAGTCTCGACCCATTCCGAGTCCGGCGGACGAAGTTGGCCAGCCCCTCCCCCCAAGGCTATAGGCCACCCGTTTTTTGGGCATTTTTGCGGTGGACGAACTTGGGGACGGGACCTTCGGTGGCTTATTTTTGGACGCGGCTCTGCCCGCGGCCTATTTTTATCACACGGAGGGCGATCGCAAAGTCTCTCCCCATTCGAAGTCCGGCGGACGTAGTTGGCTCCGCCTCCCGCCAAGGCTATAGCCCACCCGTTTTTTGGGCATTTTTGCGGCGGACGAACTTGGGGACGGGACCTTCGGGGGCTTATTTTTGGGTGCGGCTGTGCCCGCGGCCTATTTTTATCACACGGAGGGCGCTCGCAAAGTCTCACCCCATTCCAAGTCCGGCGGAAGAAGTTCGCCAGCCCCTCCCCCCAAGGCTATAGCCAACCCGTTTTTTGGGCATTTTTGCGGCGGACCACCTTGGGGACGGGACCTTCAGGGGCTTATTTTTGGGCGTGGCTGTGCCCGCGGCCTATTTTTTGCACACGGAGGGCGCTCGCAAAGTCTCGCCCCATTCCGAGTCTGGCGGACGAAGTTGGCCAGCCCCTCCCCCCAACGCTATAGCCCACCCGTTTTTTGGGCATTTTTGCGGCGGACGAACTTGGGGACGGGACCTTCTTGGGCATATTTTTGGACACGGCTCTGCCCGCGGCCTATTTTTGACACACGGAGGGCGCTCGCAAAGTCTCGCCCCATTCCGAGTCTGGCGGACGAAGTGGGCCAGCCCCTCCCTCCAAGGCTATAGCCCACCCATTTTTTTGGCATTTTTGGGGCGGACGAACTTGGGGACGGGACCTTCGGGGGCTTATTTTTGGGCGCGGCTGTGACCGCGGCCTATTTTTGGCACCTGGAGGGCGGTCGCATAGTTTCGCCCCATTCCGAGTCTAGCGGACGAAGTGGGCCAGCCCCTCCCCCCAAGGCTATAGCCCACGCGTTTTTTGGGCATTTTTGCGGCGGACGAACTTGGGGACGGGACCTTCGGGGGCTTATTTTTCGGCGCGGCTGTGACCGTGGGCTATTTTTGGCACACGGAGGGCGCTCGCAATGTCTCACCCCATTCCGAGTCCGGCGGACGAAGTTGGCCAGCCCCTCCCCCCAAGGCTATAGCCCACCCGTTTTTTGGGCATTTTTGCGGCGGATGAACTTGGGGACGGGATGTTCGGGGGCTTATTTTTGGGCGCGGCTTTGCCATGCCTATTTTTGGCACACGGGGGGCACTCACAAAGTCTTGCCCCATTCCGAGTCCGGCGGACGAAGTTGGCCAGCCCCTCCCCACAAGGCTATAGCCCACGCGTTTTTTGGGCATCTTTGCGGCGGACGAACTTGGGGACGGGACCTTCGGGAGCTTATTTTTGGGCGCAGCTCTGCCCGCGGCCTATTTTTAGCACACGGAGGGCGCTCGCAAAGTCTAGCCCCATTCCCAGTCCGGCGGACGAAGTTGACCAGCCCCTCCCCCCTAGGCTATAGCCCACCCGTTTTTTTGGGCATTTTTCCGGCGGACGAACTTGGGGACGGGACCTTCGGGGGCTTATTTTTGGGTGCGGCTGTGCCCGCGGCCTATTTTTATAACACGGAGGGCGCTCGCAAAATCTCACCCCATTCCGAGTCCGCCGGACGAAGTTCGCCAGCCCCTCCCCCCAAGGCTATAGCCCACCCGTTTTTTGGGCATTTTTGCGGCGGACGAACCTTGGGACGGGACCTTCGGGGGCTTATTTTTGGGTGCGGCTTTGCCCGCGGCCTATTTTTCGCACACGGAGGTTGCTCGCAAATTCTCGCCCCATTCCGAGTCCGGCGGACGAAGTTGGCCAGCCCCTCCCCACAAGGCTATAGCCCACGCGTTTTTTGGGCATTTTTGCGGCGGACGAACTTGGGGACGGGACCTTTGGGAGCTTATTTTTGGGCGCGGCTCTGCCCGTGGCCTATTTTTAGCACACGGAGGGCGCTCGCAAAGTCTAGCCCCATTCCCAGTCCGGCGGACGAAGTTGGCCAGCCCCTCCCCCCAAGGCTATAGCCCACCCGTTTTTTTGGGCATTTTTGCGGCGGACGAACTTGGGGACGGGACCTTCGGGGGCTTATTTTTGGGTGCGGCTGTGCCCGCGGCCTATTTTTATCACACGGAGAGTGCTCGCAAAGTCTCACCCCATTCCAAGTCCGGCGGACGAAGTTCGCCAGCCCCTCCCCCCAAGGCTATAGCCCACCCGTTTTTTGGGCATTTTTGCGGCGGACGAACTTGGGGACGGGACCTTCGGGGGCTTATTTTTGGGCGCGGCTGTGCCCGGAGCCTATTTTTTTCGCACGGAGGTCGCTCGCAAAGTCTCGCCCCATTCCGAGTCCGGCGGACGAAGTTGGCCAGCCCCTCCCCCCAAGGCTATAGACCACGCGTTTTTTGGGCATTTTTGCGGCGGACGAACTTGGGGACGGGACCTTCGGGGACTTATTTTTGGGCGCGTCCATGCCCGTGGCCTATTTTTGGCACACGGAGGGCGCTCGCAAAGTCTCACCCCATTCCGAGTCCGGCGGACGAAGTTGGCCACCCCTCCCCCCAAGGCTATAGCCCACCCGTTTTTTGGGCATTTTTGCGGCGGACGAACATGGGGACGGGATGTTCGGGGGCTTATTTTTGGGCGCGGCTTTGTCCGCGGCCTATTTTTGGCACACGGGGGGCACTCGCAAAGTCTTGCCCCATTCCGAGTCCGGCGGACGAAGTTGGCCAGCCCCTCCCCACAAGGCTATAGCCCACGCGTTTTTTGGGCGTCTTTGCGGCGGACGAACTTGGGGACGGGACCTTCGGGAGCTTATTTTTGGGCGCGGCTCTGCCCGCGGCCTATTTTTAGCACACGGAGGGCGCTGCAGTCTAGCCCCATTCCCAGTCCGGCGGATTGACCAGCCCTCCCCCAAGGCCATAGCCCCCCCGTTTTTTTGGGCATTTTTCCGGCGGACGAACTTGGGGACGGGACCTTCGGGGCTTATTTTTGGGTACGGCTGTGCCTGCCTATTTTTATAACACGGAGGGCGCCGCAAAGTCTCACCCCATTCCGAGTCCGCTGGACGTTCGCCAGCCCTCCCCCAAGGCTATAGCCCACCCGTTTTTGGGCATTTTGGGCGGACGAACTTGGGGACGGGACCTTCGGGGCTTATTTTGGGTGCGGCTTTGCCCGCAGCCTATTTTTCGTACACGGAGGTCGCCGCAAAGTCTCACCCCATTCCGAGTCCGCGGACGGTTGGCCAGCCCTCCCCAAGGCTATAGCCCACCCGTTTTTGGGCATTTTGCGGCGGACGAACATGGGGACGGGATGTTCGGGGCTTATTTTTGGGCGCGGCTTTGCCGCGGCCTATTTTTTGGCACACGGGGCACTGCAAAGTCTTGCCCCATTCCGAGTCCGGACGGTTGGCCAGCCCCTCCCACAAGGCTATAGCCCACGCGCTTTTGGGCATCTTTGCGGCGGACGAACTTGGGGACGGGACCTTCGGGAGCTTATTTTTGGGCGCGGCTCTGCCCGGCCTATTTTTAGCACACGGAGGGCGCTCGCAAAGTCTAGCCCCATTCCCAGTCCGGCGGACGAAGTTGACCAGCCCCTCCCCCCAAGGCTATAGCCCACCCGTTTTTTTGGGCCTTTTTCCGGCGGACGAACTTGGGGACGGGACCTTCGGGGGCTTATTTTTGGGTGTGGCTGTGCCCGCGGCCTATTTTTATAACACGGAGGGCGCTCGCAAAGTCTCACCCCATTCCGAGTCCGCCGGACGAAGTTCGCCAGCCCCTCCCCCCAAGGCTATAGCCCACCCGTTTTTTGGGCATTTTTGCGGCGGACGAACTTGGGGACGGGACCTTCGGGGGCTTATTTTTGGGTGCGGCTTTGCCCGCGGCCTATTTTTCGCACACGGAGGTCGCTCGCAAAGTCTCGCCCCATTCCGAGTCCGGCGGACGAAGTTGGCCAGCCCCTCCCCACAAGGCTATAGCCCACGCGTTTTTTGGGCATTTTTGCGGCGGACGAACTTGGGGACGGGACCTTCGGGAGCTTATTTTTGGGCGCGGCTCTGCCCGTGGCCTATTTTTAGCACACGGAGGGCGCTCGCAAAGTCTAGCCCCATTCCCAGTCCGGCGGACGAAGTTGGCCAGCCCCTCCCCCCAAGGCTATAGCCCACCCGTTTTTTGGGCATTTTTGCGGCGGACGAACTTGGGGACGGGACCTTCGGGGGCTTATTTTTGGGTGCGGCTGTGCCCGCGGCCTATTTTTATCACACGGAGAGTGCTCGCAAAGTCTCACCCCATTCCAAGTCCGGCGGACGAAGTTCGCCAGCCCCTCCCCCCAAGGCTATAGCCCACCCGTTTTTTGGGCATTTTTGCGGCGGACGAACTTGGGGACGGGACCTTAGGTGGGTAATTTTGGTCGCGGCTGTGGCCGCGGCCTATTTTTTCGCACGGAGGTCGCCGCAAAGTCTCGCCCATTCCGAGTCCGCGGACGGTTGGCCAGCCCCTCCCCCCACGGCTATAGACCACGCGCCTTTTGGGCAATTTTGCGGCGGACGAACTTGGGGACGGGACCTTCGGGGACTTATTTTTGGGCGCGTCCATGCCCGTGGCCTAGTTTTGGCACACGGAGGGCGCTCGCAAAGTCTCACCCCATTCCGAGTCCGGCGGACGAAGTTGGCCACCCCGCCCCCCAAGGCTATAGCCCACCCGCTTTTGGGCATTTACGAACATGGGGACGGGATGTTCGGGGCTTATTTTGGCGCGGCTTTGCCCGCGCCTATTTTTGGCACACGGGGGCACCCGCAAAGTCTTGCCCCATTCCGAGTCCGGCGGACGAAGTTGGCCAGCCCCTCCCCACAAGGCTATAGCCCACGCGTTTTTTGGGCGTCTTTGCGGCGGACGAACTTGGGGACGGGACCTTCGGGAGCTTATTTTTGGGCGCGGCTCTGCCCGCAGCCTATTTTTTGCGCACGGAGGTCGCTCGCAAAGTCTCGCCCCATTCCGAGTCCGGCGGACGAAGTTGGCCAGCCCCTCCCCCCAAGGCTATAGACCACGCGTTTTTTGGGCATTTTTGCGGCGGACGAACTTGGGGACGGGACCTTCGGGGACTTATTTTTAGGCGCGTCCATGCCTGTGGCCTATTTTTGGCACAAGGAGGGCACTCGTAAAGTCTCGCCCCATTCCGAGTCCGGCGGACGAAGTTGGCCAGCCCTCCCCAAGGCTATAGCCCACCCGCTTTAGGCATTTTTACGAACTTGGGGACGGGACCTTCGGGGCTTATTTTTGGGTACGGCTGTGCCCGCGGCCTATTTTTATAACACGGAGGGCGCTCGCAAAGTCTCACCCCATTCCGAGTCCGCGGATTCGCCAGCCCCTCCCCCAAGGCTATAGCCCACCCGCTTTTTGGGCATTTTGCGGACGAACTTGGGGACGGACCTTCGGGGCTTATTTTTGGGTTCGGCTTTGCCCGCTGCCTATTTTTCGTACACGGAGGTCGCTCGCAAAGTCTCACCCCATTCCGAGTCCGCGGATTGGCCAGCCCTCCCCACAAGGCTATAGCCCACGCGTTTTGGGCATTTTTGCGGCGGACGAACTTGGGGACGGGACCTTCGGGAGCTTATTTTTGGGCGCGGCTCTGCCCGTGGCCTATTTTTAGCACATGGAGGGCGCTCGCAAAGTCTAGCCCCATTCCCAGTCCGGCGGACGAAGTGGGCCAGCCCCTCCCCCCAAGGCTATAGCCCACCCATTTTTTTGGGCATTTTTGCGGCGGACGAACTTGGGGACGGGACCTTCGGGGGCTTATTTTTTGGTACGGCTGTGCCCGCGGCCTATTTTTATCACACGGAGGGTGCTCGCAAAGTCTCACCCCATTCCAAGTCCGGCGGACGAAGTTCGCCAGCCCCTCCCCCCAAGGCAATAGCCCACCCGTTTTTTGGGCATTTTTGCGGGGGACGAACTTGGGGACGGGACCTTCGGGGGCTTATTTTTGGGCGCGGCTGTGCCCGCAGCCTATTTTTTGCGCACGGAGGTCGCTCGCAAAGTCTCGCCCCATTCCGAGTCCGGCGGACGAAGTTGGCCAGCCCCTCCCCCCAAGGCTATAGACCACGCGTTTTTTGGGCATTTTTGTGGCGGACGAACTTGGGGACGGGACCTTCGGGGACTTATTTTTAGGCGCGTCCATGCCTGTGGCCTATTTTTGGCACAAGGAGGGCGCTCGTAAAGTCTCGCCCCATTCCGAGTCCGGCGGACGAAGTGGGCCAGCCCCTCCCCCCAAGGCTATAGCCCACCCGTTTTTTGGGCATTTTTGCGGCGGACGAACTTGGGGACTGGACCTTCGGGGGCTTATTTTTTGGCGCGCCTGTACGCATGGCCTATTTTTGGCACACGGAGGGCGCTCGCAAAGCCTCGCCCCATTCCGAGTCTGGCGGACGAAGTTGGCCAGCCCCTCCCCCCAAGGCTATAGCCCACCCGTTTTTTGGGAATTTTTACGGCGGACGAACTTGGGGACGGGACCTTCGGGGGCTTATTTTTGGGCGCGGCCATTCCTGCATCCTATTTTTGGCACGCGGAGGGCGCTCGCAAAGTTTCGTCCCATTCCAAGTCCGGCGGACGAAGTTGCCCAGCCCCTCCCCCCAAGGCCATAGCCCACGCGTTTTTTGGGCATTTTTGCGGCGGACGAACTTGGGGACGGGACCTTCGGGGGCTTATTTTTGGGCACGGCTGTAGCCGCGGCCTATTTTTGGCACACGGAGGGCGCTCACAAAGTCTCGCCCCATTCCGAGTCCGGCGAACGAAGTTGGCCAGCTCCTCCCCCCAAGGCTATAGCCCACCCGTTTTTTGGGCATTTTTGCGGCGGACGAACTTGGGGACGGGACCTTCGGGGGCTTATTTTTGGGTGCGGCTGGGTCCGCGGCCAATTTTTGGCACACGGAGGGCGTTCGCAATGTCTCACCCCATTCCGAGTCCGGCGGACGAAGTTGGCCAGCCCCTCCCCCCAAGGCTATAGCCCACCCGTTTTTTGGGAATTTTTACGGCGGACGAACTTGGGGACGGGACCTTCGGGGGCTTATTTTTGGGCGCGGCCATTCCTGCATCCTATTTTTGGCACGCGGAGGGTGCTCGCAAAGTTTCGTCCCATTCCAAGTCCGGCGGACGAAGTTGGCCAGCCCCTCCCCCCAAGGCTATAGCCCACCCGTTTTTTGGGCATTTTTGCGGCGGACGAACTTGGGGACGGGACCTTCGGGGGCTTATTTTTGGGCGCGGCTGTGCCCACGGCCTATTTTTCGCACACGGAGGTCGCTCGCAAAGTCTCGCCCCATTCCGAGTCCGGCGGACGAAGTTGGCCAGCCCCTCCCCACAAGGCTATAGCCCACGCGTTTTTTGGGCATTTTTGCGGCGGACGAACTTGGGGACGGGACCTTCGGGAGCTTATTTTTGGGCGCGGCTCTGTCCGCGGCCTATTTTTAGCACACGGAGGGCGCTCGCAAAGTCTAGCCCCATTCCCAGTCCGGCGGACGAAGTTGGCCAGCCCTTCCCCCCAAGGCTATAGCAAACCCGTTTTTTTGGGCATTTTTGCGGTGGACGAACTTGGGGACGGGACCTTCGGGGACTTATTTTTGGGCGCGGCCGTGCCCGCGGCCTATTTTTTACACAAGGAGGGCGCTCGCAAAGTCTCGCCCCATTCCGAGTCCGGCGGACGAAGTTGGCCAGCCCCTCCCCACAAGGCTATAGCCCACGCGTTTTTTGGGCATTTTTGCGGCGGACGAACTTGGGGACGGGACCTTCGGGAGCTTATTTTTCGGCGCGGCTCTGCCCGCGGCCTATTTTTAGCACACGGAGGGCGCTCGCAAAGTCTAGCCCCATTCCCAGTCCGGCGGACGAAGTTGGCCAGCCCCTCCCCCCAAGGCTATAGCCCACCCGTTTTTTTGGGCATTTTTCCGGCGGACGAACTTGGGGACGGGACCTTCGGGGGCTTATTTTTGGGTACGGCTGTGCCCGCGGCCTTTTTTTATCACACGGAGGGCGCTCGCAAATTCTCACCCCATTCCGAGTCCGGCGGACGAAGTTCGCCAGCCCCTCCCCCCAAGGCTATAGCCCACCCGTGTTTTGGGCATTTTTGCGGTGGACGAACTTGGGGACGGGACCTTCGGGGGCTTATTTTTGGACGCGGCTGTGCCCGCGGCCTATTTTTCGCACATGGAGGTCGCTCGCAAAGTCTCGTCCCATTCCGAGTCCGGCGGACGAAGTTGGCCAGCCCCTCCCCACAAGGCTATAGCCCACGCGTTTTTTGGGCATTTTTTCGGCGGACGAACTCGGGGACGGGACCTTCGGGAGCTTATTTTTGGGCGCGGCTCTGCCCGCGGCCTATTTTTAGCACACGGAGGGCGCTCGCAAAGTCTAGCCCCATTCCCAGTCCGGCGGACGAAGTTGGCCAGCCCCTCCCCCCAAGGCTATAGCCCACCCGGTTTTTTGGGCATTTTTGCGGCGGACGAACTTGGGGACGGGACCTTCGGGGGCTTATTTTTGGGTGCGGCTGTGCCCGTGGCCTATTTTTATCACACGGAGGGCGCTCGCAAAGTCTCACCCCATTCCAAGTCCGGCGGACGAAGTTCGCCAGCCCCTCCCCCCAAGGCTATAGCCCACCCGTTTTTTGGGCATTTTTGCGGCGGACGAACATGGGGACGGGACCTTCGGGGGCTTATTTTTGGGCACGGCTGTGACCGCGGCCTATTTTTGGCACACGCAGGTCGCTCGTAAAGGCTCGCTCCATTCCGAGTCCGGCGGACGAAGTGGGCCAGCCCCTCCCCCCAAGCCTATAGCCCACCCGTTTTTTGGGAATTTTTGCGGCGGACGAACTTGGGGACTGGACGTTCGGGGGCTTATTTTTGGGTGCGGCTGTGTCCGCGGCCTATTTTTGGCACACGGAGGGCGCTCGCAAAGTCTCACCCCATTCCGAGTCCAGCGGCCGAAGTTCGCCAGCCCCTCCCCCCAGGACTATAGCCCACCCGTTTTTTGGGCATTTTTGCGGCGGACGAACTTGGGGACGGGACCTTTGGGGGCTTATTTTTGGGCGCGGCTGTGCCCGCAGCCTATTTTTCGCACACGGAGGTCGCTCGCAAAGTCTCGCCCCATTCCGAGTCCGGCGGACGAAGTTGCCCAGCCCCTCCCCCCAAGGCCATAGCCCACGCGTTTTTTGGGCATTTTTGCGGCGGACGAACTTGGGGACGGGACCTTCGGGGGCTTATTTTTGGGCACGGCTGTAGCCGCGGCCTATTTTTGGCACACGGAGGGCGCTCACAAAGTCTCGCCCCATTCCGAGTCCGGCGAACGAAGTTGGCCAGCTCCTCCCCCCAAGGCTATAGCCCACCCGTTTTTTGGGCATTTTGGGGACGGGACGGGACTTCGGGGCTTATTTTTGGTGCGCAGCGAGTCCGGGCGGACGGCCAGCCCTCCCCCAAGCCTATAGCCCACCCGTTTTTTGGGAATTTTTGCGGCGGACGAACTTGGGGACTGGACGTTCGGGGGCTTATTTTTGGGTGCGGCTGTGTCCACGGCCTATTTTTGGCACACGGAGGGCGCTCGCAAAGTCTCACCCCATTCCGAGTCCAGCGGACGAAGTTCGCCAGCCCCTCCCCCCAGGGCTATAGCCCACCCGTTTTTTGGGCATTTTTGCGGACGAACTTGGGGACGGGACCTTTGGGGGCTTATTTTTGGGCGCGGCTGTGCCCGCAGCCTATTTTTCGCACATGGAGGTCGCTCGCAAAGTCTCGCCCCATTCCGAGTCCGGCGGACGAAGTTGCCCAGCCCCTCCCCCCAAGGCCATAGCCCACGCGTTTTTTGGGCATTTTTGCGGCGGACGAACTTGGGGACGGGACCTTCGGGGCTTATTTTTGGCACAGCGGAGGGCGCTCGCAAAGTCTAGCCCCATTCCGAGTCCGGCGAACGAAGTTGGCCAGCTCCTCCCCCCAAGGCTATAGCCCACCCGTTTTGTGGGCATTTTGCGGCGGACGAACTTGGGGACGGGACCTTCGGGGGCTTATTTTTGGGTGCGGCTGGGTCCGCGGCCAATTTTTGGCACACGGAGGGCGTTCGCAATGTCTCACCCCATTCCGAGTCCGGCGGACGAAGTTGGCCAGCCCCTCCCCCCAACGCTATAGTCCACCCGTTTTTTGGGCATTTTTGCGGCGGACGAACTTGGGGACTGGACATTCGGGGGCTTATTTTTGGGCACGGCTGTGACCGTGGCCTATTTTTGGCACACGGAGGGCGCTCGCAAAGTCTCGCTCCATTCCGAGTCCGGTGGACGAAGTGGGCCAGCCCTTCCCCCCAAGGCTATAGCCCACCCGTTTTTTGGGCATTTTTACGGCGGACGAACTTGGGGACGGGACCTTCGGGAGCTTATTTTTGGGCGCGGCTGTGCCTGCGGCCTATATTTGGCACACGAAGGTCGCTCGTAAAGGCTTGCTCCATTCCGAGTCCGGCGGACGAAGTGGGCCAGCCCCTCCCCCCAAGGCTATAGCCCACCCGTTTCTTGGGAATTTTTGCGGCGGACGAACTTGGGGACGGGGCGTTCGGGGACTTATTTTTGGGTGCGGCTATGCCCGCGGCCTATTTTTGGCACACGGAGGGCGCTCGCAAAGTCTCACCCCATTCCGAGTCCAGCGGACGAAGTTCGCCAGCCCCTCCCCCCAAGGCTATAGCCCACCCATTTTTTGGGCATTTTTGCGGCGGATGAACTTGGGGACGGGACCTTCGGGGGCTTATTTTTGGGCGCAGCTGTGCCCGCAGCCTATTTTTCACACACGGAGGTCGCTCGCAAAGTCTCGCCCCATTCCGAGTCCGGCGGACGAAGTTGGCCAGCCCCTCCCCCCAAGGCTATAGCCCACGCGTTTTTTGGGCATTTTTGCGATGGACGAACTTGGGGACGGGACCTTCGGGGGCTTATTTTTGGGCACGGCTGTGCCCGCGGCCTATTTTTGGCACACGGAGGGCGCTCGCAAAGTCTCGCCCCATTCCGAGTCCGGCGAACGAAGTTGGCCAGCTCCTCCCCCCAAGGCTATAGCCCACGTGTTTTTTGGGCATTTTTGCGGCGGATGAACTTGGGGACGGGACCTTCGGGGGCTTATTTTTGGGCACGGCTGTGCCCGCGGCCCATTTTTGGCACACGGAGGGCGCTCGCAATGTCTCGCCCCATTCCGAGTCCGGCGAAGGAAGTTGGCCAGCTCCTCCCCCCCAGGCTATAGCCCACCCGTTTTTTGGGCATTGTTGCGGCGGACGAACTTGGGGACGGGACCTTCGGGGGCTTATTTTTGGGCGCGGCTGTGCCCGCAGCCTATTTTTCGCACACGGAGGTCGCTCGCAAAGTCTCGCCCCATTCCGAATCCGGCGGACGAAGTTGCCCAGCCCCTCCCCCCAAGGCTATAGCCCACGCGTTTTTTGGGCATTTTTGCGATGGACGAACTTGGGGACGGGACCTTCGGGGGCTTATTTTTTGCCACGGCTGTGCCCGCGGCCTATTTTTGGCACACGGAGGGCGCTCGCAAAGTCTCGCCCCATTCCGAGTCCGGCGAACGAAGTTGGCCAGCTCCTCCCCCCAAGGCTATAGCCCACGTGTTTTTTGGGCATTTTTGCGGCGGACGAACTTGGGGACGGGACCTTCGGGGGCTTATTTTTGGGTACGGCTGTGGCCGCGGCCTATTTTTGGCACACGGAGGGCGCACACAAAGTCTCGCCCCATTCCGAGTCCGGCGAACGAAGTTGGCCAGCTCCTCCCCCCAAGGCTATAGCCCACCCATTTTTTGGGCATTTTTGCGGCGGACGAACTTGGGGACGGGACATTCGGGGGCTTATTTTTGGGCACGGCTGTGACCGTGGCCTATTTTTGGCACACGGAGGGCGCTCGCAAAGTCTCGCTCCATTCCGAGTCCGGCGGACGAAGTGGGCCAGCCCTTCCCCCCAAGGCTATAGCCCACCCGTTTTTTGGGCATTTTTGCGGCGGACGAACTTGGGGACGGGACCTTCGGGAGCTTATTTTTGGGCGCGGCTGTGCCTGCGGCCTATATTTGGCACACGAAGGTCGCTTGTAAAGGCTTGCTCCATTCCGAGTCCGGGCGGACCAGCCCTCCCCAAGGCTATAGCCCACCCGTTTCTTGGGAATTTTTGCGGCGGACGAACTTGGGGACGAGACGTTCGGGGGCTTATTTTTGGGTGCGGCTGTGCCCGCGGCCTATTTTTGGCACACGGAGGGCGCTCGCAAACTCTCACCCCATTCCGAGTCCAGCGGACGAAGTTCGCCAGCCCCTCCCCCCAAGGCTATAGCCCACCCATTTTTTGGGCATTTTTGCGGCGGACGAACTTGGGGACGGGACCTTCGGGGGCTTATTTTTGGGCGCAGCTGTGCCCGCAGCCTATTTTTCGCACACGGAGGTCGCTCGCAAAGTCTCGCCTTATTCCGAGTCCGGCGGACGAAGTTGGCCAGCCCCTCCCCCCAAGGCTATAGCCCACGCGTTTTTTGGGCATTTTTGCGATGGATGAACTTGGGGACGGGACCTTCGGGGGCTTATTTTTGGCCACGGCTGTGCCCGCGGCCTATTTTTGGCACACGGAGGGCGCTCGCAAAGTCTCGCCCCATTCCGAGTCCGGCGAACGAAGTTGGCCAGCTCCTCCCCCCAAGGCTATAGCCCACGTGTTTTTTGGGCATTTTTGCGGCGGATGAACTTGGGGACGGGACCTTCGGGGGCTTATTTTTGGGCACGGCTGTGCCCGCGGCCCATTTTTGGCACACGGAGGGTGCTCGCAATGTCTCGCCCCATTCCGAGTCCGGCGAAGGAAGTTGGCCAGCTCCTCCCCCCCAACGCTATAGTCCACCCGTTTTTTGGGCATTTTTGCGGCGGACGAACTTGGGGACGGGACGTTCGGGGACTTATTTTTGGGCACGGCTGTGACCGTGGCCTATTTTTGGCACACGGAGGGCGCTCGCAAAGTCTCGCTCCATTCCGAGTCCGGCGGACGAAGTGGGCCAGCCCTTCCCCCCAAGGCTATAGCCCACCCGTTTTTTGGGCATTTTTGGGGCGGACGAACTTGGGGACGGGACCTTCGGGGGCTTATTTTTGGGTGCGGCTGTGCCCGCGGCCTATTTTTGGCACACGGTGGGCGCTCGCAAAGTCTCACCCCATTCCGAGTCCAGCGGACGAAGTTCGCCAGCCCCTCCCCCCAAGGCTATAGCCCACCCATTTTTTGGGCATTTTTGCGGCGGACGAACTTCGGGACGGGACCTTCGGGGGCTTATTTTTGGCACGGCTGTGCCCGCAGCCTATTTTTCGCACACGGAGGTCGCTCGCAAAGTCTCGCCCCATTCCGAGTCCGGCGAAGGAAGTTGGCCAGCTCCTCCCCCCCAGGCTATAGCCCACCCATTTTTTGGGCATTTTTGCGGCGGACGAACTTGGGGACGGGACCTTCGGGGGCTTATTTTTGCGCGCGGCTGGGTCCGCGGCCAATTTTAGGCACACGGAGGGCGCTCGCAATGTCTCACCCCATTCCAACTACGGCGGACGAAGTTGGCCAGCCCCTCCCCCCAACGCTATAGCCCACCCGTTTTTTGGGCATTTTTGCGGTGGACGAACTTGGGGACGGGACCTTCGGGGGCTTATTTTTGGGCACGGCTGTGACCGCGGCCTATTTTTGGCACACGGAGGGCGCTCGTAAAGTCTCGCTCCATTCCGAGTCCGGCGGACGAAGTGGGCCAGCCCTTCCCCCCAAGGCTATGGCCCACCCGTTTTTTGGGCATTTTTGCGGCGGACGAACTTGGGGACGGGACCTTCGGGAGCTTATTTTTGGGCGCGGCTGTGCCTACGGCCTATATTTGGCACACGCAGGTCGCTCGTAAAGGCTCGCTCCATTCCGAGTCCGGCGGACGAAGTGGGCCAGCCCCTCCCCCCAAGGCTATAGCCCACCCGTTTTTTGGGAATTTTTGCGGCGGACGAACTTGGGGACGGGACGTTCGGGGGCTTATTTTTGGGTGCGGCTGTGCCCGCGGCCTATTTTTGGCACACGGAGGGCGCTCGCAAAGTCTCCCCCCATTCCGAGTCCAGCGGAGGAAGTTCGCCAGCCCCTCCCCCCAAGGCTATAGCCCACCCGTTTTTTGGGCATTGTTGCGGCGGACGAACTTGGGGACGGGACCTTCGGGGGCTTATTTTTGGGCGCGGCTGTGCCCGCAGCCTATTTTTCGCACACGGAGGTCGCTCGCAAAGTCTCGCCCCATTCCGAGTCCGGCGGACGAAGTTGCCCAGCCCCTCCCCCCAAGGCTATAGCCGACGCGTTTTTTGGGCATTTTTGCGGCGGACGAACTTGGGGACGGGACCTTCGGGGGCTTATTTTTGGGTACTGCTGTGGCCGCGGCCTATTTTTGGCACACGGAGGGCGCTCACAAAGTCTCGCCCCATTCCGAGTCCGGCGAACGAAGTTGGGCAGCTCCTCCCCCCAAGGCTATAGCCCACGTGTTTTTTGGGCATTTTTGCGGCGGACGAACTTGGGGACGGGACCTTCGGGGGCTTACTTTTTGGCGCGGCTGGGTCCGCGGCCAATTTTTGGCACACGGAGGGCGCTCGCAATGTCTCACCCCATTCCGAGTCCGGCGGACGAAGTTGGCCAGCCCCTCCCCCCAACGCTATAGTCCACCCGTTTTTTGGGCATTTTTGCGGCGGACGAACTTGGGGACGGGACCTTCCGGGGCTTATTTTTGGGCACGGCTGTGACCGTGGCCTATTTTTGGCACAGGGAGGGCGCTCGCAAAGTCTTGCTCCATTCCGAGTCCGGCGGACGAAGTGGGCCAGCCCTTCCCCCCAAGGCTATAGCCCACCCGTTTTTTGGGCATTTTTGCGGCGGACGAACTTGGGGACGGGACCTTCGGGAGCTTATTTTTGGGCGCGGCTGTGCCTGCGGCCTATATTTGGCACACGAAGGTCGCTCGTAAAGGCTTGCTCCATTCCGAGTCCGGCGGACGAAGTGGGCCAGCCCCTCCCCCCAAGGCTATAGCCCACCCGTTTCTTGGGAATTTTTGCGGCGGACGAACTTCGGGACGGGACCTTCGGGGGCTTATTTTTGGGCGCGGCTGTGCCCGCATCCTATTTTTCACACACGGAGGTCGCTCGCAAAGTCTCGCCACATTCCGAGTCCGGCGGACGAAGTGGGCCAGCCCCTCCCCCCAAGGTTATAGCCCACCCGTTTTTTGGGCATTTTTGCGGCGGACGAACTTTGGGACGGGACCTTCGGGGGCTTATTTTTTGGCGCGGCTGTGTCGGCGGCCTCTTTTTGGCACACGGAGGGCGCTCACAAAGGCTCGCCCCATTCCGAGTCCGGCGGACGAAGTTGGCCAGCCCCTCCCCCAAAGGCTATAGCCCACCTGTTTTTTGGGCATTTTTGCGGCGGACGAACTTGGGGACGGGACCTTAGGGGGCTTATTTTTGGGCGCGGCTGTGCCCGCGGCCTATTTTTGGCACAGTAGGGCGCTCGCAAAGTCTCGCCCCATTCCGAGTCTGGCGGACGAAGTTGGCCAGCCCCTCCCCCCAAGGCTATAGCCCACCCGTTTTTTGGGCATTTTTGCGGCGGATGAACTTGGGGACGGGACCTTCGGGGGCTTACTTTTGGGCGTGGATGTGCCCGCGGCCTATTTTTCGCACACGGAGGGCGCTCGCAAAGTCTTGCTCCATTCCGAGTCCGGCGGACGAAGTGGGCCAGCCCTTCCCCCCAAGGCTATAGCCCACCCGTTTTTTGGGCATTTTTGCGGCGGACGAACTTGGGGACGGGACCTTCCGGGGCTTATTTTTGGGCACGGCTGGGACCGTGGCCTATTTTTGGCACACGGAGGGCGCTCGCAAAGTCTTGCTCCATTCCGAGTCCGGCGGACGAAGTGGGCCAGCCCTTCCCCCCAAGGCTATAGCCCACCCGTTTTTTGGGCATTTTTGCGGCGGACGAACTTGGGGACGGGACCTTCGGGAGCTTATTTTTGGGCGCGGCTGTGCCTGCGGCCTATATTTGGCACACGAAGGTCGCTCGTAAAGGCTTGCTCCATTCCGAGTCCGGCGGACGAAGTTCGCCAGCCCCTCCCCCCAAGGCTATAGCCCACCCATTTTTTGGGCATTTTTGCGGCGGACGAACTTCGGGACGGGACCTTCGGGGCCTTATTTTTGGGTACGGCTGTGCCCGCAGCCTATTTTTCGCACACGGAGGTCGCTCGCAAAGTCTCGCCACATTCCGAGTCCGGCGGACGAAGTTGGCCAGCCCCTCCCCCCAAGGCTATAGCCCACGTGTTTTTTGGGCATTTTTGCGGCGGACGAACTTGGGGACGGGACCTTCGGGGGCTTATTTTTGGCCACGGCTGTGCCCGCGCCCTATTTTTGGCACACGGAGGGCGCTCGCAAAGTCTCGCCCCATTCCGAGTCCGGCGAACGAAGTTGGCCAGCTCCTCCCCCCAAGGCTATAGCCCACGTGTTTTTTGGGCATTTTTGCGGCGGATGAACTTGGGGACCGGACCTTCGGGGGCTTATTTTTGGCCACGGCTGTGCCCGCAGCCTATTTTTGGCACACGGAGGGTGTTCACAAAGTCTCGACCCATTCCGAGTCCGGCGGAAGAAGTGGGCCAGCCCCTCCCCCCAAGGTTATAGCCCACCCGTTTTTTGGGCATTTTTGCGGCGGACGAACTTTGGGACGGGACCTTCGGGGGCTTATTTTTGGGCGCGGCTGTGTCGGCGGCCTCTTTTTGGCACACGGAGGGCGCTCACAAAGTCTCGCCCCATTCCGAGTCTGGCGGACGAAGTGGGCCAGCCCCTCCCCCCCAGGGCTATAGCCCACCCGTTTTTTGGGCATTTTTGCGGCGGATGAACTTGGGGACGGGACCTTCGGGGGCTTACTTTTGGGCGTGGATGTGCCCGCGGCCTATTTTTGGCGCACGGAGGGCGCTCGCAAAGTCTCACCCCATTCCGAGTCCGGCAGACAAAGTTGGCCAGCCCCTCCCGCCAAGGCTATAGCCCACCCGTTTTTTGGGCATTTTTGCGGCGGACGAACTTGGGGACGGGACCTTCGGGCGCTTATTTTTGGGTGCGGCTATGACCGCGGCCTATTTTTGGCACACGGAGGGCGCTCGCAAAGTCTCGCCCCTTTCCGAGTCCGGCGGACGAAGTTGGCAAGCCCCTCCCCCCAAGGCTATAGCCCACCCGTTTTTTGGGCATTTTTGCGACGGACGACCTTGGGGACGGGACCTTCGGGGATTATTTTTGGGTGCGGCTTTGCCCGCGGCCTATTTTTGGCACATGGAGGGCGCTCGCAAAGACTCTCCCCATTCCGAGTCCGGCGGAAGAAGTTGGCCAGCCCCCCCCCCAAGGCTATAGCCCACCCGTTTTTTGGGCATTTTAGCGGCGGACGAACTTGGGGACGGGACCTTCTGGGGCTTATTTTTGGCCGCGGCTGTGACCGCGGCCTATTTTTGGCACACGGAGGGCGCTCGCAAAGTCTCGCCCCATTCCGAGTCCGACGGACGAAGTTGGCCAGCCCCTCCCCCCAAGGCTATAGCCCACCCGTTTTTTGGGCATTTTTGCGGCGGACGAACTTGGGGACGGGACCTTCTGGGGCTTATTTTTGGATGCGGCTGTGCCCGCGGCCTATTTTTGGCACACGGAGGGTGCTCGCAAAGTCTCGCCCCATTCCGAGTCCGACGGACGAAGTTGGCCAGCCCCTCCCCCCAAGCCTATAGCCCACCCGTTTTTTGGGCATTTTTGCGGCGGACGAACTTGGGGACGGGAGGTTCGGGGGCTTATTTTTGGGCGCGGTTTTGCCCGCGGCCTATTTTTGGCACACGCAGGGCGCTCGCAAAGTCTCACCCCATTCCGAGTCCGGCGGACGAAGTTGGCCAGCCCCTCCCCCCAAGGCTATAGCCCACGCGTTTTTTGGGCATTTTTGCGGCGGACGAATTTGGGGACGGGACCTTCGGAGGCTTATTTTTGGGCGCGGCTGTGCCCGCTGCCTATTTTTGGCACATGGAGGGTGCTCGCAAAGTCTTGCCCCATTCCGATTCCGGCGAACGAAGTTGGCCAGCCCCTCCCCCCAAGGCTATAGCCCACCCGTTTTTTTGGGCATTTTTGCGGCGGACGAACTTGGGGACGGGACCTTCGGGGGCTTATTTTTGGGCGCGGCCATGCCCGCGGCCTATTTTTGGCACAAGGAGGGCGCTCGCAAAGTCTCGCCCCATTCCGAGTCCGGCGGATGAAGTTGGCCAGCCCCTCCCCCCAAGCCTATAGCCCACCCGTTTTTTGGGCATTTTTGCGGCGGACGAACTTGGGGATGGGATGTTCGGGGGCTTATTTTTGGGCGCGCCTGTGTCCGTGGCCTATTTTTGGCACACGGAGGGCGCTCGCAAAGTCTCGCCCCATTCCGAGTCCGGCGGACGAAGTTGGCCAGCCCCTCCCCCCAAGGCTATAGCCCACCCGTTTATTGGGCATTTTTGCGGCGGACGAACTTGGGGACGGGACCTTCTGGGGCTTATTTTTTGACGCGGCTGTGCCCGTGGCCTAGTTTTGGCACACGGAGGGCGCTCGCAAAGTCTCACCCCATTCCGATTCCGGCGAACGAAGTTGGCCAGCCCCTCCCCCCAAGGCTATAGCCCACCCGTTTTTTTGGGCATTTTTGCGGCGGACGAACTTGGGGACGGGACCTTCGGGGGCTTATTTTTGGGCGCGGCCATGCCCGCGGCCTATTTTTGGCACACGGAGGGCGCTCGCAAACTCTCACCCCATTCCGAGTCCGGCGAACGAAGTTGGCCAGCCCCTCCCCCCAAGGCTATAGCCCACGCGTTTTTTGGGCATTTTTGCGGCGGACGAATTTGGGGAGGGGACTTTCGGGGGCTTATTTTTGGGTACGGCTGTGCCCGCGGCCTATTTTTGGCACACGGAGGGCGCTCGCATAGTCTCGCCCCATTCCGAGTCTGGCGGACGAAGTGGGCCAGCCCCTCCCCCCAAGGCTATAGGCCACCCGTTTTTTGGGCATTTTTGCGGTGGACGAACTTGGGGACGGGACCTTCGGTGGCTTATTTTTGGACGCAGCTGTGCCCGCGGCCTATTTTTGGCACACGGAGGGCGCTCGCAAAGTCTCGCCCCATTCCGAGTCCGGCGGACGAAGTTGGCCAGCCCCTCCCCCCAAGGCTATAGCCCACCCGTTTTTTGGGCATTTTTGCGGCGGACGAACTTGGGGACGGGACGTTCGGGGGCTTATTTTTGGGCGCGGCTGTGCCCGCGGCCTATTTTTGGCACACGGAGGGCGTTCACAAAGTCTCGACCCATTCCGAGTCCGGCGGACGAAGTGGGCCAGCCCCTCCCCCCAAGGTTATAGCCCACCCGTTTTTTGGGGATTTTTGCGGCGGACGAACTTTGGGACGGGACTTTCGGGGGCTTATTTTTGGGCGCGGCTGTGTCGGCGGCCTCTTTTTGGCACACGGAGGGCGCTCACAAAGTCTCGCCCCATTCCGAGTCTGGCGGACGAAGTGGGCCAGCCCCTCCCCCCCAGGGCTATAGCCCACCCGTTTTTTCGGCATTTTTGCGGCGGATGAACTTGGGGACGGGACCTTCGGGGGCTTATTTTTGGGCGCGGCTTTGCCCACAGCCTATTTTTGGCACACGGAGGGCACTCGCAAAGTCTCGCCCCATTCCGAGTCCGGCGGACGAAGTTGGCCAGCCCCTCCCCCCAAGGCTATAGCCCACCCTTTTTTTGGGCATTTTTGCGGCGGACGAACTTGGGGACGGGACCTTTGGGGGCTGTGACCGTGGGCTATTTTTGGCACATGGAGGGCGCTCGCAAAGTCTCGCCCCATTCCGAGTCCGGCGGACGAAGTTGGCCAGCCCCTCCCCCCAAGGCTATAGCCCACCCGTTTTTTGGGCATTTTTGCGGCGGACGAACATGGGGACGGGATGTTCGGGGGCTTATTTTTGGGCGCGGCTGTGCCCGCGGCCTATTTTTGGCACACGGGGGGCGCTCGCAAAGTCTTGCCCCATTCCGAGTCCGGCGGACGAAGTTGGCCAGCGCCTCCCTCCAAGGCTATAGCCCACCCGTTTTTTGGGCATTTTTGCGGCGGACGAACTTGGGGACGGCACCTTCGGGGGCTTATTTTTAGGTGCGGCTGTGCCCGCGTCCTATTTTTGGCACACGGAGGGCGCTCGCAAAGTCTCGCCCCATTCCGAGTCCGGCGGACGAAGTTGGCCGGCCCCTCCCCCCTAGGCTATAGCCCACCGGTTTTTTTGGGCATTTTTGCGGCGGACGAACTTGGGGACGGGACCTTCGGGGACTTATTTTTGGGCGCGGTAATGCCCGCGGCCTATTTTTGGCACAAGGAGGGCGCTCGCAAAGTCTCGCCCCATTCCGAGTCTGGCGGATGAAGGTGGCCAGCCCCTCCCCCCAAGGCTATAGCCCACCCGTTTTTTGGGCATGTTTACGGCGGACGAACTTGGGGACGGGACCTTCGGGGGCTTATTTCTGGGCGCGGCCAGGCCTGCGTCCTATTTTTGGTACATGTAGGGCGCTCGCAAAGTCTCGTCCCATTCCAAGTCCGGCGGACGAAGTTGGCCAGCCCCTCCCCCCTTGGCTATAGCCCACCCGTTTTTTGGGCATTTTTGCGGCGGACGAAGTTGCGGACGGGATGTTCGGGGGCTTATTTTTGGGCGCGGCTGTGTCCGTGGCCTATTTTTGGCACACGGAGGGCGCTCGCAAAGTCTCGGCCCATTCCGAGTCCGGCGGACGAAGTGGGCCAGCCCCTCCCCCCAAGGCTATAGCCCACCCGTTTTTAGGGCATTTTTGCGGCGGACGAACTTGGGGACTGGACCTTCGGGGGCTTATTTTTTGGCGCGTCTGTGCCTATGGCCTATTTTTGGCACACGGAGGGTGCTCGCAAAGCCTCGCCCCATTCCGAGTCCGGCGGACGAAGTTGGCAAGCCCCTCCCCCCAAGGCTATAGCCCACCCGTTTTTTGGGCATTTTTGCGGCGGACGAACTTGGGGACGGGACCTTCGGGGGCTTATTTTTGGGCGCGGCTTTGCCCGCGGCCTATTTTTGGCACACGGAGGGCACTCGCAAAGTCTCGCCCCATTCTGAGTCCGGCGGACGAAGTTGGCCAGCCCCTCCCCCCAAGGCTATAGCCCACCCGTTTTTTGGGCATTTTTGCGGCGGACGAACTTGGGGACGGGAACTTCGGGGGCTTATTTTTCAGCGCGGCTATGACCGTGGGCTATTTTTGGCACACGGAGGGCGCTCGCAAAGTCTCGCCCCATTCCGAGTCCGGCGGACGAAGTTGGCCAGCCCCTCCCCCCAAGGTTTTAGCCAACCCATTTTTTGGGCATTTTTGCGGCGGACGAACATGGGGACGGGATGTTCGGGGGCTTATTTTTGGGCGCGGCTGTGCCCGCGGCCTATTTTTGGCACACGGGGGGCGCTCGCAAAGTCTTGCCCCATTCTGAGTCCGGCGGACGAAGTTGGCCAGCCCCTCCCCCCAAGGCTATAGCCCACCCGTTTTTTGGGAATTTTTGCGGCGGACGAACTTGGGGACGGCACCTTCGGGCGCTTATTTTTCAACGCGGCTGTGCCCGCAGCCTATTTTTGGCACACAGAGGGTGCGCGCAAAGTCTCGCCCCATTCCCAGTCCGGCGGACGAAGGTGGCCAGCCCCTCCCCCCAAGGCTATAGCCCACCCGTTTTTTGGGCATTTTTACGGCGGACGAACTTGGGGACGGGACCTTCGGGGGCTTATTTCTGGGAGCGGCCAGGCCTGCGTCCTATTTTTGGTACATGTAGGGTGCTCACAAAGTCTCGTCCCATTCCAAGTCCGGCGGACGAAGTTGGCCAGCCCCTCCCCCCTTGGCTATAGCCCACCCGTTTTTTGGGCATTTTTGCGGCGGACGAAGTTGGGGACGGGATGTTCGGGGGCTTATTTTTGGGCGCGGCTGTGTCCGTGGCCTATTTTTGGCACACGGAGGGCGCTCGCAAAGTCTCGGCCCATTCCGAGTCCGGCGGACGAAGTTGGCCAGCCCCTCCCCCCAAGGCTATAGCCCACCCGTTTTTTGGGCATTTTTGCGGCGGACGAACTTGGGGACTGGACCTTCGGGGGCTTATTTTTTGGCGCATCTGTGCCTATGGCCTATTTTTGGCACACGGAGGGTGCTTGCAAAGCCTCGCCCCATTCCGAGTCCGGCGGACGAAGTTGGCCAGCCCCTCCCCCCAAGGATATAGCCAACCCATTTTTGGGCATTTTGCGGCGGACGAACTTGGGGCGGACCTTCGAGGGCTTATTTTTGGGCGCGGCTTTGCCATGCGGCCTATTTTTGGCACACGGAGGGCACTGCAAAGTCTCGCCCCATTCTGAGTCCGGCGGACGAGTTGGCCAACCCTCCCCCAAGGCTATAGCCCACCCGTTTTTTGGGCATTTTTGCGGCGGACGAACTTGGGGACGGGAACTTCGGGGGCTTATTTTTCAGCGCGGCTATGACCATGGGCTATTTTTGGCACACGGAGGGTGCTCGCAAAGTCTCGCCCCATTCCGAGTCCGGCGGACGAAGTTGGCCAGCCCCTCCCCCCAAGGTTTTAGCCAACCCGTTTTTTGGGCATTTTTGCGGCGGACGAACATGGGGACGGGATGTTCGGGGGCTTATTTTTGGGCGCGGCTGTGCCCGCGGCCTATTTTTGGCACATGGGGGGCGCTCGCAAGGTCTTGCCCCATTCTGAGTCCGGCGGACGAAGTTGGCCAGCGCCTCCCTCCAAGGTTATAGCCCACCCGTTTTTTGGGCATTTTTGCGGCGGACGAACTTGGGGACGGCACCTTCGGGGGCTTATTTTTAGGCGCGGCTATGCCCGCGTCCTATTTTTGGCACACGGAGGGCGCTCGCAAAGTCTCGCCCCATTCCGAGTCCGGCGGACGAAGTTGGCCAGCCCCTCCCCCCTAGGCTATAGCCCACCCGTTTTTTTGGGCATTTTTGCGGCGGACGAACTTTGGGACGGGACCTTCGGGGACTTATTTTTTGGCGCAGCCGTGCCCGCGGCCTATTTTTGGCACAAGGAGGGCGCTCGCAAAGTCTCGCCCCATTCCGAGTCTGGCGGACGAAGTTGGCCAGCCCCTCTCCCCAAGGCTATAGCCCACCCGTTTTTTGGGCATTTTTACGGCGGACGAACTTGGGGACGGGACCTTCGGGGGCTTATTTTTGGGCGCGGCCATGCCTGCGTCCTATTTTTGGCACACGGAGGGCGCTCGCAAAGTCTCGCCCCATTCCAAGTCCGGCGGACGAAGTTGGCCAGCCCCTCCCCCCTTGGCTATAGCCCACCCGTTTTTTGGGCATTTTTGCGGCGGACGAACTTGGGGACGGGATGTTCGGGGGCTTATTTTTGGGCGCGGCTGTGTCCGTGGCCTATTTTTGGCACACGGAGGGCGCTCGCAAAGTCTCGGCCCATTCCGAGTCCGGCGGACGAAGTTGGCCAGCCCCTCCCCCCAAGGTTATAGCCCACCCGTTTTTAGGGCATTTTTGCGGCGGACGAACTTGGGGACTGGACCTTCGGGGGCTTATTTTTTGGCACGTCTGTGCCCATGGCCTATTTTTGGCACACGGAGGGCGCTCGCAAAGCCTCGCCCCATTCCGAGTCCGGCGGACGAAGTTGGCCAGCCCCTCCCCCCAAGGCTATAGCCCACCCGTTTTTTGGGCATTTTTGCGGCGGACGAACTTGGGGACGGGACCTTCGGGGGCTTATTTTTGGGCGCGGCTTTGCCCGCGGCCTATTTTTGGCACACGGAGGGCACTCACAAAGTCTCGCCCCATTCCGAGTCCGGCGGACGAAGTTGGCCAGCCCCTCCCCCCAAGGCTATAGCCCACCCGTTTTTTGGGCATTTTTGCGGCGGACGAACTTGGGGACGGGACCTTCGGGGGCTTATTTTTCAGCGCGGCTGTGACCGTGGGCTATTTTTGGCACACGGAGGGCGCTCGCAAAGTCTCGCCCCATTCCGAGTCCGGCGGACGAAGTTGGCCAGCCCCTCCCCCCAAGGTTTTAGCCAACCCGTTTTTTGGGCATTTTTGCGGCGGACGAACATGGGGACGGGATGTTCGGGGGCTTATTTTTGGGCGCGGCTGTGCCCGCGGCCTGGCAGCACGGGGCGCTCACAAGTCTTGCCCCATTCCGAGTCCGGCGGACGAAGTTGGCCAGCCCCGCCCCCCAAGGCTATAGCCCACCCGTTTTTTGGGCATTTTTGCGGCGGACGAACTTGGGGACGGCACCTTCGGGGGCTTATTTTCGCGGCTGTGCCCGCAGCCTATTTTGGCACACAGAGGGTGCGCGCAAAGTCTCGCCCCATTCCCAGTCCGGCGGACCAAGTTGTCAGCGCCTCCCTCCAAGGTTATAGCCACCCGTTTTTGGGCATTTTGCGGCGGACGAACTTGGGACGGCACCTTCAGGGCTTATTTTTAGGCGCGGCTATGCCCGCGTCCTATTTTGGCACACGGAGGGCGCTGCAAAGTCTCTCCCATTCCGAGTCCGTCGGACGAGGTTGGCCAGCCCCTCCCCCTAGGCTATAGCCCACCCGTTTTGGGCATTTTGCGGCGGACGAACTTGGGGACGGGACCTTCGGGGACTTATTTTTGGGCGCGGCCGTGCCCGCGGCCTATTTTTGGCACAAGGAGGGCGCTCGCAAAGGCTCGCCCCATTCCGAGTCCGGCGGACGAAGTTGGCCAGCCCCTCCCCCCAAGGCTATAGCCCACCCGTTTTTTGGGCATTTTTGCGGCGGACGAACTTGGGGACGGGCCTTTCGGGGGCTTATTTTTCGGCGTGACTGTGCTTGCGGCCTATTTTTGGCACACAGAGGGCACTCGCAAAGTCTCGCCCCATTCCGAGTCCGGCGAACGAAGTTGGCCAGCCCCTCCCCCCTAGGCTATAGCCCACCCGTTTTTTGGGCATTTTTGCGGCGGACGAACTTGGGGACGGGACCTTCGGGGGCTTATTTTTGGGTGCGGCTTTGCCCGCGGCCTATTTTTGGTACACGGAGGGCGCTCGCAAAGTCTCGCCCCATTCCGAGTCCGGCGGACGAAGTTGGCCAGCCCCTCCCCCCAAGGCTATAGCCCACCCGTTTTTTGGGCATTTTACGGCGAACTTGGGGGCCAGGACCTTCGCTTATTTTTGGGCGCGCTGTGCCCGCGGCTAATTTTGGCACACGGAGGCGCTCGCAAAGTCTCGCCTCATTCCAAGTCCCGAACGAAGTGGGCCAGCCCTCCCCCAAGGCTATAGCCCACCCATTTTTGGGCATTTTTGCGGGACGAACTTGGGGATGGGACCTTCGGGGCTTATTTTTGGGTTGGCTGTGCCCATGGCCTATTTTGGCACACGGAGGCGCTCGCAAAGTCTCGTCCCATTCCGAGTCCGGCGGACTTTGGCCAGCCCTCCCCGAAGGCTATAGCCCACCCGTTTTTGGGCATTTTGCGGGACGAACTTGGGGACGGGACCTTCGGGGCTTATTTTCAGCGCGGCTGTGACCGTGGGCTATTTTGGCACACGGAGGCGCTCGCAAAGTCTCGCCCCATTCCGAGTCCGGCGGACGAGTTGGCCAGCCTCCCCCAAGGTTTTAGCCAACCCGTTTTTGGGCATTTTGCGGCGGACGAACATGGGGACGGGATGTTCGGGGCTTATTTTTGGGCGCGGCTGTGCCAGCGGCCTATTTGGCACACGGGCGCTCGCAAAGTCTTGCCCCATTCCGAGTCCGGCGGACGAGTTGGCCAGCCCTCCTCCCAAGGCTATAGCCCACCCGTTTTTGGGCACTTTTGCGGCGGACGAACTTGGGGACGGCACCTTCGGGGGCTTATTTTCGGGCGCGGCTGTGCCCGCAGCCTATTTTTGGCACACAGAGGGTGCGCGCAAAGTCTCGCCCCATTCCCAGTCCGGCGGACGAAGTTGGCCAGCGCCTCCCTCCAAGGTTATAGCCCACCCGTTTTTTGGGCATTTTTGCGGCGGACGAACTTGGGGACGGCACCTTCGGGGGCTTATTTTTCAGCGCGGCTGTGACCGTGGGCTATTTTTGGGACATGGAGGGCGCTCGCAAAGTCTCGCCCCATTCCGAGTCCGGCGGACGAAGTTGGCCAGCCCCTCCCCCCAAGGTTTTAGCCAACCCGTTTTTTGGGCATTTTTGCGGCGGACGAACATGGGGACGGGATGTTCGGGGGCTTATTTTTGGGCGCGGCTGTGCCCGCGGCCTATTTTCACACGGGCGCTCGCAAAGTCTTGCCCCATTCCGAGTCCGGCGGACAGAGTTGGCCAGCCCCTCCCCCAAGGCTATAGCCCACCCGTTTTTGGCATTTTGCGGCGGACGACCTTGTTGACGGCACCTTCGGGGGCTTATTTTCGGGCGCGGCTGTGCCCGCAGCCTATTTTTGGCACACAGAGGGTGCGCGCAAAGTCTCGCCCCATTCCCAGTCCGGTGGACGAAGTTGGCCAGCCCCTCCCCCCTAGGCTATAGCCCACCCGTTTTTTTGGGCATTTTTGCGGCGGACGAACTTGGGGACGGGACCTTCGGGGACTTATTTTTGGGCGCGGCCGTGCCCGCGGCCTATTTTTGGCACAAGGAGGGCGCTCGCAAAGGCTCGCCCCATTCCGAGTCCGGCGGACGAAGTTGGCCAGCCCCTCCCCCCAAGGCTATAGCCCACCCGTTTTTTGGGCATTTTTGCGGCGGACGAACTTGGGGACGGGCCTTTCGGGGGCTTATTTTTCGGCGTGGCTGTGCTTGCGGCCTATTTTTGGCACACAGAGGGCACTCGCAAAGTCTCGCCCCATTCCGAGTCCGGCGAACGAAGTTGGCCAGCCCCTCCCCCCAAGGCTATAGCCCACCCGTTTTTTGGGCATTTTTGCGGCGGACGAACTTGGGGACGGGACCTTCGGGGGCTTATTTTTGGGCGCGGCCATGCCTGCGTCCTATTTTTGGTACACGGAGGGCGCTCGCAAAGTCTCGTCCCATTCCAAGTCCGGCGGACGAAGTTGGCCAGCCCCTCCCCCCTAGGCTATAGCCCACCCGTTTTTTGGGCATTTTTGCGGCGGACGAACTTGGGGATGGGACTTTCGGGGGCTTATTTTTGGGCGTGGCTGTGCTTGCGGCCTATTTTTGGCACACAGAGGGCACTCGCAAAGTCTCGCCCCATTCCGAGTCCGGCGAACGAAGTTGGCCAGCCCCTCCCCCCAAGGCTATAGCCCACCCGTTTTTTGGGCATTTTTGCGGCGGACGAACTTGGGGACGGGACTTTCGTGGGCTTATTTTTAGGTACGGCTGTGCCCGTGGCCTATTTTTGGTACACAGAGGGCACTCGCAAAGTCTCGCCCCATTCCGAGTCCGGCGGACGAAGTGGGCCAGCCCCTCCCCCCAAGGCCGTAGCCCACCCTTTTTTTGGGCATTTTTGCGGCGGAAGAACTTGGGGACGGGACCTTTGGGGGCTTATTTTTGGGCGCGGCTGTGCCCGTGGCCTATGTTTGGTACACGGAGGGTGCTCGCAAAGTCTCGCCCCATTCCAAGTTCGGCGGACGAAGTTGGCCAGCCCCTCTCCCCAAGGCTATAGCCCACCCGTTTTTTGGGCATTTTTGCGGCGGATGAACTTGGGGACTGGACCTTCGGGGGCTTATTTTTAGGCACGGCTGTGCTTACGGCCTATTTTTCGAACACGTAGGGCGCTCGCAAAGTCTCACCCCATTCTGAGTCCGGCGGACGAAGTTGGCCAGCCACTCCCCCCAAGGCTATAGCCCACCTGTTTTTTGGGCATTTTTGCGGAGGACGAACTTGGGGACGGGACCTTAGGGGGCTTATTTTTTGGCGCGGCTGTGTCCGCGGCCTATTTTTGGAACACGGAGGGTACTCGCATAGTCTCACCCCATTCCGAGTCTGGCGGACGAAGCGGGCCAGCCCCTCCCCCCAAGGCTACAGCCCACCCGTTGTTTGGGCATGTTGGCGGCGGACAAACTTGGGGACGGGACGGTCAGGGGCTTATTTTTGTATGCGGCTGTGCCCGCCTATTTTGGCACACGGAGGCGCTCGCATAGTCTCGCCCCATTCCGGGCGGACGAAGTGGGCCAGCCCCTCCCCCAAGGCTATAGGCCACCCGTTTTTGGGCATTTTGCGGTGGACGAACTTGGGGACGGGACCTTCGGTGGCTTATTTTGGACGGCTGTGCCGCGACCTGGCCACAGCACACGGAGGCGCTCGCAAAGTCTCGCCCCATTCGGAGTCCGAGCGGACGTAGTTGGCCAGCCCGTCCCGCCAAGGCTATAGCCCACCCGTTTTTGGGCATTTTGCGGCGGACGAACTTGGGGATGGGACTTTCGGGGCTTATTTTGGGTGCGGCTGTGCCCAGCCTGTTTTGGCACACGGAGGCGCTCGCATAGTCTCGCCCCATTCCGAGTCTGGCGGACGAAGTGGGCCAGCCCCTCCCCCAAGGCTATAGGCCACCCGTTTTTTGGGCATTTTGCGGTGGACGAACTTGGGACGGCACCTTCGGTGGCTTATTTTTGACGGCTGTGCCCGCGGCCTATTTTGGCACACGGAGGCGTTCGCAAAGTCTCGCCCCATTCGAGTCCGGCGGACGTAGGTTGGCCAGCCCCTCCCGCCAAGGCTATAGCCCACCCGTTTTTGGGCATTTTGCGGCGGACGAACTTGGGGACGGGACATTGGGGGCTTATTTTTGGGCGTGGCTGTGCCGCGGCCTATTTTTGCACACGGAGGCGCTGCAAAGTCTCGCCCCATTCCGAGTCCGGCGGACGTAGTTGGCCAGCCCCTCCACCCAACGCTATAGCCCACCCGTTTTTTGGGCATTTTTGCGGCGGACGAACTTGGGGACAGGACCTTCTTGGGCATATTTTTGGACACGGCTCTGCCCACGGCCTATTTTTGGCACACGGAGGGCGTTCGCAAAGTCTCGCCCCATTCCGAGTCTGGCGGACGAAGTTGGCCAGCCCCTCCCTCCAAGGCTATAGCCCACCCATTTTTTTGGCATTTTTGGGCCGGACGAACTTGGGGACGGGACCTTCGGGGGCTTATTTTTGGGCGCGGCTGTGCCCACGTCCTATTTTTGGCACCTGGAGGGCGGTCGCATAGTTTCGCCCCATTCCGAGTCTAGCGGACGAAGTGGGCCAGCCCCTCCCCCCAAGGCTATAGCCCACGCGTTTTTTGGGCATTTTTGCGGCGGACGAACTTGGGGACGGGACCTTCGGGGGCTTATTTTTCTGCGCGGCTGTGACCGTGGGCTATTTTTGGAACACGGAGGGCGCTCGCAAAGTCTAGCCCCATTCTGAGTCCGGCGGACGAAGTTGGCCAGCCCCTCCCCACAAGGCTATAGCCCACGCGTTTTTTGGGCATCTTTGCGGGGGACGAACTTGGGGACGGGACCTTCGGGGGCTTATTTTTGGGCGCGGCTGTGCCCGCAGCGTATTTTTTGCGCACGGAGGTCGCTCGCAAAGTCACGCCCCATTCCGAGTCCGGCGGACGAAGTTGGCCAGCCCCTCCCCCCAAGGCTATAGACCACGCGTTTTTTGGGCATTTTTGCGGCGGACGAACTTGGGGACGGGACCTTCGGGAACTTATTTTTGGGCGCGGCCATGCCCGCGGCCTATTTTTGGCGCACGGAGGGCGCTCGTAAAGTCTCGCCCCATTCCGAGTCCGGCGGACGAAGTTGGCCAGCCCCTCCCCCCAAGGCTATAGCCCACCCGTTTTTTGGGCATTTTTGCGGCGGACGAACTTGGGGACGGGACCTTTGGGGGCTTATTTTTGGGTGCGGCTGTGCCCGTGGCCTATTTTTCGCACACGGAGGTCGCTCGCAAAGTCTCGCCCCATTCCGAGTCCGGCGGACGAAGTTGGCCAGCCCCTCCCCACAAGGCTATAGCCCACGCGTTTTTTGGGCATTTTTGCGGCGGACGAACTTGGGGCGGGACCTTCGGGAGCTTATTTTGGGCGCGCTCTGCCCGTGGCCTATTTTTAGCACACGGAGGGCGCTCGCAAAGTCTAGCCCCATTCCCAGTCCGGCGGACGAAGTTGGCCAGGCCCTCCCCCCAAGGCTATAGCCCACCCGTTTTTTTGGGCATTTTTGCGGTGGACGAACTTGGGGACGGGACCTTCGGGGGCTTATTTTTGGGTGCGGCTGTGCCCGCGGCCTATTTTTATCACACGGAGGGTGCTCGCAAAGTCTCCCCCCATTCCAACTCCGGCGCACGTAGTTCGCAAGCCCCTCCCCCCACGGCTATAGCCCACCCGTTTTTTGGGCATTTTTGCGGCGGACGAACTTGGGGACGGGACCTTCGGGGGCTTATTTTTGGGCGCGGCTGTGCCCGCAGCGTATTTTTTGCGCACGGAGGTCGCTCGCAAAGTCACGCCCCATTCCGAGTCCGGCGGACGAAGTTGGCCAGCCCCTCCCCCCAAGGCTATAGACCACGCGTTTTTTGGGCATTTTTGCGGCGGACGAACTTGGGGACGGGACCTTCGGGGACTTATTTTTGGGCGCGGCCATGCCCGCGGCCTATTTTTGGCACACGGAGGGCGCTCGTAAAGTCTCGCCCCATTCCGAGTCCGGCGGACGAAGTTGGCCAGCCCCTCCCCCCAAGGCTATAGCCCACCCGTTTTTTGGGCATTTTTGCGGCGGACGAACTTGGGGACTGGACCTTCGGGGGCTTATTTTTTGGCGCGCCTGTACGCATGGCCTATTTTTGGCACACGGAGGGCACTCGCAAAGCCTCGCCCCATTCCGAGTCTGGCGGACGAAGTTGGCCAGCCCCTCCCCCCAAGGCTATAGCCCACCCGTTTTTTGGGCATTTTTACGGCGGACGAACTTGGGGACGGGACCTTCGGGGGCTTATTTTTGGGCGCGGCCATGCCTGCGTCCTATTTTTGGCACACGGAGGGTGCTCGTAAAGTCTCGCTCCATTCCGAGTCCGGCGGACGAGGTTGGCCAGCTCCTCCCCGCAAGGCTATAGCCCACCCGTTTTTTGGGCATTTTTGCGACGGACGAACTTGGGGACGGGACCTTCGGGGGCTTATTTTTTGGTACGGCTGTGTCCGAGGCCTATTTTTGACACACGGAGGGTGCTCGCAAAGTCTCGCCCCATTCCGAGTCCGGCGGACGAAGTTGGCCAGCCCCACCGCCCAAGGCTATAGCCCACCCGTTTTTTGGGCCATTTTGAGGCGGACGAACTTGGGGACGGGACCTTCGGGGTCTTATTTTTGGGCGCGGCTGTGCCCGCGGCCTATTTTTGGCACACGGAGGGCGCTCGCAAAGTCTCGCCCCATTCCGAGTCCGGCGGACGAAGTTGGCCAGCCCCTCCCCCCAAGGCTATAGCCCACCCGTTTTTTGGGCATTTTTGCGGCGGACGAACTTGGGGACGGGACCTTCGGGGTCTTATTCTTGGGCGCAGCTGTGCCCGCGGCCTATTTTTGGCACACAGAGGGCGCTCACAAAGTCTCGCCCCATTCCGAGTCGGGCGGACGAAGTTGGCCAGCCCCTCCCCCCAAGGCTATAGCCCACCCGTTTTTTGGGCATTTTTGCGGCGGACGAACTTGGGGACGGGACCTTCGGGGGCTTATTTTTGGGTGCGGCTGTGCCCGCGGCCTATTTTTGGCACACGGAGGGCGCTCGCAAAGTCTCACCCCATTCTGAGTCTGGTGGACGAAGTTGGCCAGCCCCTGCCCCCAAGGCTATAGCCCCCCCCCCGTTTTTTGGGCATTTTTGCGGCGGACGGACTTGGGGACGGGACCATCGGGAGCTTATTTTTGGGCGCGGCTGTGCCCGCGGCCTATTTTTGGCACACGGAGTGCGCTCGCAAAGTCTCGCCCCATTCCGAGTCCGGCGGACGAACTTGGCCAGCCCCACCCCCCAAGGCTATAGCCCATCGGTTTTTGTGGCCTTTTTCCGCTGGACGAACTTGGCGCCCCGGCCTTCGGGCGGTTATTTTTGGGCGCGGCTGTGACCGCGGCCTATTTTTGGAACACGGAGGCCGCTCGCAATGTCTCGCGCCATTCCGAGTCCGGCGGACGAACTTGGCCAGCCCCACCCCCCAAGGCTATAGCCCATCGGTTTTTGTGGCCTTTTTCCGCTGGACGAACTTGGTGCCCCGGCCTTCGGGCGGTTATTTTGGGCGCGGCTGTGCCCGCGGCCTATTTTTGTCACACGGAGGCCGCTTGAAAAATCTCGCGACATTCCGAGTCCGGCGGACGAAGTTGGCCAGCCCCACCCCCCAAGGCTATAGCCCACCTGTTTTTGTGGCCTTTTTCCGCTGGACGAACTTGGCGCCCAGGCCTTCGGGCGGTTATTTTTGGGCTCGGCTGTGCCCGCGGCCTAATTTTGGCAAACGGAGGCAGCTCGCAATGTCTCGCGCCATTCCAAGTCCGGCGGACGAAGTCGGCCAGCCACACCCCCCAAGGCTATAGCAAACCCGTTTTTGTGGCCTTTTTCCGCTGGACGAACTTGGCGCCCCGGCCTTTGGGCGGTTATTTTTTGGTGCGGCTGTGCCCACGGCCTATTTTGGGCAAACGGTGGCCGCTCGCAAAGTCTCGCGCCATTCCGAGTCCAGCGGACGAAGCACCCCCCAAGCCTATAGCCCACCCGTTTTTGTGGCCTTTTTCCTCTGGACGAACTTGGCGACGCGGCCTTCGGGCGGTTATTTTTGGCCGCGGCTGTGCCCGTGGCCTATTTTGGGCACACGGAGGCCGCTCGCAAAGTCTCGCGCCATTCCAAGTCCGGCGGACGAAGTTGGCCAGCCCCACCCCCCAAGGCTATAGCCCACCCGTTTTTCTGGCCTTTTTCCGCTGGACGAACTTGGTGCCCCGGCCTTCGGGCGGTTATTTTGGGCGCGGCTGTGCCCGCGGCCTATTTTTGTCACACGGAGGCCGCTTGAAAAATCTCGCGACATTCCGAGTCCGGCGGACGAAGTTGGCCAGCCCCACCCCCCAAGGCTATAGCCCACCCGTTTTTGTGGCCTTTTTCCGCTGGACGAACTTGGCGCCCAGGCCTTCGGGCGGTTTTTTTTGGGCTCGGCTGTGCCCGTGGCCTAATTTTCTCACACGAAGGCCGCTCGCGAAGTCTCGCGCCATTCCGAGTCCGGCGGACGAAGTCGGCCAGCCCCTCCCCCCAAGGCTATAGCCCCCCCGTTTTTTGGGCATTTTTGCGGCGGACGGACTTGGGGACGGGACCATCGGGAGCTTATTTTTGGGTGCGGCTGTGCCCGCGGCCTATTTTTTACACACGGAGGCCGCTCGCAAAGTCTCGCGCCATTCCAATCCGGCGGACGAACTTGGCCAGCCCCACCCCCCAAGGCTATAGCCCATCGGTTTTTGTGGCCTTTTTCCGCTGGTCGAACTTGGCGCCCCGGCCTTTGGGCGGTTATTTTTGGGCGCGGCTGTGACCGCGGCCTATTTTTGGAACACGGAGGCCGCTCGCAATGTCTCGCGCCATTCCGAGTCCGGCGGACGAACTTGGCCAGCCCCACCCCCAAGGCTATAGCCCATCGGTTTTGTGGCCTTTTCCGCTGGAGCGAACTTGGTGCCCTGGCCTTGGGCGGTTATTTTGGGCGCGTGTGTGACCGGGTCCTATTTTGGGTACACGGTGGCCGCTCCCAAATTCTCGCGACATTCCGAGTCCGGCGGTCGAAGTTGGCCAGCCCCACCCCCCAAGGCTATAGCCCACCCGTTTTTTTGGCCTTTTTCCGCTGGACGAACGTGGCGCCCAGGCCTTCGGGCGGTTAATTTTAGGCTCGGCTGTCCCCGCGGCCTATTTTTGGCACACGAGGCCGCTCGCGAGTCTCGCGCCATTCCGAGTCCGGCGGACGAAGTCGGCCAGCCACACCCCCCAAGGCTATAGCCCACCCGTTTTTGTGGCCTTTTTCCGCTGGACGAACTTGGCGCCCAGGCCTTCGGGCGGTTATTTTTGGGCTCGGCTGTGCCCGCGGCGTAGTTTTGACAAACGGAGGCAGCTCGCAAAGTCTCGCGCCATTCCGAGTCCGGCGGACGAAGTCGGCCAGCCACACCCCCCAAGGCTATAGCCCACCCGTTTTTGTGGCCTTTTTCCGCTGGACGAACTTGGCGCCCCGGCCTTTGGGCGGTTATTTTTTGGTGCGGCTGTGCCCACGGCCTGTTTTGGGCACACGGTGGCCGCTCGCAAAGTCTCGCGCCATTCCGAGTCCAGCGGACGAAGCACCCCCCAAGCCTATAGCCCACCCGTTTTTGTGGCCTTTTTCCTCTGGATGAACTTGGCGACGCGGCCTTCTGGCGGTTATTTTTGGGCGCGGCTGTGCCCACGGCCTATTTTTGGTGCACGGAGGCCGCTCGCAATGTCTCGCTCCATTCCGAGTCCGGCGGACGAAATTATCCAGCCCCAACCCCCAAGGCTATAGCCCACCCGTTTTTGTGGCCTTTTTCCGCTGGACGAACTTGGTGCCCCGGCCTTCGGGCGGTTATTTTGGGCGCAGCTGTGCCTGCGGCCTATTTTTGTCACACGGAGGCCGCTTGAAAAATCTCGCGACATTCCGAGTCCGGCGGACGAAGTTGGCCAGCCCCACCTCCCAAGGCTATAGCCCACCCGTTTTTGTTGCCTTTTTCCGCTGGACGAACTTGGCGCCCAGGCCTTCGGGCGGTTGTTTTTGAGCTCGGCTGTGCCCGCGGCCTATTTTTGGCACACGAAGGCCGCTCGCGAAGTCTCGCGCCATTCCGAGTCCGGCGGACGAAGTCGGCCAGCCACACCCCCCAAGGCTATAGCCCACCCGTTTTTGTGGCCTTTTTCCGCTGGACGAACTTGGCGCCCCGGCCTTCGGGCGGTTATTTTTGGGCTCGGCTGTGCCCGCGGCCTATTTTTGGCACACGGAGGCCGCTCGCGAAGTCTCGCGCCATTCCGAGTCCGGCGGACGAAGTCGGCCAGCCACAGCCCCCAAGGCTATAGCCCACCCGTTTTTGTGGCCTTTTTCCGCTGGACGAACTTGGCGCCCCGGCCTTCGGGCGGTTATTTTTGGGCGCGGCTGTGCCCGTGGCCTATTTTTGGCACACGGAGGCCGCTCGTAAAGTTTCGCGCCATTCCGAGTCCGGCGGACGAAGTTGGCCAGCCCCACCCCCCAAGGCTATAGCCCACCGGTTTTTGTGGCCTTTTTCCGCTGGACGAACTTGGCGCCCCGGCCTTCGGGCGGTTATTTTTTGGCGCGGGCTTTCCCGCGGCCTATTTTTGGCACACGGAGGCCGCTCGCAAAGTCTAGCAACATTCCGAGTCCGGCGGACGAAGTTGGCCAGCCCCACCCCCCAAGGCTATAGCCCACCCGTTTTTGTTGCCTTTTTCCGCTGGACGAACTTGGCGCCCCGGCCTTCGGGCGGTTATTTTTGGGCTCGGCCGCGCCCGCGCCCTATTTTTGGCACACGGAGGCCACTCGCAAAGTCTCGCGCCATTCCAAGTCCGGCGGACGAAGTGGGCCAGCCCCACCCCCTAAGGCTATAGCCCACCCGTTTTTCTGGCCTTTTTCCGCTGGACGAACTTGGCACCCCGGACTTCGGGCGGTTATTTTTGGACGCGGCTGTGCCCGCGGCCTATTTTGGGCACACGGAGGCCATTCCCAAATTCTCGCGCCATCCCGAGTCCGGCGGACGAAGTTGGCCAGCCCCACCCCCTAAGGCTATAGCCCACCCGTTTTTGTGGCCTTTTTCCGCTTGACGAACTTGGCGCCCCGGCCTTCGGGCGGTTATTTTTTGGTGCGGCTGTGCCCGCGTCCTATTTTGGGTACACGGTGGCCGCTCCCAAAGTCTCGCGCCATCCCGAGTCCGGCGGACGAAGTTGGCCAGCCCCACCCCCCAAGGCTATAGCCCACCCGTTTTTGTGGCCTTTTTCCTCGGGACGAACTTGGCGCCGCGGCCTTCGGCCGGTTATTTTTGGACGCGGCTGTGGCCGCGGCCTATTTTTGGTACACGGAGGCCGCTCGCAATGTCTCGCGCCATTCCGAGTCCGGCGGACTAACTTGGCCAGCCCTACCCCCCAAGGCTATAGCCCACCGGTTTTTGTGGCCTTTTTCCGCTGGACGAACTTGGCGCCCCGGCCTTCGGGCGGTTATTTTTGGGTGCGGCTGTGCCCGTGGCCTATTTTTGGCACACGGAGGCCGCTCGTAAAGTCTCGCGCCATTCCGAGTCCGGCGGACGAAGTTGGCCAGCCCCACCCCCCAAGGCTATAGCCCACCGGTTTTTGTGGCCTTTTTCCGCTGGACGAACTTGGCGCCCCGGCCTTCGGGCAGTTATTTTTTGGCGCGGGCTTGCCCGCGGCCTATTTTTGGCACACGGAGGCCGCTCGCAAAGTCTAGCAACATTCCGAGTCCGGCGGGCGAAGTTGGCCAGCCCCACCCCCCGAGGCTATAGCCCACCCGTTTTTGTTGCCTTTTTCCGCTGGACGAACTTGGCGCCCCGGCCTTCGGGCGGTTATTTTTGGGCTCGGCTGTGCCCGCGGCCTATTTTTGGCACACGGAGGCCGCTCGCAAAGTCTCGCGCCATTCCAAGTCCGGCGGACGAAGTGGGCCAGCCCCACCCCCCAAGGCTATAGCCCACCCGTTTTTGTGGCCTTTTTCCGCTGGACGAACTTGGCGCCCCGGCCTTCGGGCGGTTATTTTTGGGTGCGGCTGTGCCCGTGGCCTATTTTTGGTACACGGACACCGTTCGCAAAGTCTCGCGCCATTCGGAGTCCGGCGGACGAAGTTGGCCAGCCCCACCCCCCAAGGCTATAACCCACCCTTTTTTGTGGCCTTTTTCCGCTGGACGAACTTGGCGCCCCGGCCTTCGGGCGGTTATTTTTGGGCGCGGCTGTGCCCGCGGCCTATTTTTGGCACACGGAGGCCGCTCGCAAAGTTTCGCTCCATTCCGAGTCCGGCGGACAAAGTTGGCCATCCCCACCCCCCAAGGCTATAGCCCACCCGTTTTTGTCGCCTTTTTCCACTGGACGAACTTGGCGCCCGGGCCTTTGGGCGGTTATTTTTTTACGCGGCTTTTCCGGCGGCCTATTTTTGGTACACGGAGGCCGCTCGCAAAATTTCGCGCCATTCCGAGTCCGGCGGACAGTTGGCCATCCCACCCCCAAGGCTATAGCCCACCCGTTTGGTGGCCTTTTTCCGCTGGACGAACTTGGCGCCCCGGCCTTCGGGTGGTTATTTTTGGGTGCGGCTGTGCCCGCGGCCTATTTTTGGCCCACGGAGGCCGCTCGCAAAGTCTCGCGCCATTCCGAGTCCGGCGGACGAAGTTGGCCAGCCCCACCCCCCAAGGCTATAGCCCACCCGTTTTTGTGGCCTTTTTCCGCTGGACGAACTTGGCGCCCCGGCCTTCGGGCGGTTATATTTGGGTGCGGCTGTGCCCGTGGCCTATTTTTGCCACATGGAGGCCGGTCGCAAAGTCTCGTGCCATTCCGAGACCGGCGGACGAAGTTGGCAAGCCCCACCCCCCAAGGCTATAGCCCACCCGTTTTTGTGGCCTTTTTCCACTGGACAAACCTTGCGCCCCGGCCTTCGGGCGGCTATTTTTTGGCGCGGCTGTGTCCGCGGCCCATTTTTGGCACACGGAGGCCGCTCGCAAAGTTTCGCGCCATTCCGAGTCCGGCGGACGAAGTTGGCCTGCCCCACCCCCCAAGGCTATAGCCCACCCGTTTTTGTGGCCTTTTTCCGCTGGACGAACTTGGCGCCCCGGCCTTCGGGCGGTAATTTTTGGGTGCGGCTGTGCCCGTGGCCTATTTTTGGTACACGGACGCCGTTCGCAAAGTCTCGCGCCATTCGGAGTCCGGCGGACGAAGTTGGCCAGCCCCACCCCCCAAGGCTATAGCCCACCCGTTTTTGTGGCCTTTTTCCGCTGGACGAACTTGGCGCCCCGGCCTTCGGGCGGTTATTTTTGGGCGCGGCTGTGCCCGCGGCCTATTTTTGGCACACGGAGGCCGCTCGCAAAGTTTCGCGCCATTCCGAGTCCGGCGGACGAAGTTGGCCAGCCCCACCCCCCAAGGTTATAGCCCACTCGGTTTTGTGGCCTTTTTACGCTTGACGAACTTGGCGCCCCGGCATTCGGGCGGTTATTTTTTGGCGCTGCTGTGCCCGCGGCCTATTTTTGGCACACGGAGGCCGCTCGCAAAGTCTCGCCCCATTCCGAGTCCGGCGGACGAAGTTGGCCAGCCCCACCGCCCAAGGCTATAGCCCACCCGTTTTTGTGGCTTTTTTCCGCTGGACGAACTTGGCGCCCCCGCCTTCGGGCAGTTATTTTTGGGTGCGGCTGTGCCCGCGGCCTATTTTTGCCACATGGAGGCCGCTCGCAAAGTCTCGTGCCATTCCGAGACCGGCGGACGAAGTTGGCAAGCCCCACCCCCCAAGGCTATAGCCCACCCGTTTTTGTGGCCTTTTTACGCTTGACGAACTTGGCGCCCCGGCATTCGGGCGGCTATTTTTTGGCGCTGCTGTGCCCGCGGCCTATTTTTGGCACACGGAGGCCGCTCGCAAAGTCTCGCCCCATTCCGAGTCCGGCGGACGAAGTTGGCCAGCCCCACCCCCCAAGGCTATAGCCCACCCGTTTTGTGGCTTTTCCGCTGGGCCGAACTTGGCGCCCCCGCCTTCGGGCTGTTATTTTTGGGTGCGGCTGTGCCCGCGGCCTATTTTTGCCACATGGAGGCCGCTCGCAAAGTCTCGTGCCATTCCGAGACCGGCGGACGAAGTTGGCAAGCCCCACCCCCCAAGGCTATAGCCCACCCGTTTTTGTGGCTTTTTTCCGCTGGACGAACTTGGCGCCCCCGCCTTCGGGCAGTTATTTTTGGGTGCGGCTGTGCCCGCGGCCTATTTTTGCCACATGGAGGCCGCTCGCAAAGTTTCGCGCCATTCCGAGTCCGGCGGACGAAGTTGGCCAGCCCCACCCCCCAAGGCTATAGCCCACCCGTTTTTGTGGCCTTTTTCCGCTGGCCGAACTTGGCGCCCCGGCCTTCGGGCGGTTATTTTTGGGTGCGGCTGTGCCCGTGGCCTATTTTTGGTACACGGAGGCCGTTCGCAAAGTCTCGCGCCATTCGGAGTCCGGCGGACGAAGTTGGCCAGCCCCACCCCCCAAGGCTATAGCCCACCCGTTTTTGTGGCCTTTTTCCGCTGGACGAACTTGGCGCCCCGGCCTTCGGGCGGTTATTTTTGGGCGCGGCTGTGCCCGCGGCCTATTTTTGGCACACGGAGGCCGCTCGCAAAGTTTCGCGCCATTCCGAGTCCGGCGGACGAAGTGGGCCAGCCCCACCCCCCAAGGTTATAGCCCACCCGGTTTTGTGGCCTTTTTACGCTGGACGAACTTGGCGCCCCGGCATTCGGGCGGTTATTTTTTGGCGCGGCTGTGCCCGCGGCCTATTTTTGGCACACGGAGGCCGGTCGTAAAGTCTCGCGCCATTCCGAGTCCGGCGGACGAAGTGGGCCAGCCCCACCCCCGAAGGCTATAGCCCACCCGTTTTTGTGGCCTTTTTACGCTGGACGAACTTGGCGCCCCGGCATTCGGGCGGTTATTTTTTGGCGCGGCTGTGCCCGCGGCCTATTTTTTGCACACGGAGGCCGCTCGCAAAGTCTCGCGCCATTCCGAGTCCGGCGGACAAAGTTGGCCATCCCCACCCCCCAAGGCTATAGCCCACCCGTTTTTGTCGCCTTTTTCCAGTGGACGAACTTGGCGCCCGGGCCTTTGGGCGGTTATTTTTTGGCGCGGCTTTTCCGGCGGCCTATTTTTGGTACACGGAGGCCGCTCGCAAAATTTCGCGCCATTCCGAGTCCGGCGGACGAAGTTGGCCATCCCCACCCCCCAAGGCTATAGCCCACCCGTTTTTGTGGCCTTTTTCCGCTGGACGAACTTGGCGCCCCGGCCTTCGGGGGGTTATTTTTGAGCGCGGCTGTGCCCGCGGCCTATTTTTGGCACACGGAGGCCGCACGCAAAGTCTCGCGCTGTTCTGAGTCCGGCGGACGAAGTTGGCCATCCCCACCCCCCAAGGCTATATAGCCCACCCGTTTTTGTGGCCTTTTTCCGCTGGACGAACTTGGCGCCCCCGCCTTCGGGCGGTTATTTTTGGGTGCGGCTGTGCCCGCGGCCTATTTTTGGCACACGGAGGCCGCTCGCAAAGTCTCGTGCCATTCCGAGACCGGCGGACGAAGTTGGCCAGCCCCACCCCCCAAGGCTATAGCCCACCCGTTTTTGTGGCCTTTTTCCGCTGGACGAACTTGGCGCCCCGGCCTTCGGGCGGTTATTTTTTGCCTCGGCCGTGCCCGCGGCCTATTTTTGGCACACGGAGGCCGCTCGCAAAGTCTTGCGCCATTCCGAGTCCGGCGGACGAAGTTGGCCAGCCCCACCCCCCAAGGCTATAGCCCACCCGTTTTTGTGGCCTTTTTCCGCTGGACGAACATGGCGCCCCCGCCTTCGGGCGGTTATTTTTGGGTGCGGCTGTGCCCGCGGCCTATTTTTGGCACACGGAGGCCGCTCGCAAAGTCTCGTGCCATTCCGAGACCGGCGGACGAATTTGGCCAGCCCCACCCCCCAAGGCTATAGCCCACCCGTTTTTGTGGCCTTTTTCCGCTGGACGAACTTGGCGCCCCGGCCTTCGGGCGGTAATTTTTGCTCGGCCATGCCCGCGGCCTATTTTTGGCACACGGAGGCCGCTCGCAAAGTCTTGCGCCATTCCGAGTCCGGCGGACGAAGTGGGCCAGCCCCACCCCCCAAGGCTATAGCCCACCCGTTTTTGTGGCCTTTTTCCGCTGGACGAACTTGGCGCCCCGGCCTTCGGGCGGTGATTTTTGGGTGCGGCTGTGCCCGTGGCCTATTTTTGGCACACGGAGGCCGCACGCAAAGTCTCGCGCTATTCCGAGTCCGGCGGACGAAGTTTGCCAGCCCCACCCCCCAAGGCTATAGCCCACCCGTTTTTGTGGCCTTTTTCCGCTGGCCGAGCTTGGCGCCCCGGCCTTCGGGCGGTTATTTTTGGGTCCGGCTCATCCCATGGCCTATTTATGGCACACGGAGGCCGTTCACAAAGTCTCGAGCCATTCGGAGTCCGGCGGACGAAGTTGGCCAGCCCCACCCCCCAAGGCTATAGCCCACCCGTTTTTGTGGCCTTTTTCCGCTGGACGAACTTGGCGCCCCGGCCTTCGGGGGGTTATTTTTGGGCGCGGCTGTGCCCGCGGCCTATTTTTGGCACACGCAGGCCGCTCGCAAAGTCTCGCGCCATTCCTAGTCCGGCGGACGAACTGGGCCAGCCCCACCCCCCAAGGCTATAGCCCACCCGTTTTTGTGGCCTTTTTCCGCTGGACGAACTTGGCGCCCCGGCCTTCGGGCGGCTATTTTTTGGTGCGGCTGCGACAGCGGCCTGGAGGCCGTGCGCAAAGTTTCGCCATTCGGAGTCCGGCGGACGAAGTTGGCCAGCCCCACCCCCCAAGGCTATAGCCCACCCGTTTTTGTGGCCTTTTTCCGCTGGACGAACTTGGCGCCCCGGCCTTCGGGCAGCTATTTTTGGGTGCGGTTGTACCCGCGGCCTATTTTTGGCACACGGAGGCCGCTCGCAAAGTTCAGAGTCCGGCGGACGAAGTTGGCCAGCCCCACCCCCCAAGGCTATAGCCCACCCGTTTTTGTGGCCTTTTTCCGCTGGACGAACTTGGCGCCCCGGCCTTCGGGGGGTTATTTTTGGGCGCGGCTGTGCCCGTGGCCTATTTTTGGCACACGCAGGCCACTCGTAAAGTCTCGCGCCATTCCGAGTCCGGCGGACAAAGTGGGCCAGCCCCACCCCCCAAGGCTATAGCCCACCCGTTTTTGTGGCCTTTTTCCGCTGGACGAACTTGGCGCCCCGGCCTTCGGGCGGCTATTTTTTGGTGCGGCTGTGCCCGCGGCCTATTTTTGGCACACGGAGGCCACTCGCAAAGTCTCACGCCATTCCGAGTCCGGCGGACGAAGTTGGCCAGCCCCACCCCCCAAGGCTATAGCCCACCCGTTTTTGTGGCCTTTTTCCGCTGGACGAACTTGGCGCCCCGGCCTTCGGGGGATTATTTTTGGGCGCGGCTGTGCCCGCGGCCTATTTTTGGCACACGGAGGCCACTCGCAAAGTCTCACGCCATTCCGAGTCCGGCGGACGAAGTGGGCCAGCCCCACCCCCCAAGGCTATAGCCCACCCGTTTTTGTGGCCTTTTTCCGCTGGACGAACTTGGCGCCCCGGCCTTCGGGCGGCTATTTTTTGGCGCGGCTGTGTCCGCGGCCTATTTTTGGCACACGGAGGCCGCTCGCAAAGTTTCGCGCCATTCCGAGTCCGGCGGACGAAGTTGGCCAGCCCCACCCCCCAAGGCTATAGCCCACCCGTTTTTGTGGCCTTTTTCCGCTGGACGAACTTGGCGCCCCGGCCTTCGGGCGGTTATTTTTGGGTGCGGCTGTGCCCGTGGCCTATTTTTGGCACACGGAGGCCGCACGCAAAGTCTCGCTCTATTCCTAGTCCGGCGGACAAAGTTTGCCAGCCCCACCCCCCAAGGCTATAGCCCACCCGTTTTTTTGGCCTTTTTCCGCTGGACGAACTTGGCGCCCCGGCCTTCGGGCGGTTATTTTTTGACGCGGCTGTGCCCGCGGCCTATTTTTGCCACACGGAGGCCGTTCGCAAAGTCTCGCGCCATTCCGAGTCCGGCGGACGAAGTTGGCCAGCCCCACCCCACAAGGCTATAGCCTACCCGTTTTTTTGGCCTTTTTCCGCTGGACGAACCTTGGGCCCCGGCCTTCGGGCGGTTATTTTTTGGCGCGGCTGTGCCCGCGGCCTATTTTTGCCACACGGAGGCCGTTCGCAAAGTCTCGCGCCATTCCGAGTCCGGCGGACGAAGTTGGCCAGCCCCACCCCACAAGGCTATAGCCTACCCGTTTTTGTGGCCTTTTTCTGCTGGACGAACTTGGCGACCCGGCCTTCGGGCGGTTATTTTTGGGCACGGCTGTGCCCGGCCTGGCACAAGCCCGTCGCAAAGTCTCGCGCCATTCCGAGTCCGGCGGACGAAGTGGGCCAGCCCCACCCCCCAAGGCTATAGCCCACCCGTTTTTGTGGCCTTTTTCCGCTGGACGAACTTGGCGCCCCGGCCTTCGGGAGGTTATTTTTGGGCGCGGCTGTGCCCGAGGCCTAGTTTTGGCACACGGAGGCCGCTTGTAAAGTCTCGACCCATTCCGAGTCCGGCGGACGAAGTTGGCCCGCCCCACCCCCAAAGGCTATAGCCCACCCGTTTTTGTGGCCTTTTTCCGCTGGACAAACTTGGCGCCCCTGCCTTCGGGTGGTTATTTTTGGGCGCGGCTGTGGCCGCGACCTATTTTTGGCACACGGAGGCCGCTCGTAAAGTCTCGCACCATTCCGAGTCCGGCGGACGAAGTTGACCAGCCTCAACCCCCAAGGCTATAGCCCACCCGTTTTTGTGGCCTTTTTCCGCTGGACGAACTTGGCGCCCCGGCCTTCGGGTGGCTATTTTTTGGCGCGGCTGTGCCCGCGGCCTATTTTTGGCACACGGAGGCCGGTCGCAAAGTTTCGCGCCATTCCGAGTCCGGCGGACGAAGTTGGCCAGCCCCACCCCCCAAGGCTATAGCCCACCCGTTTTTGTGGCCTTTTTCCACTGGACGAACTTGGCGCCCCGGCCTTCGGGGGGTTATTTTTGGGCGCGGCTGTGCCCGCGGCCTATTTTTGGCACACGGAGCCCACTCGCAAAGTCTCACGCCATTCCGAGTCCGGCGGACGAAGTTGGCCAGCCCCACCCCCCAAGGCTATAGCCCACCAGTTTTTGTGGCCTTTTTCCGCTGGACGAACTTCGCGCACCGGCCTTCGGGCGGTTATTTTTGGCCGCGGCTGTGTCCGCGGCCTATTTTTGGCACACGGAGGCCACTCGCAGTGTTCAGAGTCCGGCGGACAAAGTTGGCCAGCCCCACCCCCCAAGGCCCTCCCGTTTTTGTGGCCTTTTTCCGCTGGACGAACTTGGCCCCCCGGCCTTCGGGTGGTTATTTTTGGGTGCGGCTGTGCCCGCAGCCTATTTTTGGCACACGGAGGCCGCTCGCAAAGTCTTGCGCCATTCCGAGTCCGGGGGACGAAGTTGGACAGCCCCACCCCCGAAGGCTATAGCCCACCCGTTTTTGTGGCCTTTTTCCGCTGGACGAACTTGGCGTCCCGGCCTTCGGGCGATTATTTTTGGGCCCGGCTGTGCCCGCGGCCTATTTTTGGCACACGGAGGCCGCTCCCAAAGTCTCGCGCCATTCCGAGTCCGGCGGACGAAGTGGGCCAGCCCCACCCCCCAAGGCTACAGCCCACCCATTTTTGTGGCCTTTTTCCGCTGGACGAATTTGGCGGCCCGGCCTTCGGACGGTTATTTTTGGGCACGGTTGTGACCGCGGCCGATTTTTAGCACACGGAGGCCGCTCGCAAAGTTCCGAGTCCGGCGGACGAAGTGGGCCAGGCCCACCCCCCAAGGCCCACCCGTTTTTGTGGCCGTTTTCCGCTGGACGAACTTGGCGCCCCGGCCTTCGGGGGGTTATTTTTGGGCACGGCTGTGCCCACGGCCTATTTTTGGAACACGGAGGCCGCTCGTAAAGTCTCGCTCCATTCCGAGTCCGGCGGACGAAGTTGGCCAGCCCCACCCCCCAAGGCTTTAGCCCACCCGTTCTTGTGGCCTTTTTCCGCTGGACGAACTTGGCGCCCCGGCCTTCGGGGGGTTATTTTTTGGGCACGGCTGTGTCCGCGGCCTATTTTTGGCACACAGAGGCCGCTTGTAAAGTCTCGCGCCATTCCGAGTCCGGCGGACGAAGTTGGCCAGCCCCACCCCCCAAGGCTATAGCCCACCCATTTTTGTGGCCTTTTTCCGCTGGACGAACTTGGCGCCCCGGCCTTCGGGCTGTTATTTTTGGGTGCGGCTGTGCCCACGGCCTATTTTTGGCACACGGAGGTCGCTCGCAAAGTCTCGCGCCATTCCGAGTCCGGCGGACGAAGTTGGCCAGCCCCACCCGCCAATGCTATAGCCCACCCGTTTTTGTGGCCTTTTTCCGCTGGACGAACTTGGCGCCCCGGCTTTTGGGCGATTATTTTTGGGCCCGGCTGTGCCCGCGGCCTATTTTTGGCACACGGAGGCCGCTCGCAAAGTCTCGCGCAATTCCGTGTCCGGCGGACGAAGTTGGCCAGCCCCACCCCCCAGGGCTATAGCCCACCCGTTTTTGTGGCCTTTTTCCGTGGACGAACTTGGCGCCCCGGCCTTCGGGCGGTTATTTTTCGGCGCGGCTGTGCCCGCGGCCTATTTTTGGCACACGGAGGCCGCTCGCAAAGTCTCGCGCCATTCCGAGTCCGGCGGACAAAGTGGGCCAGCCCCACCCCCCAAGGCTATAGCCCACCCGTTTTTGTGGCCTTTTTCCGCTGGACAAATTTGGCGCCCCGGCCTTCGGACGGTTATTTTTGGGTGCGGTTGTGCCCGCTGCCTATTTTTGGCACACGGAGGCCGCACGCAAAGTTCCGAGTCCGGCGGACGAAGTTGGCCAGCCCCACCCCCCAAGGCCCACCCGTTTTTGTGGCCATTTTCCGCTGGACGAACTTGGCGCCCCGGCCTTCGGGCGGTTATTTTTGGGCCCGGCTGTGCCCGTGACCTATTTTTGGAACACGGAGGCCGCTCGTAAAGTCTCGCTCCATTCCGAGTCCGGCGGACGAAGTTGGCCAGCCCCACCCCCCAAGGCTATAGCCCACCCGTTTTTGTGGCCTTTTTCCGCTGGACGAACTTGGCGCCCCGGCCTTCGGGGGGTTATTTTTGGGCACGGCTTTGTCCGCGGGCTATTTTTGGCACACGGAGGCCGCTTGCAAAGTCTCGCGCCATTCCGAGTCCGGCGGACGAAGTGGCCAGCCCCACCCCCCAAGGCTATAGCCCACCCGTTTTTGTGGCCTTTTTCCGCTGGACGAACTTGGCGCCCCGGCCTTCGGGCTGTTATTTTTGGGCCCGGCTGTCCCCGCGTCCTATTTTTGGCACGCGGAGGCCGCTCGCAAAGTCTCACGCCATTCCGAGTCCGGCGAACGAAGTTGGCCAGCCCCACCCCCCAAGGCTATAGCCCACCCGTTTTGTGGCCTTTTCCGGTGGGCCGAACTTGGCGCCCGGCCTTGGGCGGTTATTTTGGGCGCGGCTGTGCCTGGCCTATTTTTGGCACACGGTGGCCGCTCGCAATGTCTCGCGCCATTCCGAGTCCGGCGGACGAAGTGGGCCAGCCCCACCCCCCAAGGCTATAGCCCACCCGTTTTTGTGGCCTTTTTCCGCTGGACGAACTTGGCGCCCCGGCCTTCGGGCTGTTATTTTTGGGTGTGGCTGTGCCCGCGGCCTATTTTTGGCACACGGAGGCCGCTCGCAAAGTCTCGTGCCATTCCGAGTCCGGCGGACGAAGTTGGCCAGCCCCACCTGCCAAGGCTATAGCCCGCCCGTTTTTGTGGCATTTTTCCGCTGGACGAACTTGGCGCCCGGCCTTCGGGCGGTTATTTTAGGGTGCGTCTGTCCCCACGGCCTAATGTTGGCACGCGGAGGCCACTCGCAAAGTCTCGCGCAATTCCGAGTCCGGCGAACGAAGTTGGCCAGCCCCACCCCCCAAGGCTATAGCCCACCCGTTTTTGTGGCCTTTTTCCGCTGGACGAAATTGGCGCCCCGGCCTTCGGGCGGTTATTTTTGGTCGCGGCTGTGCCCGCGGCCTATTTTTGCCAGACGGAGGCCGCTCGCAATGTCTCGCGCCATTCCGAGTCCGGCGGACGAAGTGGGACAGCCCCACCCCCCAAGGCTATAGCCCACCCGTTTTTGTGGCCTTTTTCCACTGGACGAACTTGGCGCCTGGCCTTCGGGCGGTTATTTTAGGGCGCAGCTGCCCAGTGGCCTATTGTTGGCACGCGGAGGCCGCTCGCAAAGTCTCGCGCCATTCCGAGTCCGGCGAACGAAGTTGGCCAGCCCCACCCCCCAAGGCTATAGCCCACCCGTTTTTGTGGCCTTTTTCCGGTGGACGAACTTGGCGCCCCGGCCTTCGGGCGGTAATTTTTTTCGCGGCTGTGGCCGCGGCCTATTTTTGGCACACGGTGGCCGCTCGCAATGTCTCGCGCCATTCCGAGTTCGGCGGACGAAGTTGGCCAGCCCGTCCCCCCAAGGCTATAGCCCACCCGTTTTTTGGGCATTTTTGCGGCGGACGAACTTGGGGACGGGACCTTCGGGGGCTTATTTTTGGGCGCGGCTGTGCCCGCGGCCTATTTTTGGCACACGGAGGCCGCTCGCAAAGTCTCGCGCAATTCCGAGTCCGGCGGACGAAGTTGGCCAGCCCCACCCCCCAAGGCTATAGCCCACCCGTTTTTGTGGCCTTTTTTCGCTGGACGAACTTGGCGCCCCGGCCTTCGGGCGGTTAGTTTTGGGCGCGGCTGTGACCGCAGCCTATTTTTGGCACACGGAGGCCGCTTTTAAAGTCTCGCGCCATTCCGAGTCCGGCGGACGAAGTTGGTCAGCCCCACCCGCCAAGGCTATAGCCCACCCGTTTTTGTGGCCTTTTTCCGCTGGACGAACTTCGCGGCCCGGCCTTCGGGTGGTTATTTTTGGCTGTGGCTGTGCCCGCGGCCAATTTTTGGCACACGGAGGCCGCTCGCAATGTCTCACGCCATTCCGAGTCCGGCGGACGAAGTGGGACAGCCCCACCCCCCAAGGCTATAGCCCACCCGTTTTTGTGGCCTTTTTCCACTGGACGAACTTGGCGCCCGGCCTTCGGGCGGTTATTTTGGGGCGCGCCTGTCCCCGCGTCCTATTTTTGGCACGCGGAGGCCGCTCGCAAAGTCTCACGCCATTCCGAGTCCGGCGTACGAAGTTGGCCAGCCCCACCCCCCAAGGCTATAGCCCACCCGTTTTTGTGGCCTTTTTCCGGTGGACGAACTTGGCGCCCCGGCCTTCGGGCGGTTATTTTTGGGCGCGCCTGTCCCCGCGTCCTATTTTTGGCACGCGGAGGCCGCTCGCAAAGTCTCACGCCATTCCGAGTCCGGCGAACGAAGTTGGCCAGCCCCACCCCCCAAGGCTATAGCCCACCCGTTTTTGTGGCCTTTTTCCGGTGGACGAACTTGGCGCCCCGGCCTTCGGGCGGTTATTTTTGGGCGCGGCTGTGCCCGCGGCCTATTTTTGGCACACGGTGGCCGCTCGCAATGTCTCGCGCCATTCCGAGTCCGGCGGACGAAGTGGGCCAGCCCCACCCCCCAAGGCTATAGCCTACCCGTTTTTGTGGCCTTTTTCCACTGTACGAACTTGGCGCCCCGTCCCTCGGGCGGTTCTTTTAGGGCGCGGCTGTCCCCGCGGCCTTTTTTTGGCACGCGGAGGCCGCTCGCAATGTCTCGCGCCATTCCGAGTCCGGCGGACGAAGTTGGCCAGCCCGTCCCCCCAAGGCTATAGCCCACCCGTTTTTTGGGCATTTTTGCGGCGGACGAACTTGGGGACGGGACCTTCGGGGGCTTATTTTGGGCGCGCTGTGCCAGCCTATTTTTGGCACTCGGAGGCCGCTCGCAAAGTCTCGCGCAATTCCGAGTCCGGCGAACGAAGTTGGCCAGCCCCACCCCCCAAGGCTATAGCCCACCCGTTTTTGTGGCCTTTTTCCGGTGGACGAACTTGGCGCCCCGGCCTTCGGGCTGTTATTTTTGGGCGCGGCTGTGCCCGCGGCCTATTTTTGGCACACGGAGGCCGTTCGCAAAGTCTCGCGCAATTCCGAGTCCGGCGGACGAAGTTGGCCAGCCCCACCCCCCAAGGCTATAGCCCACCCGTTTTTGTGGCCTTTTTCCACTGGACGAACTTGGCGCCCGGCCTTCGGGCGGTTATTTTGGGGCGCGCCTGTCCCCGCGTCCTATTTTTGGCACGCGGAGGCCGCTCGCAAAGTCTCACGCCATTCCGAGTCCGGCGAACGAAGTTGGCCAGCCCCACCCCCCAAGGCTATAGCCCACCCGTTTTTGTGGCCTTTTTCCACTGGACGAACTTGGCGCCCGGCCTTCGGGCGGTTATTTTGGGGCGCGCCTGTCCCCGCGTCCTATTTTTGGCACGCGGAGGCCGCTCGCAAAGTCTCACGCCATTCCGAGTCCGGCGAACGAAGTTGGCCAGCCCCACCCCCCAAGGCTATAGCCCACCCGTTTTTGTGGCCTTTTTCCGGTGGACGAACTTGGCGCCCCGGCCTTCGGGCGGTTATTTTTGGGCGCGGCTGTGCCCGCGGCCTATTTTTGGCACACGGTGGCCGCTCGCAATGTCTCGCGCCATTCCGAGTCCGGCGGACGAAGTGGGCCAGCCCCACCCCCCAAGGCTATAGCCCACCCGTTTTTGTGGCCTTTTTCCACTGGACGAACTTGGCGCCCCGTCCCTCGGGCGGTTCTTTTAGGGCGCAGCTGTCCCCGCGGCCTTTTTTTGGCACGCGGAGGCCGCTCGCAATGTCTCGCGCCATTCGGAGTCCCGTGGACGAAGTTGGCCATTCTCTGCGCTCGCAAAGTCTCGACCCATTCCGAGTCCGGCGGACGAAGTTGGCCAGCCCCTCCCCCCAAGGCTATATCCCACCCGTTTTTTGGGCATTTTTGCGGCGGACGAACTTGGGGACGGGACCTTCGGGGGCTTATTTTTGGACGCGGCTGTGCCCACGGCCTATTTTTGCCACACGGAGGGCGCTCGCAAAGTCTCGCCCCATTCCGAGTCCGGCGGACGAAGTTGGCCAGCCCCTCCCCCCAAGGCTATAGCCCACCCGTTTTTTGGGCATTTTTGCAGCGGACGAACTTGGGGACGGGACCTTCGGGGGCTTATTTTTGGGCGCGGCTGTGCCCTCGGCCTATTTTTGGCACACGGAGGGCGCTTGCAAAGTCTCGCCCCATTCCGAGTCCGGCGGGCGAAGTTGGCCAGCCCCTCCCCCCAAGCCTATAGCCCACCCGTTTTTGTGGCCTTTTTCCGGTGGACGAACTTGGCGCCCCGGCCTTCGGGCGGTAATTTTTTGCGCGGCTGTGGCCGCGGCCTATTTTTGGCACACGGTGGCCGCTCGCAATGTCTCGCGCCATTCCGAGTCCGGCGGACGAAGTTGGCCAGCCCGTCCCCCAAGGCTATAGCCCACCCGTTTTTTGGGCATTTTTGCGGCGGACGAACTTGGGGACGGGACCTTCGGGGGCTTATTTTTGGGCGCGGCTGTGCCCACGGCCTATTTTTGGCACACAGAGGCCGCTCGCAAAGTCTCGCGCAATTCCGAGTCCGGCGGACGAAGTTGGCCAGACCCACCCCCCAAGGCTATAGCCCACCCGTTTTTGTGGCCTTTTTCCGCTGGACGAACTTGGCGCCCCGGCCTTCGGGCGGTTATTTTTGGGCGCGGCTGTGACCGCAGCCTATTTTTGGCACACGGAGTCCGCTTTTAAAGTCTCGCGCCATTCCGAGTCCGGCGGACGAAGTTGGTCAGCCCCACCCGCCAAGGCTATAGCCCACCCGTTTTTGTGGCCTTTTTCCGCTGGACGAACTTCGCGGCCCGGCCTTCGGGCGGTTATTTTTGGCTGTGGCTGTGCCCGCGGCCTATTTTTGGCACACGGAGGCCGCTCGCAATGTCTCACGCCATTCCGAGTCCGGCGGACGAAGTGGGACAGCCCCACCCCCCAAGGCTATAGCCCACCCGTTTTTGTGGCCTTTTTCCACTGGACGAACTTGGCGCCCGGCCTTCGGGCGGTTATTTTGGGGCGCGCCTGTCCCCGCGTCCTATTTTTGGCACGCGGAGGCCGCTCGCAATGTCTCGCGCCATTCCGAGTCCGGCGGACGAAGTTGGCCATTCTCTGCGCTCGCAAAGTCTCGACCCATTCCGAGTCCGGCGGACGAAGTTGGCCAGCCCCTCCCCCCAAGGCTATATCCCACCCGTTTTTTGGGCATTTTTGCGGCGGACGAACTTGGGGACGGGACCTTCGGGGGCTTATTTTTGGGCGGCTGTGCCCGCCTATTTTTGGCACACGGAGGCCGCTCGCAAAGTCTCGCGCAATTCCGAGTCCGGCGAAGTTGGCCAGCCCCACCCAAGGCTATAGCCCACCCGTTTTGTGGCCTTTTTCCGGTGGGCCGAACTTGGCGCCCGGCCTTCGGGCCTGTTATTTTTGGGCGCGGCTGTGCCCGCGGCCTATTTTGGCACACGGAGGCCGTTCGCAAAGTCTCGCGCAATTCCGAGTCCGGCGGACGAAGTTGGCCAGCCCCACCCCCCAAGGCTATAGCCCACCCGTTTTTGTGGCCTTTTTCCACTGGACGAACTTGGCGCCCGGCCAGCGGGCGGGTAGTTTTGGGCGCGGCTGAGACCGCGGCCTATTTTGCACACGGAGGCCGCTTTTTAAAGTCTCGCGCCATTCGAGTCCGGCGGACGAAGTTGGTCAGCCCCACCCCCAAGGCTATAGCCCACCCGTTTTTGTGGCCTTTCCGATTGGACGAACTTGGCGCCCGGCCTTGGGCCATTATTTGGGCGCGGCTGTGCCGGGGGCTTATTTTTGGCACAGGGTGGCCGCTCGCAATGTCTCGCGCAATTCCGAGTCCGGCGGACGAAGTGGGCCAGCCCCACCCCCCAAGGCTATAGCCCACCCGTTTTTGTGGCCTTTTTCCACTGGACGAACTTGGCGCCCCGTCCCTCGGGCGGTTCTTTTAGGGCGCGGCTGTCCCCGCGGCCTTTTTTTGGCACGCGGAGGCCGCTCGCAAAGTGTCGCGCCATTCGGAGTCCCGCGGACGAAGTTGGCCATTCTCTGCGCTCGCAAAGTCTCGACCCATTCCGAGTCCGGCGGACGAGTTGGCCAGCCCCTCCCCCAAGGCTATATCCACCCGTTTTTGGGCATTTTGCGGCGGACGAACTTGGGGACGGGACCTTCGGGGGCTTATTTTGGAGCGGCTGTGCCACGGCTATTTTGCCACGGAGGCGCTCGCAAAGTCTCGCCCCATTCCGAGTCCGCGGACGAAGTTGGCCAGCCCCTCCCCCAAGGCTATAGCCCACCCGTTTTTGGGCATTTTGCAGCGGACGAACTTGGGGCGGGACCTTCGGGGCTTATTTTTGGGCGCGGCTGAGCCCTCGGCCTATTTTGGCACACGGAGGCGCTTGCAAAGTCTCGCCCCATTCCGAGTCCGGCGGGCGAGTTGGCCAGCCCTCCCCAAGCCTATATCCCACCCGTTTTTGGGCATTTTGCGGCGGACGAACTTGGGGACGGGACCTTCGGGGCTTATTTTGGGCGCGGCTGTGCCCACGGCTATTTTACCACACGGAGGCGCTCGCAAAGTCTCGCCCCATTCCGAGTCCGGCGGACCAGAGTTGGCCAGCCCCTCCCCCAAGGCTATAGCCCACCCGATTTTTGGGCATTTTTGCGGCGGACGAACTTGGGGACGGGACCTTCGGGGGCTTATTTTTGGGCGCGGCTGTGCCCACGGCCTATTTTTGGCACACAGAGGCCGCTCGCAAAGTCTCGCGCAATTCCGAGTCCGGCGGACGAAGTTGGCCAGACCCACCCCCCCAGGCTAAAGCCCACCCGTTGTTGTGGCCGTTTCCGCTGGACGAACTTGGCGCCCCGGTCGTCGGGCGGTTTTTTTTGGGCGCGGCTGTGACCGCAGCCTATTTTTGGCACACGGAGGCCGCCATTAAAGTCCCTCGAGTGTGAGAGTAGTTCTGACGAGTTGTGTCAGGCCCACCCGCCAAGGCTATAGCCCACCCGTTTTTGTGGCCTTTTTCCGCTGGACGAACTTGGCCCGGCCTTGGTGATTATTTTTGGCTGTGGCTGTGCCATGGCCTATTTTGCACGGAGGCCGCTGCAATGTCTCACGCCATTCCGAGTCCGGCGGACGAAGTGGGACAGCCCCACCCCCAAGGCTATAGCCCACCCGTTTTTGTGGCCTTTTTCCACTGGGCCGAACTTGGCGCCCGGCCTTGGGCGGTTATTTTGGCGCGCCTGTCCCGCGTCCTATTTTGGCGTGAGGCCGCTCGGAATGTCTCGCGCCATTCCGAGTCCGGCGGACGAAGTTGGCCAGCCCGTCCCCCCAAGGCTATAGCCCACCCGTTTTTTGGGCATTTTTGCGGCGGACGAACTTGGGGACGGGACCTTCGGGGGCTTATTTTTGGGCGCGGCTGTGCCCGCGGCCTATTTTTGGCACACGGAGGCCGCTCGCAAAGTCTCGCGCAATTCCGAGTCCGGCGAACGAAGTTGGCCAGCCCCACCCCCCAAGGCTATAGCCCACCCGTTTTTGTGGCCTTTTTCCGGTGGACGAACTTGGCGCCCCGGCCTTCGGGCTGTTATTTTTGGGCACGGCTGTGCCCGCGGCCTATTTTTGGCACACGGAGGCCGTTCGCAAAGTCTCGCGCAATTCCGAGTCCGGCGGACGAAGTTGGCCAGCCCCACCCCCCAAGGCTATAGCCCACCCGTTTTTGTGGCCTTTTTCCACTGGACGAACTTGGCGCCCGGCCTTCGGGCGGTTATTTTGGGGCGCGCCTGTCCCCGCGTCCTATTTTTGCAGCGGAGGCCGCTCGCAAAGTCTCACGCCATTCCGAGTCCGACGAAGTTGGCCAGCCCCACCCCCAAGGCTATAGCCCACCCGTTTTGTGGCCTTTTTCCGGTGGACGAACTTGGCGCCCGGCCTTGGTTATTTTTGGGCGCGGCTGTGCCCGCGGCCTATTTTTGGCACACGGTGGCCGCTCGCAATGTCTCGCGCCATTCCGAGTCCGGCGGACGAAGTGGGCCAGCCCCACCCCCCAAGGCTATAGCCCACCCGTTTTTGTGGCCTTTTTCCACTGGACGAACTTGGCGCCCCGTCCCTCGGGCGGTTCTTTTAGGGCGCGGCTGTCCCCGCGGCCTTTTTTTGGCACGCGGAGGCCGTTCGCAAAGTCTCGCGCCATTCGGAGTCCCGCGGACGAAGTTGGCCATTCTCTGCGCTCGCAAAGTCTCGACCCATTCCGAGTCCGGCGGACGAAGTTGGCCAGCCCCTCCCCCCAAGGCTATATCCCACCCGTTTTTTGGGCATTTTTGCGGCGGACGAACTTGGGGACGGGACCTTCGGGGGCTTATTTTTGGACGCGGCTGTGCCCACGGCCTATTTTTGCCACACGGAGGCGCAAGCAAAGTCTCCCCCCATTCAGTCCGGCGGACGAAGTTGGCCAGCCCTCCCCCAAGGCTATAGCCCACCCGTTTTTGGGCATTTTGCAGCGGACGAACTTGGGGACGGGACCTTCGGGGGCTTATTTTTGGGCGCGGCTGTGCCCTCGGCCTATTTTTGGCACACGGAGGGCGCTTGCAAAGTCTCGCCCCATTCCGAGTCCGGCGGGCGAAGTTAGCCAGCCCCTCCCCCCAAGCCTATAGCCCACCCGTTTTTTGGGCATTTTTGCGGCGGACGAACATGGGGACGGGACCTTCGGGGGATTATTTTTGGGCGCGGCTGTGCCCACGGCCTATTTTTGGCACACGGAGGGCGCTCGCAAAGTCTCGCCCCATTCCGAGTCCGGCGGGCGAAGTTGGCCAGCCCCTCCCCCCAAGCCTATAGCCCACCCGTTTTTTGGGCATTTTTGCGGCGGACGAACATGGGGACGGGACCTTCGGGGGATTATTTTTGGGCGCGGCTGTGCCCACGGCCTATTTTTGGCACACGGAGGGCGCTCGCAAAGTCTCGCCCCATTCCGAGTCCGGCAGACGAAGTTGGCCCGCCCCTCCCCCAAAGGCTATAGCCGACCCGTTTTTTGGGCATTTTTGCGGCAGACGAACTTTGGGACGGGACCTTCGGGGGCTTATTTTTAGGTACGGCTGTGCCCGTGGCCTATTTTTGGCACCCGGAGGGTGCTCGGAATGTCTCGCACCATTCCGAGTCCGGCGGATTAAGTTGGCCAGCCCCTCCCCCCAAGGCTATAGCCCACCCGTTTTTTGGGCATTTTTGCGGCGGACGAACATGGGGACGGGACCTTCGGGGGATTATTTTTGGGCGCGGCTGTGCCCACGGCCTATTTTTGGCACACGGAGGGCGCTCGCAAAGTCTCGCCTCATTCCGAGTCCGGCGGACGAATTTGGCCAGCCCCTCCCCCCAAGGCTATAGCCCACCCGTTTTTTGGGCATTTTTGCAGCGGACGAACTTGGGGACGGGACCTTGGGGGGCTTAATATTGGGCGCAGCTGTGCCCTCGGCCTATTTTTGGCACACGGAGGGCGCTTGCAAAGTCTCGCCCCATTCCGAGTCCGGCGGACGAAGTTGGCCAGCCCCTCCCCCCAAGGCTATAGCCAACCCGTTTTTTGGGCATTTTTGCGGCGGACGACCGTGGGGACGGGACCTTCAGGGGCTTATTTTTGGGCGCGGCTGTGCCCGCGGCCTATTTTTGGCACACGGAGGGCGCTCGTAAAGTCTCGACCCATTCCGAGTCCGGCGGACGAAGTTGGCCAGCCCCTCCCCCCAAGGCTATAGCCCACCCTTTTTTTGGCATTTTTGCGGCGGACGAACTTGGGGACGGGACCTTCGGGGGCTTATTTTTGGGCGCGGCTGTGTCCACGGCCTATTTTTGGCACACGGAGGGTGCTCGCAAAGTCTCGCCCCATTCCGAGTCCGGCGGATGAAGTAGTTCAGCCCCTCCCACCAAGGGTATAGCCAACCCGTTTTTTGGGCATTTTTGCGGCGGACGAACTTGGGGACGGGACTTTTGGTCGCTTATTTTTGGGCGCGGCTGTGCCCGTGGCCTATTTTTGGCACACGGAGGGCGCTCGCAAAGTCTCGCCCCATTCCAAGTCCGGCGGACGAAGTTTGCCAGCCCCTCCCCCCAAGGCTATAGCCCACCCGTTTTTGTGGCCTTTTTCCGCTGGACGAACTTGGCGCCCCGGCCTTCGGGCGGTTATATTTGGGCGTAGCTGTGCCCGGGGCCTATTTCTAGCACACGGAGGCCGCTCGCAAAGTCTCGCGCCATTCCGAGTCCGGCGGACGAAGTGGGACAGCCCCACCCCCCAAGGCTATAGCCCACCCGTTTTTGTGGCCTTTTTCCACTGGACGAACTTGGCGCCCGGCCTTCGGGTGGTTATTTTAGGGCGCGGCTGTCCCATGGCCTATTTTGGCACACGGAGGCCGCTCGCAAGTCTCACGCCATTCCGAGTCCGGCGACAGTTGGCCAGCCCCACCCCCAAGGCTATAGCCCACCCGTTTTGTGGCCTTTTTCCGGTGGAGACTTGGCGCCTCGGCCTTGGGCGGTTATTTTGGCGCGGCTGTGCCCGCCTATTTGGCACACGGTGGCCGCTCGCAATGTCTCGCGCCATTCCGAGTCCGGCGGACGAAGTGGGCCAGCCCCACCCCCCAAGGCTATAGCCCACCCGTTTTTGTGGCCTTTTTCCACTGGACGAACTTGGCGCCCCGGCCCTCGGGCGGTTCTTTTAGGGCGCGGCTGTCCCCGCGGCCTATTTTTGGCACGCGGAGGCCGCTTGCAAAGTCTCGCGCCATTCGGAGTCCGGCGGACGAAGTTGGCCATCCTCTGCGCTCGCAAAGTCTCGACCCATTCCGAGTCCGGCGGACGAAGTTGGCCAGCCCCTCCCCCCAAGGCTATAGCCCACCCGTTTTTTGGGCATTTTTGCGGCGGACGAACTTGGGGACGGGACCTTCGGGCGCTTATTTTTTGGTGAGGCTGTGCCCACGGCCTATTTTTGGCACACGGAGGGTGCTCGCGAAGTCTCGCCCCATTCCTAGTCCGGCAGACGATGTTGGCCCGCCCCTCCCCCAAAGGCTATAGCCCACCCGTTTTTTGGGAATTTTTGCGGCGGACGAACTTTGGGACGGGACCTTCGGGGGCTTATTTTTGGGTATGGCTGTGCCCGCGGCCTATTTTTGGCACACGGAGGGCGCTCGCAAAGTCTCGCCCCATTCCGAGTCCGGCGGATTAAGTTGGCCAGCCCCTCCCCCCAAGGCTATAGCCCACCCGTTTTTTGGGCAATTTTGCGGCGGACGAACCTGGGGACGGGACCTTCGGGGGATTTTTTTTGGGCGCGGCTGTGTTCATGGCCTATTTTTGGCACACGGAGGGCGCTCGCAAAGTCTCGCCCCATTCCGAGTCCGGCGGACGAAGTTGGCCAGCCCCTCCCCCCAAGGCTATAGCCCACCCGTTTTTTGGGCATTTTTGCGGCGGACGAACTTGGGGACGGGACCTTCGGGCTCTTATTTTGGGCACGCTGCGCCGCGTAATTTTGGCACACGGAGGGCGCTCGCAAAGTCTCGCCCCATTCCGAGTCCGGCGGACGAAGTGGGCCAGCCCCTCCCCCCAAGGCTATAGCCCACCCGTTTTTTGGGCATTTTTGCAGCGGATGAACAGGGGGACGGGACCTTCGGGCACTTATTTTTGGGTCCGGCTGTGCCCGCGGCCTATTTGTGGCACACGGAGGGCGCTCGCAAAGTCTCTCCCCATTCCGAGTCCGCCGGACGAAGTTGGCCAGCCCCTCCCCCCAAGGCTATAGCCCACCCGTTTTTTGGGCATTCTTGCGGCGGACGAACTTGGGGACGGGACCTTCGGGCGCTTATTTTTGGGTCCGGCTGTGCCCGCGGTCTATTTTTCGCACACGTAGGGCGCTCGCAAAGTCTCGCCCCATACCGAGTCCGGCGGACGAAGTTGGCCAGCCCCTGCGCTCGCAAAGTCTCGACCCATTCCGAGTCCGGCGGACGAAGTTGGCCAGCCTCTCCCCCCAAGGCTATAGCCCACCCGTTTTTTGGGAATTTTTGCGGCGGACGAACTTGGGGACGGGACCTTCGGGCGCTTATTTTTTGGTGAGGCTGTGCCCACGGCCTATTTTTGGCACACGGAGGGTGCTCGCGAAGTCTCGACCCATTCCGAGTCCGGCGGACGAAGTTGGCCAGCCTCTCCCCCCAAGGCTATAGCCCACCTGTTTTTGTGGCCTTTTTCCACTGGACGAACATGGCGCCCCGTCCTTCGGGCAGTTCTTTTAGGGCGCGGCTGTCCCCGCGGCCTATTTTTGGAACGCGGAGACCGCTCGAAAAGTTTCGCGCCATTCGGAGTGCGGCGGATGAAGTTGGCCATCCCCTGCGCTCGCAAAGTCTCGACCCATTCCGAGTCCGGCGGACAAACTTGGCCAGCCCCTCCCCCCAAGGCTATAGCCCACCCGCTGTTTGGGCATTTTTGCGGCGGACGAACTTGGGGACGGGACCTTCGGGGGCTTATTGTTGGGCGTGGCTGTGCCCGCGGCCTATTTTTGGCACACGGAGGGCGCTCGCAAAGTCTCGCCCCATTCCGAGTCCGGCGAACGAAGTTGGCCAGCCCCTCCCCCCAGGGCTATAGCCCACCCGTTTTTTGGGCATTTTTGCGGCGGACGAACTTGGGGACGGGACCTTCGGGGGCTTATTGTTGGGCGTGGCTGTGCCCGCGGCCTATTTTTGGCACACGGAGGGCGCTCGCAAAGTCTCGCCCCATTCCGAGTCCGGCGAACGAAGTTGGCCAGCCCCTCCCCCCAGGGCTATAGCCCACCCGTTTTTTGGGCATTTTTGCGGCGGACGAACTTGGGGACGGGACCTTCAGGGGCTTATTTTTAGAAGCGGCTGTGCCCGTAACCTATTTTTGGCACACGGAGGGCACTCGTAAAGTCTCGCCCCATTCCGAGACCGGCGGACGAAGTCGGCCAGCCCCTCCCCCCAAGGCTATAGCCCACCCGTTTTTTGGGCATTTTTGTGGCGGACGAACCTGGGGACGGGACCTTCGGGGGCTTATTTTTAGGAGTGGCTGTGCCCGCGGCCTATATTTGGCACACGGAGGGCACTCGCAAAGTCTCGCCCCATTCCGAGTCCGGCGGACGAAGTTGGCCAGCCCCTCCCCCCAAGGCTATAGACCACCCGTTTTTTGGGCATTTTTGCGGCGGACGAACTTGGGGACGGGACCATCGGGGGCTTATTTTTGGGACCGACTGTGCGCGCGGCCTATTTTTGGCATATGGAGGGCGCTCGCAAAGTCTCGCCCCATTCCAAGTCCGGCGGACGAAGTGGGCCGGCCCCTCCCCCCAAGGCTATAGCCCACCCGTTTTTTGGGCCTTTTTGCGGCGGACGAACTTGGGGATGGGACCTTCGGGGGCTTATTTTTGGGTGCGGCTGTGCCTGCGGCCTAATTTTCTCACACGAAGGGTGCTCGCAAAGTCTCGCCCCATTCCAAGTCCGGCGGACGAAGTTGGCCAGCCCCTTCCCCCCAAGGCTATTGCCCACCCATTTTTTGGGCATTTTTGCGGCAGACGAACTTGGGGACGGGACCTTCGGGGGCTTATTTTTGGGCGCGGCTGTGCCCGCGGCCTATTTTTGGCACACGGAGGGTGCTCGCAAAGTCTCGCCCCATTCCGAGTCCGGCGGACGAAGTTGGCCAGCCCCTTCCACATGGCTATTGCCCACCCGTTTTTTGGGCATTTTTGCGGCGGACGAACTTGGGGACGGGACCTTCGGGCACTTATTTTTGGGCGCGGCTTTGCCCGCGGCCTATTTTTGGCACACGGAGGGCGCTCGCAAAGTCTCGCCCCATTCCGAGTCCGGCGGACGAAGTTGGCCAGCCCCTCCCCCCAAGGCTATAGCCCACCCCTTTTTTTGGGCATTTTTGCGGCGGACGAACATGGGGACGGGACCTTCGGGGGCTTATTTTTGGGCGCGGCTGTGTCCGAGGCCGATTTTTGGCACACGGAGGGCGCTCGCAAAGTCTCGCCCCATTCCGAGTCCGGCGGACGAAGTTGGCCAGCCCCTCCCCCCAAGGCTATAGCCCACACGTTTTTTGGGCATTTTTGCGGCGGACGAACTTGGGGACGGGACCTTTGGGGGCTTTTTTTTGGGCGCGGCTGTCCCCGCAGCCTATTTTTGCACACGGACAGCGCTCGCAAAGTCTCGCCCCATTCCGAGACCGGCGGACGAAGTTGGTGAGCCCCTCCCCCAAGGTTATAGCCCACCCGCTTTTTGGGCATTTTTGCGGCGGACGAACTTGGGGACGGGACCATCGGGGGCTTATTTTTGGGAGCGGCTGTGCGCGCGGCCTATTTTTGGCACACGGAGGCCGCTCGCAAAGTCTCGCCCCATTCCAAGTCCGGCGGACGAAGTGAGCCGGCCCCTCCCCCCAAGGCTATAGCCCACCCGTTTTTTGGGCATTTTTGCGGCGGACGAACTTGGGGATGGGACCTTCGGGGGCTTATTTTTGGGCGCGGCTGTGCCTGCGGCCTAATTTTCTCACTGAAGGGTGCTCGCAAAGTCTCGCCCCATTCCAAGTCCGGCGGACGAAGTTGGCCAGCCCCTTCCCCCCAAGGCATAGCCCACCCATTTTTTGGGCATTTTTGCGGTAGACGAACTTGGGGACGGGACCTTCGGGGGCTTATTTTTGGGCGCGGCTGTGACCGCGGCCTATTTTTGGCACACGGAGGGCGCTCGCAAAGTCTCGCCCCATTCCGAGTCCGGCGGACGAAGTTGGCCAGCCCCTGCCCCCAAGGCTATTGCCCACCCATTTTTTGGGCATTTTTGCGGCGGACGAACTTGGGGATGGGACCTTCGGGGGCTTTTTTTTGGGCGCGGCTGTGTACGCAGCCTATTTTTGGCACACGGACGGTGCTCACAAAGTCTCGCCCCATTCCGAGTCCAGCGGACGAAGTTGGCCAGCCCCTCCCCCCAAGGCTATAGCCCACCCATTTTTTGGGCATTTTTGCAGCGGACGAACTTGGGGACGGGACCTTCGGGGGCTTATTTTTTGACGCGGCTGTGCCCGCGGCCTATTTTTGGCACACAGAGGGCGCTCGCAAAGTCTCGCCCTATTCCGAGTCCGGCGAACGAAGTTGGCCAGCCCCTCCCCCCAGGGCTATAGCCCACCCGTTTTTTGGGCATTTTTGCGGCGGACGAACTTGGGGACGGGAGCTTCAGGGGCTTATTTTTAGGAGCGGCTGTGCCCGTAACCTATTTTTGGCACACGGAGGGCGCTCGTAAAGTCTCGCCCCATTCCGAGACCGGCGGACGAAGTCGGCCAGCCCCTCCCCCCAAGGCTATAGCCCACCCGTTTTTTGGGCATTTTTGTGGCGGACGAACCTGGGGACGGGACCTTCGGGGGCTTATTTTTAGGAGTGGCTTTTCCCGCGGCCTATATTTGGCACACGGAGGGCACTCGCAAAGTCTCGCCCCATTCCGAGTCCGGCGGACGAAGTTGGCCAGCCCCTCCCCCCAAGGCTATAGACCACCCGTTTTTTGGGCATTTTTGCGGCGGACGAACTTGGGGACGGGACCATCGGGGGCTTATTTTTGGGAGCGGCTGTGCGCGCGGCCTATTTTTGGCACACGGAGGCCGCTCGCAAAGTCTCGCCCCATTCCAAGTCCGGCGGACGAAGTGAGCCGGCCCCTCCCCCCAAGGCTATAGCCCACCCGTTTTTTGGGCATTTTTGCGGCGGACGAACTTGGGGATGGGACCTTCGGGGGCTTATTTTTGGGCGCGGCTGTGCCTGCGGCCTAATTTTCTCACTGAAGGGTGCTCGCAAAGTCTCGCCCCATTCCAAGTCCGGCGGACGAAGTTGGCCAGCCCCTTCCCCCCAAGGCATAGCCCACCCATTTTTTGGGCATTTTTGCGGCAGACGAACTTGGGGACGGGACCTTCGGGGGCTTATTTTTGGGCGCGGCTGTGACCGCGGCCTATTTTTGGCACACGGAGGGCGCTCGCAAAGTCTCGCCCCATTCCGAGTCCGGCGGACGAAGTTGGCCAGCCCCTGCCCCCAAGGCTATTGCCCACCCATTTTTTGGGCATTTTTGCGGCGGACGAACTTGGGGATGGGACCTTCGGGGGCTTTTTTTTGGGCGCGGCTGTGTACGCAGCCTATTTTTGGCACACGGACGGTGCTCACAAAGTTTCGCCCCATTCCGAGTCCGGCGGACGAACTTGGCCAGCCCCTCCCCCAAGGCTATAGCCCACCCGTTTTTTGGGCATTTTTGCGGCGGACGAACTGGGGGACGGGACCTTCGGGGGCTTATTTTTAGGAGCGGCTGTGACCGCGGCCTATTTTTGGCACACGGAGGGCGCTCGCAAAGTCTCGCCCCATTCCGAGTCCAGCGGACGAAGTTGGCCAGCCCCTCCCCCCAAGGCTATAGCCCACCCGTTTTTTGGCCATTTTTGCGGCGGACGAACTTGGGGACGGGACATTCGGGGGCTTATTGTTGGCCGCGGCTGTGCGCGTGGCCTATTTTCGGCACACGGAGGGCGCTCGCAAATTCTCGAACCATTCCGAGTCAGGCGGACGAAGTCGGCCAGCCCCTCCTGCCAAGGCTATAGCCCACCCGTTTTTTGGGCATTTTTGCGGCGGACGAACTTGGGGACGGGACCTTCGGTCGCTTATTTTTGGGAGCGGATGTTCCGGCGGCCTATTTTTGGCACACGGAGGGCGCTCGCAAAGTCTCGTCCCTTTCCGAGTCCGGCGGACGAAGTGGGCCAGCCCCTCCCCCCAAGGCTATAGCCCACCTGTTTTTTGGGCATTTTTGCGGGGGACGAACTTGGGGACGGGACCTTTGGGCGCTTGTTTTTGGGCGTGGCTATGCCCGCAGCCTATTTTTGGCACACGGAGGGCGCTCGCAAAGTCTCGCCCCATTCCGAGTCCGGCGTACGAAGTGGGCCAGCCCCTCCCCCCAAGGCTATAGCCCACCCGTTTTTCGGGCATTTTTGCGGAGGACGAACTTGGGGACGGGAACTTCGGGGGCTTATTTTTGGGAGCGGCTGTGCCCACGGCCTATTTTTGGCACACGGAGGGCGCTCGCAAAGTCTCGCCCCATTCCGAGTCCGGCGGATTGTTGGCCAGCCCTCCCCAAGGCTATTGCCCACCCGTTTTTGGGCATTTTGCGGACGGAACTTGGGGACGGGACCTTCGGGATTTTTTGGGCGGGGCTGTTCCCACTGGCTATTTTTGGCACACGGACGGCGCTCGCAAAGTTTCGCCCCATTCCGAGTCCGGCGGACGAACTTGGCCAGCCCCTCCCCCAAGGCTATAGCCCACCCGTTTTTTCGGCATTTTTGCGGCGGACGAACTAGGGGACGGGACCTTCGGGGGCTTATTTTTAGGAGCGGCTGTGCCCGCGGCCTATTTTTGGCACACGGATGGCGCTCGCAAAATCTCGCCCCATTCCGAGTCCGGCGGACGAGGTTGGCCAGCCCCTCCCCCCAAGGCTATAGCCCACCCGTTTTTTGGGCATTTTTGCGGCGGACGAACTTGGGGACGGGACCTTCGGGGGCTTATTGTTGGGCGTGGCTGTGCCCGTGGCCTATTTTCGGCACACGGAGGGCGCTCGCAAATTCTCGCCCCATTCCGAGTCCGGCGGACGAAGTCGGCCAGCCCCTCCTGCCAAGGCTATAGCCCACCCGTTTTTTGGGCATTTTTGCGGCGGACGAACTTGGGGACGGGACCTTCGGGCGCTTATTTTTGGGAGCGGATGTTGCGGCGGCCTATTTTTGGCACACGGAGGGCGCTCGCACAGTCTCGTCCCTTTCCGAGTCCGGCGGACGAAGTTGGCCAGCCCCTCCCCCCAAGGCTATAGCCCACCCGTTTTTTGGGCATTTTTGCGGCGGACGAACTTGGGGACGGGGCCTTTGGGCGCTTGTTTTTGGGCGTGGTTATGCCCGCAGCCTATTTTTGGCACACGGAGGGCGCTCGCAAAGTCTCGCCCCATTCCGAGTCCGGCGGACGAAGTGGGCCAGCCCCTCCCCCCAAGGCTATAGCCAACACGTTTTTCGGGCATTTTTTCGGCGGACGAACTTGGGGACGGGACCTTCGGGGGCTTATTTTTGGGCGCGGCTGTGCCCACGGCCTATTTTTGGCACACGGAGGGCGCTCGCAAAGTCTCGCCCCATTCCGAGTCCGGCGGACGAAGTTGGCCAGCCGCTTCCCCCCAATGCTATAGCCCACCCGTTTTTTGGGCATTTTTGCGGCGGACGAACTTGGGGACGGGACCTTCGGGGGCTTATTTTTGGGCGCGGCTGTGCCCGCGGCCTATTTTTGGCACACAGAGGGCACTCGCAAAGTCTCGCTTCATTCCGAGTCAGGCGGACAAAGTCGGCCAGCCCCTCCCCCCAAGGCTATAGCCCACCCGTTTTTTGGGCATTTTTGCGGCGGACGAACTTGGGGACGGGACCTTCGGGGGCTTATTTTTGGGTGCGGCTGTGGCCGCGGCCTATTTTTGGCACATGGAGGGCGCTCGCAAAGTCTCGCCCCATTCCGAGTCCGGCGGACGAAGTTGGCCGGCCCCTCCCCCCAAGGCTATAGCCCAACCGTTTTTTGGGCATATTTGCGGCGGACGAACTTGGGGACGGGACCTTCGGGAGCTTATTTTTGGGCGCGGATGTGGCTGCGGCCTATTTTTGGCACACGGAGGGCACTCGCATAGTCTCGCCCCATTCCGAGTCCGGCGGACGAAGGTGGCCAGCCCCTCCCCCCAAGACTATAGCCCACCCGTTTTTTGGGCATTTTTGCGGCGGACGAACTTGGGGACGGGACCTTCGGGGGCTTATTTTTGGGCGCGGATATGCCCGCGGCCTATTTTTGGCACACGGAGGGCACTCGCATAGTCTCGCCCCATTCCGAGTCCGGCGGACGAAGGTGGCCAGCCCCTCCCCCCAAGACTATAGCCCACCCGTTTTTTGGGCATTTTTGCGGCGGACGAACTTGGGGACGGGACCTTCGGGGGCTTATTTTTGGGCGCGGCTGTGTCCGCGGCCTATGTTTGGCACACGGAGGACGCTCGCAAAGTCTCGCCCCATTACGAGTCCGGCGGACGAAGTTGGCCAGCCTCTCACCCCAAGGCTATAGCCCACCCATTTTTTGGGCATTTTTGCGGCGGACGAACTTGGGGACGGGACCTTCGGGGGCTTATTTTTGGTCGCGGCTGTGCCCGCGGCCTATGTTTGGCACACGGAGGGCGCTCGTAAAGTCTCGCCCCATTCCGAGTCCGGCGGATGAAGTTGGCCGGCCCCTCCCCCCAAGGCTATAGCCCAACCGTTTTTTGGGCATTTTTGCGGCAGACGAACTTGTGGACGGGACCTTCGGGGGCTTATTTTTGGGCACGGCTGTGCCCGCGGCCTATTTTTGGCACACGGAGGCCGCTCGCAAAGTCTCGCCCCATTCCGAGTCCGGCGGACGAAGTTGGCCAGCCCCTCCCCCCAAGGCTATAGCCCACCCGTTTTATGGGCATTTTTGCTGGCGACGAACTTGGGGACGGGACCTTCGGGGACTTATTTTTGGGCGCGGCTGTGCCCGCGGCCTATTTTTGGCACACGGAGGGCGCACGCAAAGTCTCGCCCCATTCCGAGTCTGGCGGACGAATTGGGCCAGCCCCTCCCCCCAAGGCTATGGCCCACCCGTTTTTTGGGCAATTTTGCGGCGGACGAAATTGGGGACGGGACCTTCGGGGGCTTATTTTTGGCCACGGCTGTGCCCGCGGCCTATTTTTGGCACACGGAGGGCGCTCACAAAGTTTCGCCCCATTCCGAGTCCAGCGGACGAAGTTGGCCAGCCCCTCCCCCCAAGGCTATAGCCCACCCGTTTTTTGGGCATTTTTGCGGCGGACGAACTTGGGGACGGGACCTTTGGGCGCTTGTTTTTGGGCGCGGCTATGCCCGCAGCCTATTTTTGGCACACGGAGGGCGCTCGCAAAGTCTCGCCCCATTCCGAGTCCGGCGTACGAAGTGGGCCAGCCCCTCCCCCCAAGGCTATAGCCCACCCGTTTTTCGGGCATTTTTGCGGAGGACGAACTTGGGGACGGGAACTTCGGGGGCTTATTTTTGGGAGCAGCTGTGCCCACGGCCTATTTTTGGCACACGGAGGGCGCTCGCAAAGTCTCGCCCCATTCCGAGTCCGGCGGACGAAGTTGGCCAGCCCCTCCCCCAAGGCTATTGCCCACCCGTTTTTTGGGCATTTTTGCGGCGGACGAACTTGGGGACGGGACCTTCGGGGGCTTATTGTTGGGCGTGGCTGTGCCCGTGGCCTATTTTCGGCACACGGAGGGCGCTCGCAAATTCTCGCCCCATTCCGAGTCCGGCCGTCGTAGTTGGCCAGCCCCTCACCCCAAGGCTATAGCCCACCCGTTTTTTGGGCATTTTTGCGGCGGACGAACTTGGGGACGGGACCTTCGGGAGCTTATTTTTGGGCGCGGCTGTGCCCGCGGCCTATTTTTGGCACACGGAGGGCGCTCACAAAGTATTGCCCCATTCCGAGTCCGGCAGACGAAGTTGGCCAGCCCCTCACCCCAAGGCTATAGCCCACCCGTTTTTTGGGCATATTTGCGGCAGACGAACTTGTGGACGGGACCTTCGGGGGCTTATTTTTGGCCACGGCTGTGCCCGCGGCCTATTTTTGGCACACGGAGGGCGCTCACAAAGTTTCGCCCCATTCCGAGTCCAGCGGACAAAGTTGGCCAGCCCCTCCCCCCAAGGCTATAGCCCACCCGTTTTTTAGGATTTTTTGCGGCGGACGAACTTGGGGACGGGACCTTCGGGCGCTTATTTTTGGTTGTCGCTTTGCCCGAGGCCTATTTTTGGCACACGGAGGGTGCTCGCAAAGTCTCGCACCATTCCGAGTCCGGCGGACGAAGTTGGCCAGCCCCTCCCCCCAAGGCTATAGCCCACCCGTTTTTTGGGCATTTTTGCGGCGGACGAACTTGGGGACGGGACCTTCGGGCACTTCTTTTTGGGTGCGGCTGTGCCCACAGCCTATTTTTGGCACACGGAGGGTGCTCGCAAAGTCTCGCCCCATTCCGAGTCCGGCGGACGAAGTTGGCCAGCCCCTCCCCCCATGGCTATAGCCCACCCATTTTGGGCATTTTGCGTAGACGAACTTGGGGACGGGACCTTCGGGAGCTTATTTTTGGGCGCGGCTGTGCCCCTATTTTTGGCACACGGAGCGCTCACAAAGTATTGCCCCATTCCGAGTCCGGCAGAGTTGGCCAGCCCCTCACCCCAAGGCTATAGCCCACCGTTTTTGGGCATATTTGCGGCAGACTTGTGGATGGGACCTTGGGGCTTATTTTTGGCTGTGCCGCGGCCTATTTTTGGCACACGGAGGCGCTCACAAAGTTTCGCCCATTCCGAGTCCAGCGGAGTTGGCCAGCCCCTCCCCAAGGCTATAGCCCACCCGTTTTTGGGAATTTTTTCATGGACGAACTTGGGGACGGGACCTTCGGGCGCTTATTTTGGTCGTTGCTTTGCTCGAGGCCTATTTTGGCACACGGAGGGTGCTGCAAAGTCTCGCCCCATTCCGAGTCCGGCGGACGAAGTTGGCCAGCCCTCCCCCAAGGCTATAGCCCACCCGTTTTTGGGCATTTTGCGGCGGACGAACTTGGGGGCGGGACCTTGGGCGCTTCTTTTTGGGTGCGGCTGTGCCCACAGCCTATTTTGGCACACGGAGGCGCTCGCAAAGTCTCGCCCCATTCCGAGTCCGGCGGACGAAGAGGGCCAGCCCCTCCCCCCATGGCTATAGCCCACCCATTTTTTGGGCATTTTTGCGGCGGACGAACTTGGGGACGGGACCTTCGGGCGCTCTTTTTTGGGCGCGGCTGTGCCCGTGGCCTATTTTTGGCACACGGATGGCACTCGCAAAGTCTCGCCCCATTCCGAGTCCGGCGGACGAAGTTGGCCAGCGCCTCTCCCCAAGGCTATAGCCCACCCGTTTTTTGGGCATTTTTGCGGCGGACGAAATTGGGGACGGGACCTTCGGGTGCTTGTTTTTGGGCGCGGCTGTGCCCACGGCCTATTTTTGGCACAGGAGGGCGCTCGCAAAGTCTCACCCCATTCCGAGTCCGGCGGACGAAGTTGGCCAGCCCCTCCCCCCAAGGCTATAGCCCACCCGTTTTTTGGGCATTTTTGCGGCGGATGAACTTGGGGACGGGACCTTCGGGAGCTTATTTTTGGGCGAGGCTGGGGCCGCAGCCTATTTTTGGCACCCGGAGGGCGCTCGCAAAGTCTCGCCCCATTCTGAGTCCGGCGGACGAGGTTGGCCAGCCCCTCCCCCCAAGGCTATAACCCACCCGTTTTTTGGGCATTTTTGCGGCGGACGAACTTGGGGACGGGACCTTCGGGCGCTTGTTTTTGGACGCGGCTGTGCCCACGGCCTATTTTTGGCACACGGAGGGCGGTCGCAAAGTCTCGCCCCATTCCGAGTCCGGCGGACGAAGTTGGCCAGCGCCTCTCCCCAAGGCTATAGCCCACCCGTTTTTCGGGCATTTTTGCGGCGGACGAACTTGGGGACGGGAACTTCGGGGGCTTATTTTTGGGAGCAGCTGTGCCCACGGCCTATTTTTGGCACACGGAGGGCGCTCGCAAAGTCTCGCCCCATTCCGAGTCCGGCGGACGAATTTGGCCAGCCCCTCCCCCAAGGCTATTGCCCACCCGTTTTTTGGGCATTTTTGCGGCGGACGAACTTGGGGACGGGACCTTCGGGGGATTTTTTTTGGGCGTGGCTGTGCCCACAGCCTATTTTTGGCACACGGACGGCGCTCGCAAAGTTTCGCCCCATTCCGAGTCCGGCGGACGAACTTGGCCAGCCCCTCCCCCAAGGCTATAGCCCACCCGTTTTTTCGGCATTTTTGCGGCGGACGAACTAGGGGACGGGACCTTCGGGGGCTTATTTTTAGGAGCGGCTGTGCCCGCGGCCTATTTTTGGCACACGGATGGCGCTCGCAAACTCTCGCCCCATTCCGAGTCCGGCGGACGAGGTTGGCCAGCCCCTCCCCCCAAGGCTATAGCCCACCCGTTTTTTGGGCATTTTTGCGGCGGACGAACTTGGGGACGGGACCTTCGGGGGTTTATTGTTGGGCGTGGCTGTGCCCGTGGCCTATTTTCGGCACACGGAGGGCGCTCGCAAATTCTCGCCCCATTCCGAGTCCGGCAGACGAAGTTGGCCAGCCCCTCACCCCAAGGCTATAGCCCACCCGTTTTTTGGGCATATTTGCGGCGGACGAACTTGGGGACGGGACCTTCGGGAGCTTATTTTTGGGCGCGGCTGTGCCCGCGGCCTATTTTTGGCACACGGAGGGCGCTCACAAAGTATTGCCCCATTCCGAGTCCGGCAGACGAAGTTGGCCAGCCCCTCACCCCAAGGCTATAGCCCACCCGTTTTTTGGGCATATTTGCGGCAGACGAACTTGTGGACGGGACCTTCGGGGGCTTATTTTTGGCCACGGCTGTGCCCGCGGCCTATTTTTGGCACACGGAGGGCGCTCACAAAGTTTCGCCCCATTCCGAGTCCAGCGGACAAAGTTGGCCAGCCCCTCCCCCCAAGGCTATAGCCCACCCGTTTTTTAGGAATTTTTGCGGCGGACGAACTTGGGGACGGGACCTTCGGGCGCTTATTTTTGGTCGTCGCTTTGCCCGAGGCCTATTTTTGGCACACGGAGGGTGCTCGCAAAGTCTCGCACCATTCCGAGTCCGGCGGACGAAGTTGGCCAGCCCCTCCCCCCAAGGCTATAGCCCACCCGTTTTTTGGGCATTTTTGCGGCGGACGAACTTGGGGACGGGACCTTCGGGCACTTCTTTTTGGGTGCGGCTGTGCCCACAGCCTATTTTTGGCACACGGAGGGTGCTCGCAAAGTCTCGCCCCATTCCGAGTCCGGCGGACGAAGTTGGCCAGCCCCTCCCCCCATGGCTATAGCCCACCCGTTTTTTGGGCATTTTTGCGGCGGACGAACTTGGGGACGGGACCTTCGGGCACTTGTTTTTTGGCGCAGCTGTGCCCCCGGCCTATTTTCGGCACACGGAGGGCGCTCACAAAGTATTGCCCCATTCCGAGTCCGGCAGACGAAGTTGGCCAGCCCCTCACCCCAAGGCTATAGCCCACCCGTTTTTTGGGCATATTTGCGGCAGACGAACTTGTGGATGGGACCTTCGGGGGCTTATTTTTGGCCACGGCTGTGCCCGCGGCCTATTTTTGGCACACGGAGGGCGCTCACAAAGTTTCGCCCCATTCCGAGTCCAGCGGACGAAGTTGGCCAGCCCCTCCCCCCAAGGCTATAGCCCACCCGTTTTTTGGGAATTTTTTCGGCGGACGAACTTGGGGACGGGACCTTCGGGCGCTTATTTTTGGTCGTTGCTTTGCTCGAGGCCTATTTTTGGCACACGGAGGGTGCTCGCAAAGTCTCGCCCCATTCCGAGTCCGGCGGACGAAGTTGGCCAGCCCCTCCCCCCAAGGCTATAGCCCACCCGTTTTTTGGGCATTTTTGCGGCGGACGAACTTGGGGACGGGACCTTCGGGCGATTCTTTTTGGGTGCGGCTGTGCCCACAGCCTATTTTTGGCACACGGAGGGCGCTCGCAAAGTCTCGCCCCATTCCGAGTCCGGCGGACGAAGAGGGCCAGCCCCTCCCCCCATGGCTATAGCCCACCCATTTTTTGGGCATTTTTGCGGCGGACGAACTTGGGGACGGGACCTTCGGGCGCTCTTTTTTGGGCGCGGCTGTGCCCGTGGCCTATTTTTGGCACACGGATGGCACTCGCAAAGTCTCGCCCCATTCCGAGTCCGGCGGACGAAGTTGGCCAGCGCCTCTCCCCAAGGCTATAGCCCACCCGTTTTTTGGGCATTTTTGCGGCGGACGAAATTGGGGACGGGACCTTCGGGTGCTTGTTTTTGGGCGCGGCTGTGCCCACGGCCTATTTTTGGCACAGGAGGGCGCTCGCAAAGTCTCACCCCATTCCGAGTCCGGCGGACGAAGTTGGCCAGCCCCTCCCCCCAAGGCTATAGCCCACCCGTTTTGGGCATTTTGCGGCGGATGAACTTGGGGACGGGACCTTCGGAGCTTATCTTTGGGCGCGGCCGGGGCCGCAGCCCACTTTTGGCACCCGGAGGGCTCTCTCAAAGTCTCGCCCCATTCGAGTCCGGGACGAGGTTGGCCAGCCTCCCCCAAGGCTATAACCCACCCGTTTTGGGCATTTTGCGGCGGACGAACTTGGGGCGGGACCTTCGGGCGCTTGTTTTTGGACGCGGCTGTGCCTATTTTTGGCACACGGAGGCGGTCGCAAGTCTCGCCCCATTCCGAGTCCGGACGAGATTGGCCAGCGCCTCTCCCCAAGGCTATAGCCCACCCGTTTTTCGGGCATTTTTGCGGCGGACGAACTTGGGGACGGGACCTTCGGGCGCTTGTTTTTGGGCGCGGCTGTGCCCGCGGCCTATTTTTGGCACACGGAGGGCGGTCGCAAAGTCTCGCCCCATTCCGAGTCCAGCGGACGAAGTTGGCCATCGCCTCTCCCCAAGGCTATAGCCCACCCATTTTTTGGGCATTTTTGCGGCGGATGAACTTGGGGACGGGACCTTTGGGCGCTTGTTTTTGGGTACGGCTGTGCCCGCAGCCTATTTTTGGCACACGGAGGGCACTCACAAAGTCTCGCCCCATTCCGAGTCCGGCGGACGAAGTTGGCCAGCCCCTCCCCCCAAGGCTATAGCCCACCCGTTTTTTGGGCATTTTTGCGGCGGACTAACTTGGGGACGGGACCTTCGGGCGCTTATTTTTGGGTGCGGCTGGGGCCGCGGCCTCTTTTTGGCACCCGGAGGGCGCTCGCAAAGTCTCGCCCCATTCCGAGTCCGGCGGACGAAGTTGGCCAGCCCCTCCCCCCAAGGCTATAGCCAACCCGTTTTTTGGGCATTTTTTCGGCGGATGAACTTGGGGACGGGACCTTCGGGTGCTTATTTTTGGGCGCGGCTGGGGTCGCAGCCTAGTTTATGTACCCGGAGGGCGCTCGCAAAGTCTCGCCCCATTCCAAGTCCGGCGGACGAGGTTGGCCAGCCCCTCCCCCCAAGGCTATAGCCCACCTGTTTTTTGGGCATTTTTGCGGCGGACGAACTTGGGGATGGGACCTTCGGGTGCTTGTTTTTGGGCGCGGCTGTGCCCGCGGCCTATTTTTTGTACACGGAGGGCGGTCGCAAAGTCTCGCCCCATTCCGAGTCCGGCGGACGAAGTTGGCCAGCGCCTCTCCCCAAGGCTATAGCCCACCCGTTTTTTGGGCATTTTTGCGGCGGACGAACTTGGGGACGGGACCTTCGGGCACTTGTTTTTTGGCGCAGCTGTGCCCACGGCCTATTTTTGGCACACGGAGGGCGTTCGCAAAGTCTCGCCCCATTCCGAGTCCGGCGGACGAAGTTGGCCAGCCCCTCCTCCCAAGGCTATAGCCCACCCGTTTTTTGGGCATTTTTGCGGCGGACGAACTTGGGGACGGGACCTTCGGGCGCTTATTTTTGGGCGCGGCTGTGGCCGCGGCCTATTTTTGGCACACGGAGGGTGCTCGCAAAGTCTCACCCCATTCCGAGTCCGGCGGACGAAGTTGGCCAGCCCCTCCTCCCATGGCTATAGCCCACCCGTTTTTTGGGCATTTTTGCGGCGGACGAACTTGGGGACGGGGTCTTCGGCCGCTTGTTTTTGCGTGCGACTGAGCCCGCGGCCTATTTGTGGCACACGGAGGGCGCTCGCAAAGTCTCACCCCATTCCGAGTCCGGCGGACGAAGTTGGCAAGCCCCTCCCCCCAAGGCTATAGCCCACCCGTTTTTTGGGCATTTTTGCGGCGGACGAACTTGGGGACGGGACCTTCGGGCACTTATTTTTGGGCGCGGTTGTGACCACGGCCTATTTTTGGCACACGGAGGGTGCTCGCAAAGTCTCGCCCCATTCCGAGTCCGGCGGACGAAGTTGGCCAGCCCCTGCCCCCAAGGCTATAGCCCACCCGTATTTTGGGCATTTTTGCGGCGGATGAACTTGGGGACGGGACCTTCGGGCACTTATTTTTCAGCGCAACTGTGCCCGCGGCCTATTTTTGGCACACGGAGGGCGCTCACAAAGTCTCGCCCCATTCAGAGTCCGGCGGACGAAGTTGGCCAGCCACTCCCCCCAAGGCTATAGCCCACCCGTTTTTTGGGCATTTTTGCGGCGGACGAACTTGGGGACGGGACCTTCGGGCGCTTGTTTTTGGGTGCGGCTGTGCCCACAGCCTATTTTTGGCACATGGAGGGCAATCGCAAAGTCTCGCCCCATTCCGAGTCCGGCGGACGAAGTTGGCCAGCCCCTCCCCCCATGGCTATAGCCCACCCATTTTTTGTGCATTTTTGCGGCGGACGAACTTGGGGACGGGACCTTTGGGCGCTTGTTTTTGGGTACGACTGTGCCCGCGGCCTATTTTTGGCACACGGATGGCACTCGCACAGTCTCGCCCCATTCTGAGTCCGGCGGACGAAGTTGGCCAGCGCCTCTCCCCAAGGCTATAGCCCACCCGTTTTTTGGGCATTTTTGCGGCGGACGAACTTGGGGACGGGACCTTCGGGCGCTTGTTTTTAGGCGCGGCTGTACCCACGGCCTATTTTTGGCATACGGAGGGCGCTCGCAAAGTCTCGCCCCATTCCGAGTCCGGCGGACGAAGTTGGCCAGCCCCTCCTCCCAAGGCTATAGGCCACCCGTTTTTTGGGCATTTTTGCGGAGGATGAACTTGGGGACGGGACCTTCGGGCGCTTATTTTTGGGCGCGGTCGTGCCCACGGCCTATTTTTGGCACACGGAGGGTGCTCGCAAAGTCTCGCCCCATTCCGAGTCCGGCGGACGAAGTGGGCCAGCCCTTGCCCCCAAGGCTATAGCCCACCCGTTTTTTGGGCATTTTTGCGGCGGACGAACTTGGGGACGGGACCTTCGGGCACTTATTTTTGGGCACAACTGTGCCCGCGGCCTATTTTTGGCACACGGAGGGTGTTCGCAAAGTCTCGCCCCATTCCGAGTCCCGCGGACGAAGTGGGCCAGCCCCTCCCCCCATGGCTATAGCCCACCCATTTTTTGGGCATTTTTGAGGCGGACGAACTTCGGGATGGGACCTTCGGGCGCTTGTTTTTGGGTGCGACTGTGCCCGCGGCCTATTTTTGGCACACGGACGGCACTCGCAAAGTCTCGCCCCATTCCGAGTCCGGCGGACGAAGTTGGACAGCGCCTCTCCCCAAGGCTACAGCCCACCCGTTTTTTGGGCATTTTTGCGGCGGACGAACTTGGGGACGGGACCTTCGGGCCCTTTTTTTTGGGCGCGGCTGTGCCCGCGGCCTATTTTTGGCATACGGAGGGCGCTCGCAAAGTCTCGCCCCATTCCGAGTCCGGCGGACGAAGTTCGCCAGCCCCTCCTCCCAAGTCTATAGCCCACCCGTTTTTTGGGCATTTTTGCGGTGGATGAACTTGGGGACGGGACCTTCGGGCGCTTATTTTTGGGCGCGGTTGTGTCCGCGGACTATTTTTGGCACATGGAGGGCGCTCGCAAAGTCTCGCCCCATTCCGAGTCCGGCGGACGAAGTGGGCCAGCCCCTCCCCCCATGGCTATAGCCCACCCATTTTTTGGGCATTTTTGCGGCGGACGAACTTGGGGACGGGACCTTCGGGCACTTGTTTTTGGGTGGGACTGTGCTCGCGGCCTATTTTTGGCATACGGAGGGCGCTCGCAAAGTCTCGCCCCATTCCGAGTCCGGCGGACGAAGTTCGCCAGCCCCTCCTCCCAAGTCTATAGCCCACCCGTTTTTTGGGCATTTTTGCGGTGGATGAACTTGGGGACGGGACCTTCGGGCGCTTATTTTTGGGCGCGGTTGTGTCCGCGGACTATTTTTGGCACATGGAGGGCGCTCGCAAAGTCTCGCCCCATTCCGAGTCCGGCGGACGAAGTTGGCCAGCCCCTCCCCCCAAGGCTATAGCCCACCCGTTTTTTGGGAATTTTTGCGGCGGACGAACTTGGGGATGGGACCTTCGGGCACTTTTTTTTGGGTGCTGCTGCGCCCACAGCCTATTTTTGGCACATGGAGGGCGCTCGCAAAGTCTCGCCCCATTCCGAGTCCGGCGGACGAAGTGGGCCAGCCCCTCCCCCCATGGCTATAGCCCACCCATTTTTTGGGCATTTTTGCGGCGGACGAACTTGGGGACGGGACCTTCGGGCACTTGTTTTTGGGTGGGACTGTGCTCGCGGCCTATTTTTGGCACACGGACGGCACTCGCAAAGTCTCGCCCCATTCCGAGTCCGGCGGACGAAGTTGGACAACGCCTCTCCCCAAGGCTATAGCCCACCCGTTTTTTGGGCACTTTTGCGGCGGACGAACTTGGGGACGGGACATTCGGGGGCTTCTTTTTGGGCGCGGCTGTGCCTGCGGCCTATTTTTGGCATACGGAGGCCACTCGCAAAGTCTCGCCCCGTTCCGAGTCCGGCGGACAAAGTTGGCCAGCCCCTCCCCCCAAGGCTATAGCCCACCCGTTTTTTGGGCATTTTTGCGGCGGACGAACTTGGGAATGGGACCATCGGGCGCTGATTTTTGGTTGCAACTGTGCCCGCAGCCTATTTTTGGCACACGGAGGCGTCGCAAAGTCTCGCCCCATTCCGAGTCCGGCGGACGAGTTGGGCAGCCCCACCACCCAAGGCTATAGGCCACCCGTTTTGGGCATTTTTATGCGGCGGACGAACTTGGGGACGGGACCTTCGGCGACATATTTGGGCGCGGCTGTGCCTATTTTTGGCAGACGGAGGCCGCCGCAAAGTCTCGCGCCATTTCGAGTCCGCGGACGGTTGGCCAGCCCCACCCCCAAGGCTATAGCCCACCCGTTTTTGTGGCCTTTTTCCGCTGGACGAACTTGGCGCCCCGGCCTTTGGGTGGTTATTTTTGGGCACGGCTGTGCCCGTGGCCTATTTTTGGTACACGGAGGCCACTCGCAAATTCTCGCACCATTCCGAGTCCGGCGGACGAAGTTGGCCAGCCCCACCCCCCAAGGCTATAGCCCACCCGTTTTTGTGGCCTTTTTCCGCTGGACGAACTTGGCGCACCGGCCTTCGGGCAGTTATTTTTGGGCATGGCTGTGCCCGCGGCCTATCTTTGGCACACGGAGGCCGCTCATAAAGTCTCGCGCCATTCCGAGTCCGGCGGACGAAGGTTGCCAGCCCCACCCGCCAAGGCTATAGCCCACCCGTTTCTGTGGCCTTTTTCCGCTGGACGAACTTGACGCCCCGGCCTTCGGGTGGTTATTTTTGGGCCTGGCTGTGCCCGCAGCCTATTTTTGGCACACGGAGGCCGCTCACAAAGTCTCGCGCCATTCCGAGTCCGGCGGACGAAGTTGGCCACCCCACCCCCCAAGGCTATAGCCCACCCGTTTTGGTGGCCTTTTTCCGCTGAACGAACTTGGCGCCCCGGCATTCGGCCGGTTATTTTTGGGCTCGACTGTACCCGCGGCCTATTTTTGGCACACGGAGGCTGCTCGCAAAGTCTCGCACCATTCCGAGTCCATCGGACGAAGTTGGCAAGCCCCACCCCCCAAGGCTATAGCCCACCCGTTTTTGTGGCCTTTTTCCGCTGGACGAACTTGGCGCCCCGGCCTTCGGGCGGTTATTTTTGGGGGCGGCTGTGCCCGCGGCCTATTTTTGGCACACGGAGGCTGCTCGCAAAGTCTCGCACCATTCCGAGTCCATCGGACGAAGTTGGCAAGCCCCACCCCCCAAGGCTATAGCCCACCCGTTTTTGTGGCCTTTTTCCGCTGGACGAACTTGGCGCACCGGCCTTCGGGCAGTTATTTTTGGGCATGGCTGTGCCCGTGGCCTATCTTTGGCACACGGAGGCCGCTCATAAAGTCTCGCGCCATTCCGAGTCCGGCGGACGAAGGTTGCCAGCCCCACCCGCCAAGGCTATAGCCCACCCGTTTCTGTGGCCTTTTTCCGCTGGACGAACTTGACGCCCCGGCCTTCGGGTGGTTATTTTTAGGCCTGGCTGTGCCCGCAGCCTATTTTTGGCACACGGAGGCCGCTCACAAAGTCTCGCGCCATTCTGAGTCCGGCGGACGAAGTTGGCCACCCCACCCCCCAAGGCTATAGCCCACCCGTTTTGGTGGCCTTTTTCCGCTGGACGAACTTGGCGCCCCGGCATTCGGCCGGTTATTTTTGGGCCTGACTGTACCCGCGGCCTATTTTTGGCACACGGAGGCTGCTCGCAAAGTCTCGCACCATTCCGAGTCCATCGGACGAAGTTGGCAAGCCCCACCCCCCAAGGCTATAGCCCACCCGTTTTTGTGGCCTTTTTCCGCTGGACGAACTTGGCGCACCGGCCTTCGGGCAGTTATTTTTGGGCATGGCTGTGCCCGCGGCCTATCTTTGGCACACGGAGGCCGCTCATAAAGTCTCGCGCCATTCCGAGTCCGGCGGACGAAGGTTGCCAGCCCCACCCGCCAAGGCTATAGCCCACCCATTTATGTGGCCTTTTTCCGCTGGACGAACTTGACGCCCCGGCCTTCGGGTGGTTATTTTTGGGTGTGGCCATGCCCGCAGCCTATTATTGGCACACGGAGGACGCTCACAAAGTTTCGCGCCATTCCGAGTCCGGCGGACGAAGTTGGCCACCCCACCCCCCAAGGCTATAGCCCACCCGTTTTGGTGGCCTTTTTCCGCTGTACGAACTTGGCGCCCCGGCATTCGGCCGGTTATTTTTGGGCTCGACTGTGCCCGCGGCCTATTTTTGGCACACGGAGGCTGCTCGCAAAGTCTCGCGCCATTCCGAGTCCATCGGACGAAGTTGGCAAGCCCCACCCCCCAAGGCTATAGCCCACCCGTTTTTGTGGCCTTTTTCCGCTGGACGAACTTGGCGCCCCGGCATTCGGCCGGTTATTTTTGGGCTCGACTGTGCCCGCGGCCTATTTTTGGCACACGGAGGCTGCTCGCAAAGTCTCCCGCCATTCCGAGTCCGGCGGACGAAGTTGGCCAGCCCCACCCCCCAAGGCTATAGCCCACCCGTTTCTGTGGCCTTTTTCCGCTGGACGAACTTGACGCCCCGGCCTTCGGGCGGTTATTTTTGGGCGTGCCAGTGCCCGCGGCCTATTTTTGGAACACGGAGGCCGCTCATAAAGTCTCATGCCATTCCGAGTCCGGCGAACGAAGTTGGCCACCGAATCCCCCAAGGCTATAGCCCACCCGTTTTTGTGGCCTTTTTCCGCTGTACGAACTTGGCGCCCCGGCATTCGGCCGGTTATTTTTGGGCTCGACTGTACCAGCGGCCTATTTTGGCACGGAGGCTGCTCGCAAAGTCTCGCACCATTCCGAGTCCATCGGACGAAGTTGGCAAGCCCACCCCCAAGGCTATAGCCCACCCGTTTTTGTGGCCTTTTTCCGCTGGACGAACTTGGCGCACCGCCTTCGGGCTGTTATTTTTGGGCCTGGCTGTGCCCGCGGCCTATCTTTGGCACACGGTGGCGGCTCATTAAGTCTCGCGCCATTCCGCGTCCGGCGGACGCACGTTGCCATCCCCAACCGCCAAGGCTATAGCCCACCCCTTTTTGTGGCCTTTTTCCGCTGGACGAACTTGACGCCCCGGCCTTCGGGTGGTTATTTTTGGGTGTGGCCATGCCCGCAGCCTATTATTGGCACACGGAGGACGCTCACAAAGTTTCGCGCCATTCCGAGTCCGGCGGACGAAGTTGGCCACCCCACCCCCCAAGGCTATAGCCCACCCGTTTTGGTGGCCTTTTTCCGCTGTACGAACTTGGCGCCCCGGCATTCGGCCGGTTATTTTTGGGCTCGACTGTGCCCGCGGCCTATGTTTGGCACACGGAGGCTGCTCGCAAAGTCTCGCGCCATTCCGAGTCCATCGGACGAAGTTGGCAAGCCCCACCCCCCAAGGCTATAGCCCACCCGTTTTTGTGGCCTTTTTCCGCTGGACGAACTTGGCGCCCCGGCATTCGGCCGGGTATTTTTGGGCTCGACTGTGCATTTTTGGCACACGGAGGCTGCTCGAAAAGTCTCCCGCCATTCCGAGTCCGGCGGACGAAGTTGGCCAGCCCCACCCCCCAAGGCTATAGCCCACCCGTTTCTGTGGCCTTTTTCCGCTGGACGAACTTGACGCCCCGGCCTTCGGGCGGTTATTTTTGGGCGTGCCAGTGCCCGCGGCCTATTTTTGGCACACGGAGGCCGCTCATAAAGTCTCATGCCATTCCGAGTCCGGCGAACGAAGTTGGCCACCGAATCCCCCAAGGCTATAGCCCACCCGTTTTTGTGGCCTTTTTCCGCTGTACGAACTTGGCGCCCCGGCATTCGGCCGGTTATTTTTGGGCTCGACTGTACCCGCGGCCTATTTTTGGCACACGGAGGCTGCTCGCAAAGTCTCGCACCATTCCGAGTCCATCGGACGAAGTTGGCAAGCCCCACCCCCCAAGGCTATAGCCCACCCGTTTTTGTGGCCTTTTTCCGCTGGACGAACTTGGCGCCCCGGCCTTCGGGCGGTTATTTTTGGGGGCGGCTGTGCCCGTGGCCTATTTTTGGCACACGGAGGCCACTCGCAAAGTCTCGCGCCATTCCGAGTCCGGCGGACGAAGTTGGCCAGCCCCACCCCCCAAGGCTATAGCCTACCCGTTTTTGTGGCCTTTTTCCGCAGGACGAACTTGGCGCCCCGGCCTTCGGGCGGTTATTTTTGGGTGCGGCTGTGCCCGCGGCCTATTTTTGGTACACAGAGGCCACTCGCAAAGGCTCGCGCCATTCCAAGTCCGGCGGACGAAGTTGGCCAGCCCCACCCCCCAAGGCTATAGCCCACCCATTTTTGTGGCCTTTTTCCGCTGGACGAACTTGGCGCCCCGGCCTTCGGGCGGTTATTTTTGGGTGCCGCTGTGCCCGCGGCCTATTTTTGGCACACGGAGGCCGCTCGCAAAGTCTCGCTCCATTCCGAGTCCGGCGGACGAAGTTGGCCAGCCCCACCCCCCAAGGCTATAGCCCACCCGTTTTTGTGGCCTTTTTCCGCTGGACGAACTTGGCGCCCCGGCCTTCGGGTGATTATTTTTGGGCACGGCTGTGTCCGTGGTCTATTTTTGGCACACGGAGCCCGCTCGTAAAGTCTCGCGCCATTCCGAGTCCGGCGGACGAAGTTAGCCAGCCCCACCCCCCAAGGCTATAGCCCACCCGTTTTTGTGGCATTTTTCCGCTGGACGAACTTGGCGCACCGGCCTTCGGGCAGTTATTTTTGGGCGTGGCGGTGCCCGCGGCCTCATTTTGGCACACGGAGGCCGTTCACAAAGTCTCGCGCCATTCCGAGTCCGGCGGACGAAGGTTGCCAGCCCCACCCGCCAAGGCTATAGCCCACCCGTTTCTGTGGCCTTTTTCCGCTGGACGAACTTGACGCCCCGGCCTTCGGGTGGTTATTTTTGGGCGTGGCTGTGCCCGCCGCATATTATTGGCACACGGAGGCCACTCACAAAGTCTCGCGCCATTCCGAGTCCGGCGGACAAAGTTGGCCACCCCACCGCCCAAGGCTATAGCCCACCCGTTTTTGTGGCCTTTTTTCGCTGTACGAACTTGGCGCCCCGGCATTCGGCCGGTTATTTTTGGGCTCGACTGTGACCGCGGCCTATTTTTGGCACACGCAGCCTGCTCACAAAGTCTCACGCCATTCCGAGTCCATTGTACGAAGTTGGCCAGCCCCACCCCCCAAGGCTATAGCCCACCCGTTTTTGTGGCCTTTTTCCGCTGGACGAACTTGGCGCCCCGGCCTTCAGGCGGTTATTTTTGGGCGTGGCTGTGCCCGAGGCCTATTTTTGGCACACGGAGGCCGCTCACAAAGTCTCGCACCATTCCGAGTCCGGCGGACGAAGTGGGCCAGCCCCACCCCCCAAGGCTATAGCCAACCCGTTTCTGTGGCCTTTTTCCGCTGGACGAACTTGACGCCCCGGCCTTCGGGCGGTTATTTTAGGAGTGGCTGTGCCCGCGGCCTATTTTTGGCACACGGAGGCCACTCGCAAAGTCTCACGCCATTCTGAGTCCGGCGGACGAAGTTGGCCAGCCCCACCCCCCAAGGCTATAGCCCACCTGTTTTTGTGGCCTTTTTTGGCTGGACGAACTTGGCGCCCCGGCCTTCGGGTGGTTATTTTTGGGTGCCGCTGTGCCCGCGGCCTATTTTTGGCACACGGAGGCCGCTCGTAAAGTCTCGCGCCATTCCGAGTCCGGCGGACGAAGTTGGCCAGCCCCACCCCCAAGGCTATAGCCGACCTGTTTTTGTGGCCTTTTTCCGCTGGACGAACTTGGCGCCCCGGCCTTCGGGTGATTATTTTTGGGCACGGCTGTTTCCGTAGCCTATTTTTGGCACACGGAGCCCGCTCGCAAAGTCTCGCGCCATTCCGAGTCCGGCGGACGAAGTTAGCCAGCCCCACCCCCCAAGGCTATAGCCCACCCGTTTTTGTGGCCTTTTTCCGCTGGACGAACTTGGCGCCCCGGCCTTCGGGCAGTTATTTTTGGGTGTGGCTGTGCCCGCGGCCTCATTTTGGCACACGGACGCCGCTCACAAAGTCTCGCGCCATTCCGAGTCCGGCGTACGAAGGTTGCCAGCCCCACCCGCCAAGGCTATAGCCCACCCGTTTCTGTGGCCTTTTTCCGCTGGACGAACTTGACGCCCCGGCCTTCGGGTGGTTATTTTTGGGCGTGGCTGTGCCCGCGGCCTATTATTGGCACACGGAGGCCGCTCACAAAGTCTCGCGCCATTCCGAGTCCGGCGGACAAAGTTGGCCACCCCACCGCCCAAGGCTATAGCCCACCCGTTTTTGTGGCCTTTTTCCGCTGTACGAACTTGGCGCCCCGGCATTCGGCCGGTTATTTTTGGGCTCGACTGTGACCGCGGCCTATTTTTAGCACACGGAGCCTGCTCACAAAGTCTCACGCCATTCCGAGTCCATTGGACGAAGTTGGCCACCCCACCCCCCAAGGCTATAGCCCACCCGTTTTTGTGGCCTTTTTCCGCTGTACGAACTTGGCGCCCCGGCATTCGGCAGGTTATTTTTGGGCTCGACTGTGCCCGCGGCCTATTTTTGGCACACGGAGCCTGCTCGCAAAGTCTCACGCCATTCCGAGTCCATCGGACGAAGTTGGCCAGCCCCACCCCCCAAGGCTATAGCCCACCCGTTTTTGTGGCCTTTCTCCGCTGGACGAACTTGGCGCCCCGGCCTTCGGGCGGTTATTTTTGGGCGTGGCTGTGGCCGAGGCCTATTTTTGGCACACGGAGGCCGCTCACAAAGTCTCGCACCATTCCGAGTCCGGCGGACGAAGTTGGCCAGCCCCACCCCCCAAGGCTATAGCCAACCCGTTTCTGCGGCCTTTTTCCGCTGGACGAACTTGACGCCCCGGCCTTCGGGCGGTTATTTTTGGGCGTTGCTGTGCCCGCGGCCTATTTTTGGCACATGGAGGCTGCTCACAAAGTCTCGCGCCATTCCGAGTCCGGCGGACGAAGTTGGCCACCCCACCCCCCAAGCCTATAGCCCACCCGTTTTTGTGGCCTTTTTCCGCTGTACGAACTTGGCGTCCCGGCCTTCGGCAGGTTATTTTTGGGCTCGACTGTGCCCACGGCCTATTTTTGGCACACGGGGGCCGCTCGCAAAGTCTCGCGCCATTCCGAGTCCGGCGGATGAAGTTGGCCAGCCCCACCCCCCAAGGCTAAAGCCCACCCGTTTTTGTGGCCTTTTGCCGCTGGACGAACTTGGCGCACCGGCCTTCGGGCTGTTATTTTTGGGCGTGGCTGTGCCCGCGGCCTATTTTTGGCACACGGAGGCCGTTCACAAAGTCTCGCGCCATTCCGAGTCCGGCGGACGAAGTTGGCCAGCCCCACCCCCCAAGGCTATAGCCCACCCGTTTCTGTGGCCTTTTTCCGCTGGACGAACTTGACGCCCCGGCCTTCGGGCGGTTATTTTTGGGCGTGGCTGTGCCCGCGGCCTATTTTTGGCACATGGAGGCTGTTCGCAAAGTCTCGCCCCATTCCGAGTCCGGCGGACGAAGTGGGCCAGCCCCACCCCCCAAGGCTTTAGCCCACCCGTTTTTGTGGCCTTTTTCCACTGGACGAACTTGGCGCCCCGGCCTTCGGGCGGTTATTTTTGGGCGCGGCTGTGTCCGTGGCCTATTTTTGGCACACGGAGGCCATTCGCAAAGTCTCGCGCCATTCCGAGTCCATCGGACGAAGTTGGCAAGCCCCACCCCCCAAGGCTATAGCCCACCCGTTTTTGTGGTCTTTTTCCGCTGGACGAACTTGGCGCCCTGGCATTCGGGCGGTTATTTTTGGGTGCGGCTGTGCGCGCGGCCTATTTTTGGCTCACAGAGGCCGCTCGCAAAGTCTCGCGCCATTCCGAGTCCGGCGGACAAAGTGGGCCAGCCCCACCCCCCAAGGCTATAGCCAACCCGTTTCTGCGGCCTTTTTCCGCTGGACGAACTCGACGCCCCGGCCTTCGGGCGGCTATTTTTGGGCATGGCTGTGCCCGTGGCCTATTTTTGGCACATGGAGGCTGCTCACAAAGTCTCGCGCCATTCCGAGTCCGGCGGACGAAGTTGGCCACCCCACCCCCCAAGGCTATAGCCCACCCGTTTTTGTGGCCTTTTTCCGCTGTACGAACATGGCGTCCCGGCCTTCGGCTGGTTATTTTTGGGCTCGACTGTGCCCACGGCCTATTTTTGGCACACGGAGGCCGCTCGCAAAGTCTCGCGCCATTCCGAGTCCGGCGGACGAAGTTGGCCAGCCCCACCCCCCAAGGCTATAGCCCACCCGTTTTTGTGGCCTTTTTCCGCTGGACGAACTTGGCGCACCGGCCTTCGGGCGGTTATTTTTGGGCGTGGCTGTGCCCGCTGCCTATTTTTGGCACACGGAGGCCGCTCACAAAGTCTCCCGCCATTCCGTGTCCGGCGGACGAAGTTGGCCAGCCCCACCCCCCAAGGCTATAGCCCACCCGTTTCTGTGGCCTTTTTCCGCTGGACGAACTTGATGCCCCGGCCTTCGGGCGGTTATTTTTGGGCGTGGCTGTGGCCGCGGCCTATTTTTGGCACATGGAGGCTGTTCGCAAAGTCTCGCCCCATTCCGAGTCCGGCGGACGAAGTTGGCCAGCCCCACCCCCCAGGGCTTTAGCCCACCCGTTTTTGTGGCCTTTTTCCACTGGAAGAACTTGGCGCCCCGGGCTTCGGGTGGTTATTTTTTAGCGCGGCTTTGCCCGTGGCCTATTTTTGGCACACGGAGGCCGTTCGCAAAGTCTCGCGCCATTCCGAGTCCATCGGACGAAGTTGGCCAGCCCCACCCCCCAAGGCTATAGCCCACCCGTTTTTGTGGCCTTTTTCCGCAGGACGAACTTGGCGCACCGGCCTTCGGGCGGTTATTTTTGGGCGTGGCTGTGCCCACTGCCTATTTTTGGCACACGGAGGCCGCTCACAAAGTCTCCCGCCATTCCGAGTCCGGCGGACGAAGTTGGCCAGCCCCACCCCCCAAGGCTATAGCCCACCCGTTTCTGTGGCCTTTTTCCGCTGGACGAACTTGATGCCCCGGCCTTCGGGCGGTTATTTTTGGGCGTGGCTGTGCCCGCGGCCTATTTTTGGCACACGGAGCCTGCTCGCAAAGTCTCACGCCATTCCGAGTCCATCGGACGAAGTTGGCCAGCCCCACCCCCCAAGGCTATAGCCCACCCGTTTTTGTGGCCTTTTTCCGCTGGACGAACTTGGCGCCCCGGCATTCGGGCGGTTATTTTTAGGCGCGGCTGTGTGCGCGGCCTATTTTTGGCTCACAGAGGCCGCTCGCAAAGTCTCGCGCCATTCCGAGTCCGGCGGACGAAGTTGGCCAGCCCCACCCCCCAAGGCTATAGCCCACCCGTTTTTGTGGCCTTTTTCTGCTGGACGAACTTGGCGCGCCGGCCTTCGGCCAGTTATTTTTGGGCTCGACTGTGCCCGTGGCCTATTTTTGGCACACGGAGGCCGCTCGCAAAGTCTCGTGCCATTCCGAGTCCGGCGGACGATGTTGGCCACCCCACCCCCCAAGGCTATAGCCCACCCGTTTTTGTGGCCTTTTACCGCTGTACGAACTTGGCGTCCCGGCCTTCGGCTGGTTATTTTTGGGCTCGACTGTGCCCACGGCCTATTTTTGGCACACGGAGGCCGCTCGCAAAGTCTCGCGCCATTCCAAGTCCGGCGGACGAAGTAGGCCAGCCCCACCCCCCAAGGCTATAGCCCACCCGTTTTTGTGGCCTTTTTCCGCTGGACGAACTTGGCGCACCGGCCTTCGGGCGGTTATTTTTGGGCGTGGCTGTGCCCGCGGCCTATTTTTGGCACACGGAGGTTGTTCGCAAAGTCTCGCCCCATTCCGAGTCCGGCGGACGAAGTTGGCCAGCCCCTCCCCCAAGGCTTTAGCCCACCCGCTTTGTGGCCTTTTTCCACTGGACGAACTTGGCGCCCGGCCTTCGGGTGGTTATTTTTAGGCACGGCTGTGCAAGCGGCCTATTTTTGCACACAGAGGCCGCTCGCAGTCTCGCGCCATTCCGAGTCCGGCGGACAGTTGGCCAGCCCCACCCCCAAGGCTATAGCCCAACTGCTTTTGCGGCCTTTTTCCGCTGGATTTAACTTGGCGCCCGGCATTCGGGCGGTTATTTTGGGCGCGGCTGTGCGCGTGCCTATTTTTGGCTCACAGAGGCCGCTCGCAAAGTCTCGCGCCATTCCGAGTCCAGCGGACGGTTGGCCAGCCCCACCCCAAGGCTATAGCCCACCCGCTTTTGTGGCATTTTTCTGCTGGACAAACTTGCGCCTTCGGCCGGTTATGTTTGGGCTCGACTGTGCCCATGCCTATTTTGGCACACAGAGGCCGCTCGCAATGTCTTGCGCCAGTCCGAGTCTGGCGGACGAAGTTGGCCAGCCCCACGCCCCAAGGCTTTAGCCCACCCGTTTTTTGTGGCGTTTTACGCTGGAAAAATTGGCGCCCGGCCTTCAAGGGCGGTTATTTTTGGGCGCGCTGTGTCTGCGGCCTATTTTTGGCACACGGAGGCCGCCGCAAAGTCTCGCGCCATTCCGAGTCCAGCGGACGAAGTTGGCCAGCGCCACCCCCCAAGGCTATAGGTCACCCGTTTTTGTGGTCTTTATCCGCCGACCGAACTTGGCGCCCCGGCCTTCGGGCGGATATTTTTGGGCGCGGCTGTGCCTGCAACCCTATTTTTGGCGCACGTAGGCTGCTCGCAAAGTCTCGCGCCATTCCGAGTCCGGCGGATGAAGTTTGCCGGCCCCACTCCCCAAGGCTATAGCCCACCCGTTTTTGAGGCCTTTTTCCGCTTGACGAACTTGGCGCCACGGCCTTCGAGCGGTTAATTTTGGGCACGGCTGTGCCCGCTTCCTATTTTAGGCACACGGAGGCTGCTCACAAAGTCTCGCGCCATTCTGAGTCCGGCGGACGAAGTTGGCCAGCCCCACCCCCCAAGGCTATAGCCCACCCGTTTTTGTGGCCTTTTTCCGCTGTACGAACTTGGCGCACCGGCCTTCGGGTGGTTATTTTTGGGCACGACTGTGCCCGCGGCGTATTTTTGTCACACGGAGGCCGCTCGCAAAGTCTCGCGCCATTCCGAGTCCGGCGGACGAAGTTGGCCAGCCCACACCCCAAGGCTATAGCTCACCCGCTTTTTGTGGCCTTTTTCCGCTTGATTTAACTTGGCGCCCGGCCATCGGGTGCTTATTTTTGGGCGCAGCTGTGACCGTGGCATATTTTTGGCACACGGGAGGCCGCTCGGAAAGTCTTGCGCCATTCCGAGTCCAACGGACGAAGTTGGCCAGCCCCACCCCCAAGGCGATAGCCCACCCGCTTTTGTGGCCTTTTTCCGCTGGATTTAACTTGGCGCCCGGCCTTCGGGTGGCTATTTTTGGGCGCGCTGTGCCCGCGGCTATTTTTGTCAGACGGAGGCCGCTGCAAAGTCTCACCATTCTGAGTCCGGCGGACGAAGTTGGCCAGCCCACACCCCAAGGCTATAGCCCACCCGCTTTTGTGGCCTTTTTCCGCTGTACGAACTTGCGCTGCCTTCGGCCGACTATTTTTGGGCGTGGCTGTGCTCAGACTATTTTTGCTCACGGAGGCCACTCAAAAGTCTCGCGCCATTCCGATTCCGGCGGACGAAGTTGGCCAGCCCCACCCCCAAGGCTATAGCCCACCCGCTTTCTGTGGCCTTTTTCCGCTGGACGAACTTGACGCCCCGGCCTTCGCGCGGTTATTTTTGTTCGTGGCTGAGCACGCGGCCTATAATTTGCACACGGAGGCTGTTCGTAAAGTCTCGCCCCATTCCGAGTCCGGCGGACGAAGTTGGCCAGCCCCACCCCCCAAGGCGTTAGCCCACCCGGTTTTGTGGCCTTTTTCCCCTGGACGAACGTGGCGCCCCGGCCTTCGGGGGGTTATTTTTGGCACGGCTGTAAGCGGCCTATTTTTTGCACACGGAGGCCGCTCGCAAAGTCTCGCGCCATTCCGAGTCCGGCGGACGAAGTTGGCCAGCCCCACCCCCCAAGGCTATAGCCCACCCGTTTTTGTGGCCTTTTTCCGCTGGACGAACTTGGCGCCCCGGCATTCGGGCGGTTATTTTTGGGCGCGGCTGTGCGCGCGGCCTATTTTTGGCACACGGAGGCCGCTCGCAAAGTCTCGCGCCATTCCGAGTCCTGCGGACGAAGTTGGCCAGCGCCACCCCCCAAGGCTATAGGTCACCCGTTTTTGTGGTCTTTATCCGCTGGCCGAACTTGGCGCCCCGGCCTTCGGGCGGATATTTTTGGGCGCGGCTGTGCCTGCATTCCTATTTTTGGCACACGGAGGCCGCTCGCAAAGTCTCGCGCCATTCCGAGTCCGGCGGACGAAGTTTGCCGCCCCACTCCCTGCTATAGCCCACCCGTTTTTGCGGCCTTTTTCCGCTTGACGAACATGGCGCCACGGCCTTCGAGCGGTTAATTTTGGGCACGGCTGTGCCCGCTTCCTATTTTTGGCACACGGAGGCCGCTCGCAACGTCTCGCGCCATTCCGAGTCCGGCGGACGAAGTTGGCCAACCCCACCCCCCAAGGCTATAGCCCACCCGCTTTTGTGGCCTTTTTCCGGTGTACGAACTTGGCGCCCCGGCCTTTGGCCGGTTATTTTTGGGCTCGACTGTGCCCATGGCCTATTTTTGGCTCACGGAGGCCGCTCTCAAAGTCTCGCGCCATTCCGAAGTCCGCGGATTTGGCCAGCCCCACCCCCAAGGCTATAGCCCACCCGCTTTCTGTGGCCTTTTCCGCTGGACGAAATTGACGCCCGGCTTCGGCGGTCATTTTTGGGCGTGGCTGTGCCCATGGACTATTTTTGGCACACGGAGGCTGCTCACAAAGTCTCGCGCCATTCCGAGTCCGCGGACGGCGGGCCAGCCCCACCCCCAAGGCTATAGCCCACCCGCTTTTGTGGCCTTTTTCCGCTGGACGAACTTGACCGCCTCGGGCGGTTATTTTTGGCTGTAGCTGTGCCGCTGCCTATTTTTGGCATACGGAAGCCGCCACAAAGTCTCGCGCCATTCCGAGTCCGCGGACGGTTGGCCAGCCCCACCCCCAAGGCTATAGCCCACCCGCTTTCTGTGGCCTTTTTCCGCTGGACGAACTTGACGCCCGCCTTCGGGTGGTTATTTTGGGCTGTGCCCGCGTCTATTTTTGGCACACGGAGGTTGTTCGCAAAGTCTCGCCTCATTCGGAGTCCGGCGGACGAAGTTGGCCAGCCCCACCCCCAAGGCTATAGCCCACCCGCTTTTGTGGCCTTTTTCCGCTGTACGAACTTGGCGCCCGGCCTTCGGTGGTTATTTTTGGCACGGCTGTGCCCGGCCTATTTCTGTCACACGGCGGCCGCTCGCAAACTCACCCGCCATTCCGAGTCCGCGGACGGTTGGCCAACCCCACCCCCAAGGCTATAGCCCACCCGCTTTTGTGGCCTTTTTTCCGTGTACGATTCGCCCGGCCTTTGGCCGGTTATTTTTGGGCTCGACTGTGCCCATGGCCTATTTTTGCCCACGGAGGCCGCTCTCAAAGTCTCGCCATTCCGAGTCTGGCGGACGGTTGGCCAGCCCCACCCCCAAGGCTATAGCCCACCCGCTTTCTGTGGCCTTTTTCCGCTGGACGAACTTGACGCCCGGGCTTCGGCGGTCATTTTGGGCGTGGCTGTGCCATGACTATTTTTGGCACACGGAGGCTGCTCACAAAGTCTCGCGCCATTCCGAGTCCGGCGGCCGAAGTGGACCCGACCCACCCCCCAAGGCTATAGCCCACCCGTTTTTTTGGCCTTTTTCAGCTGGAGGAAATTGGCGCACCGCCTTCGGTGGTTATTTTGGGCACGGCTGTGCCCATGCCTATTTTTGGCACACGGAAGCCGCTCACAAAGTCTCGCGCCATTCCGAGTCCGGGCGGACGAAGTGGGCCAGCCCCACCCCCAAGGCTATAGCCCACCCGCTTCTGTGGCCTTTTTCCGCTGGACGAACTTGACGCCTGCCTTCGGGTGGTTATTTTTAGGCACGGCTGTGCCATTTTTGTCACATGGAGGTTGTTCGCAAAGTCTCGCCCCATTCGGAGTCCGGCGGACGGTTGGCCATCCCCACCCCCAAGGCTATAGCCCACCCGCTTTTGTGGCTTTTTTCCGCTGTAATGAACTTGGCGCCCGGCCTTCGGTGGCTATTTTTGGGCACGGCTGTGCCTGGCCTATTTTTGTCACACGGAGGCCGGTCGCAAAGTCTCGCCATTCCGAGTCCGGCGGACGGTTGGCCAGCCCACACCCTGGCTATAGCCCACCCGCTTTTGTGGCCTTTTTCCGCTTGATTTAACTTGGCGCCCGGCCATCGGGTGCTTATTTTTGGGTGCGGCTGTGACCGTGGCATATTTTTGGCACACGGAGGCCGCTCGAAAGTCTTGTGCCATTCCGAGTCCAACGGACGGTTGGCAAGCCCCACCCCCCAAGGCAATATCCCACCCGTTTTTGCGGCCTTTTTACGCTGGACGAACTTGGCGCCTGGTCTTGGTGGTTATTTTGGGCGCGGCTGTGCCCGCGCCTATTTTTGTCACACGGAGGCCACTCGCAAAGTCTCGCGCCATTCCGAGTCCGCGGACGAAGTTGGCCAGCCCCACACCCCAAGGCTATAGCCCACCCGCTTTTGTGGCCTTTTTCCGCTGTACGATTGCGCCTCGGCCTTATTTTTGGGCTCGACTGTGCCCGCGGCCTATTTTTGGTGCACGGAGGCCGCCGCAAAGTCTCGCGCCATTCCGAGTCCGGCGGACGAAGTTGGCAAGCCCCACCCCCCAAGGCAAGAGCCCACCCGCTTCTGTGGCCTTTTTCCGCTGGACGAACTTGACGCCCCGGCCTCCGGGCGGTTATTTTTGGCGTGGCTGTGCCCAGACTATATTTGGCTCACGGAGGCCGCCAAAAAGTCTCGCGCCATTCCGAGCCCGGGACGGTTGGCCAGCCCCACCCCCAAGGCTATAGCCCACCCGCTTTTGTGGCCTTTTTCCGCTGTACGAACTTGGCGCCCGGCCTTCGGGTGGTTATTTTTGGGCACGCTGTGCCGACGCCTATTTTTGTCACACGGAGGCCGCCGCAAAGTCTCGCGCCATTCCGAGTCCGCGGACGAAGTTGGCCAGCCCCACACCCCAAGGCTATAGCCCACCCGCTTTCTGTGGCCTTTTTCCGCTGGACGAACTTGACGCCCGGCCTTCGGGTGGTTATTTTGGCGTGGCTGTGCCCGCGGCCTATTTTTGGCACACGGAGGTTGTTCGCAGTCTCGCCCCCATTCGAGTCCGCGGACGAAGTTGGCCATCCCCACCCCCAAGGCTATAGCCCACCCGCTTTTTGTGGCCTTTTTCCGCTGTACGAACTTGGCGCCCGGCCTTCGGGCGGTTATTTTTGGGCATGCCTGTGCCCGCAGACTATTTTTGTCACACGGAGGCCGCTCGCAAAGTCTCGCGCCATTCCGAGTCCGGCGGACGAAGTTGGCCAGCCCCACACCCCAAGGCTAAAGCCCACCCGTTTTTGTGGCCTTTTTCCGCATGACGAACATGGCGCCCGCCATCGGGTGCTTATTTTTGGGTGCGGCTGTGACTGTGGGTATATTTTTTGGCACACGGAGGCCGCCGGAAAGTCTTGTGCCATTCCGAGTCCAACGGACGAAGTTGGCCAGCCCCACCCCCAAGGCGATAGCCCACCCGTTTTGTGGCCTTTTTCCGCTGGACGAACTTGGCGCCCGGTCTCGGGTGGTTATTTTTGGGCGCGGCTGTGCCCGCGCCTATTTTTGTCACACGGAGGCCACTGCAGTCTCGCGCCATTCCGAGTCCGGCGGACGAAGTTGGCCAGCCCCACACCCCAATGCAATAGCCCACACGGTTTTGTGGCCTTTTTACGCTGTAATGACTTGCGCCTTGGCCTTCGGCCGGTTATTTTTGGGCTCGACTGTGCCCGCGGCCTATTTTTGGTGCACGGAGGCCGCCGCAGTCTCGCGCCATTCCGAGTCCGGGACGGATTGTTGCAAGCCCCACCCCCAAGGCTATAGCCCACCCGCTTGTGGCCTTTTTCCGCTGGACGAACTTGACGCCCCAGCCTCCGGGCGGTTATTTTGGGCGTGGCTGTGCCCGTAGACTATATTTGGCTCACGGAGGCCGCCAAAAGTCTCGCGCCATTCGAGTCCGGCGGACGAAGTTGGCCAGCCCCACCCCCCAAGGCTATAGCCCACCCGTTTTTGTGGCCTTTTTCCGCTGGACGAACTTGGCGCACCGGCCTTCCGGCGGTTATTTTAGGTTGTTGCTGTGCCCGCGGCCTATTGTTGGCACACGGAGGCTGCTCACAAAGTCTCGCGCCATTCCGAGTCCGGCGGACGAAGTTGGCCAGCCCCACCCCCAAGGCTATAGCCCACCCGTTTCTGTGGCCTTTTCCGCTGGACGAACTTGACGCCCCGGCCTTCGGGCGGTTATTTTTGGGCGTGGCTGTGCCCGCGGCCTATTTTTGGCACATGGAGGCTGTTCGCAAAGTCTCGCCCCATTCCGAGTCCGGCGGACGAAGTTGGCCAGCCCCACCCCCCAAGGCTTTAGCCCACCCGTTTTTGTGGCCTTTTTCCACTGGACGAACTTGGCGCCCCGGCCATCGGGGGGGTATTGTTGGGCGCGGAGGTGCCTGGGCCTATTTTTGGCACACGGAGGCAGTTCGCAAAGTCTCGCGCCATTCCGAGTCCTTCGGACGAAGTTGGCAAGCCCCACCCCCCAAGGCGATAGCCCACCCATTTTTGTGGCCTTTTTCCGCTGGACGAACTTGGCGCCCTGGCCTTCGGGTGGTTATTTTTGGGCACGGCTGTGCAAGCGGCCTATTTTTTGCACACGGAGGCCGCCACAAAGTTTCGCGCCATTCCGATTCCGGGCGGACGAAGTGGGCCAGCCCCACCCCCAAGGCTATAGCCCACCCGCTTGTGGCCTTTTTCCGCTGGACGACTTGCGACCGCCTTCGGCGGTTATTTTTGGGCGCGCTGTGCACCCGGCCTATTTTTGCACAGAGGCCGCTCGCAAAGTCTCGCGCCATTCCAAGTCCGCGGACGAAGTTTGCCAGCCCCACTCCTAAGGCAATAGCCTACCCATTTTTGTGGCCTTTTTCCGCTGGACTAACTTGGCGCCCGGCCTTCGGGTTGCTATTTTTGGGTGCGGCTGTGACCGCTTCCTATTTTTGGCACACGGAGGCCGCCACAAAGTCTCGCGCCATTCCGAGTCCGCGGACGAAGTTGGCCAGCCCCACACCCTAAGGCTATAGCCCACCCGCTTTTGTGGCCTTTTTCCGCTTGATTGGCGCCCGGCCATCGGGTGCTTATTTTTGGGTGCGGCTGTGACCGTGGCATATTTTTGGCACACGGAGGCCGCTCGGAAAGTCTTGTGCCATTCCGAGTCCAACGGACGGTTGGCCAGCCCCACCCCCTGCGATAGCCCACCGCTTTTGTGGCCTTTTTCCGCTGGACGAACTTGGCGCCCGGCCTTCGGGTGGTTATTTTTGGGCGCGGCTGTGCCTGCGCATATTTTTGTCACACGGAGGCCACTCGCAAAGTCTCGCGCGATTCCGAGTCCGGCGGACGAAGTGGGCCAGCCCCACACCCCAAGGCTATAGCCCACCCGTTTTTGTGGCCTTTTTCCGCTGGACTAACTTGGCGCCCCGGCCTTCGGGTTGCTATTTTTGGGTGCGGCTGTGACCGCTGCCTATTTTTGTCACATGGAGGACGCCGCAAAGTCTCGCGCCATTCCGAGTCCGCGGACGAGTTGGCCAGCCCCACACCCCAAGGCTATAGCCCACCCGATTTTGTGGCCTTTTTCCGCTGGACGAACTTGGCGCCCCGGCCTTCGGGCAGTTATTTTTGGGCGCGGCTGTGCCCGCGGCCTATTTTTGGCACACGGCGGGCGCTCGCAAAGTCTCGCCCCATTCCGAGTCCGCGGACGAACTTGGCCAGCCCTCCCCCAAGGCTATAGCCCACCCGCTTTTTGGGCATTTTTGCGACGAACTTGGGGACGGGACCTTCGAGTCGCTTTTGCGCGGCTGTGCCCGCGGCCTATTTTTGGCACACGGAGGGTGCTCGCAAAGTCTTGCCGCATTCCGAGTTCGGCGGACGAATTGGGCCAGCCCCTCCCCCCAAGGCTATAGCCCACCCATTTTTTGGGCATTTTTGCGGAAGACGAACTTGGGGACGGGACCTTCGGGGGCTTATTTTTGGGCGCGGCTGTGCCCGCGGCCTATTTTTGGCACACGGAGGGCGCTCTCTAAGTCTCGCCGCATTCCGAGCCCGGCGGACGAATTGGGCCAGCCCCTCCCACCAAGGCTATAGCCCACCCATTTTTTGGGCATTTTTGCGGCGGACGAACTTGGTGATGGGACCTTCGGGGGCTTATTTTTGGGCGCGGCTGTGCCCGCGGCCTATTTTTGGCACACGGAGGGCGCTAGCAAAGTCTCGCCCCATTCCGAGTCCGGCGGACGAAGTCGGCCAGCCCGTCCCCCCAAGGCTATAGCCCACCCGTTTTTTGGGCATTTTTGCGGAGGACGAACTTGGGGACGGGACCTTCGGGGGCTTATTTTTGGGCGCGGCTGTGCCCACGGCCTATTTTTGGCACACAGAGGGCGCTCGCAAAGTCTCTCCCGATTCCGAGTCCGGCGGACGAAGTTGGCCAGCCCCTCCACCCAAGGCTATAGCCCACCCGTTTTTTGGGCATTTTTGCGGCGGACGAACTTGGGGACGGGACCTTCGGGGGCTTATTTTTTGCCGCGGCTGTTCCCGCGGCCTATTTTTGGCACACGGAGGGCGCTCGCAAAGTCCCGCCCCATTCCGAGTCCGGCGGACGAAGTTGGCCAGCCCTCCCCAAGGCTATAGCCCACCCGCTTTTGGGCATGTTTGCGGCGGACGAACTTGGGGACGGGACCTTCGGGGCTTATTTTTGGGCGCGTTGTCCCCCGGCCTATTGTTGGCATAATGGAGGGCGCCGCAAAGTCTCGCCCCATTCCAAGTCCGGCGGACGGTTGCCAGCCCTCGTCCCAAGGCTATAGCCCACCCTTTTTTGGGGCATATTTGAGGCGGACGAACTTGGGGACGGGACTTCTGGGGCTTATTTTTGGGCACGGCTGTACCAAGGCCTATTTTTCGCACACGGAGGGCGCCGCAGTCTCGCCCCATTCCGAGTCCGGCGGACGAAGATGGCCAGCCTTTCCCCAAGGCTATAGCCCACCCGCTTTTGGGCATTTTTGCATGGACGAACTTGGGGACGGGACCTTTGGGGGCTTATTTTTGGGCGCGCTGTGCCCGCCTATTTTTGGCACACGGAGGGCGTTAGCAAAGTCTTGCCCCATTCCGAGTCCGGCGGATTTGTTGGCCAGCCCCTCCCCAAGGCTATAGCCCACCCGCTTTTGGGCATTTTTGCGGCGGACGAACTTGGGGACGGGACCTTCGGGGGTTTATTTTTGGGCGCGGCTGTGCCCACTGCCTATTTTTGGCACACGGAGGGCGCTCGCAAAGTCTCTCCCCATTCCAGTCCCACGGACGAACTTGGCTAGCCCCTCCCCCCAAGCCTATAGCCCACCCGTTTTTTGGGCATTTTTGCGGCGGACGAACGTGGGGACGGGACCTTCGGGGGCTTATTTTTGGGGGTGGCTGTGCCCACAGCCTATTTTTGGCACACGGAGGGCGCCGCAGTCACGCCCATTCCGAGTCCGCGGACAAACTTGGCCAGTCCCTCCCCCCAAGGCTATAGCCCACCCGTTTTTTGGGCATTTTTGCGATGGACGAACTTGGGGACGGGACCTTCGGGTGCTTATTTTTGGGCGCGGCTGTAGCCCCGGCCTATTTTTGGCACACGGAGGGCGCTCGCAAAGTCTCGCCCCATTCCGAGTCCGCGGATTTGTTGGCCAGCCCTCCCCTGCCTATAGCCCACCCATTTTTGGGGCATATTTGAGGCGGACGAACTTGGGGACGGGACCTTCGGGGCTTATTTTTGGGCGCCGCTGTGCTCAAGGCCTATTTTTCGCACACGGAGGGCGCTCGCAGTCTCGCCCCATTCCGAGTCCGCGGACGAGTTGGCCAGCCCTTCCCCAAGGCTATAGCCCACCCGCTTTTGGGCATTTTGCGGCAGACGAACTTGGGGACGGGACCTTCGGGGCTTATTTTTGGGCGAGGCTGTGCCCACGGCCTATTTTTGGCACACGGAGGGCGCTAGCAAAGTCTCACCCCATTCCGAGTCCGGCGGACGGTTGGCCAGCCCTCCCCAAGGCTATAGCCCACCCGCTTGGGCATTTTTGCGGCGGACGAACTTGGGGACGGACCTTCGGGGCTTATTTTGGGCGCGGCTGTGCCCACGGCCTATTTTTGGCACACGGAGGGCGCCGCAAAGTCTCTCCCGATTCCGAGTCCGGCGGATTTAGTTGGCCAGCCCCTCCCCAAGGCTATAGCCCACCTTTTTGGGCATTTTTGCGGACGAACTTGGGGATGGGACCTTCGGGGCTTATTTTTGGCGCGGCTGTGCCCCGGCCTATTTTTGGCACACGGAGGGCATTCGCAAAGTCTCGCCCATTCCGAGTCCGGCGGATTTGGTCTTGGCCAGCCCTCCACCCAAGGCTATAGCCCACCGTTTTTTGGGCATTTTTGCGGTGGACGAACTGTGGGACGGGACCTTCGGGGGCTTATTTTTGGGCGCGGCTGTTCAAACGGCATATTTTTGGAACACGGAGGGTGCTCGCAAAGTCCCGCCCCATTCCGAGTCCGCGGACGGTTGGCCAGCCCTCCCCAAGGCTATAGCCCACCCGCTTTTTTGGGCATTTTAGCGGCGGACGAACTTGGGGATGGGACCTTCGGGGGCTTATTTTTGGGCGCGGTTGTGCCACCGGCCTATTTTTGGCACACGGAGGGCGCTCGCAAAGTCCCGCCCCATTCCGAGTCCGGCGGACGAAGTAGGCCCGCCCCTCCCCCCAGGGCTATAGCACACGCGATTTTTGGGCATTTTTACGGCGGACGAACTTGGGGATGGGACCGTCGGGGGCTTATTTTTCGGCACGGCTGTGACCACGGCCTATTTTTGGTACACGGAGGGCTCTCGCAAAGTCTCGTCCCATTCCGAGTCCGGCGGACGGTTACCAGCCCGCTCAAGGCTATAGCCCACCCGTTTTTTGGGCATTTTTGCGGCGGACGAATTTGGGGACGGGTCCTTCGGGGGCTTATTTTTTGGGCGCGATTGTGCCACCGGCCTATTTTTGGCACACGGAGGGCGCTCGCAAAGTCTCGCCCCATTCCGCGTCCGGCGGACGGAGTTGGCCAGCCCTCCCCCAAGTCTATAGCCCACCTGCTGGGCATTTTTGCGGACGAACTTGGGGACGGGACCTTCGGGGCTTATTTTCGGCGCGGTTGTGCCACTGCCTATTTTTGGCACACGGAGGGCGCTCGCAAAGTCTCGCCCCATTCCGAGTCCGCGGACGAGCTTGGCCAGCTCCTCCCCAAGGCTATAGCCCACCCGCTTTTGGGCATTTTTGCGGCGGACGAACTTGGGGACGGGACCTTCGGGGCTTATTTTTGGGCGCGGTTGTGACACCGCCTATTTTTGGCACACGGAGGGCGCCGCAGTCTCGCCCCATTCCGAGTCCGGCGGACGAGTTGGCCAGCCCCTCACCCCAAGGCTATAGCCCACCCATTTTTGGGGCATATTTGAGGCGCACGAACTTGGGGACGGGACCTTCGGGGGATTATTTTTGGGCGCAGCTGTGCCCGCGGCCTATTTTTTGCACACGGAGGGCGCTCGCAAAGTCTCGACCCATTCCGAGTCCGGCGGACGAAGTTGGCAAGCCCTTCCCCCCAAGGCTATAGCCCACCCGTTTTTTGGGCATTTTTGCGGCAGACGTACTTGGGGACGGGACCTTTGGGGGCTTATTTTTGGGCGCGGCTGTGCCCGCACCCTATTTTTGGCACACGGAGGGTGTTAGCAAAGTCTCGCCCCATTCCGAGTCCGGCGGACGAAGTTGGCCAGCCCCTCCCCCCAAGGCTATAGCCCACCCGTTTTTTGGGCATTTTTGCGGCGGACGAACTTGGGGACGGGACCTTCGGGGGCTTATTTTTGGGCGCGGCTGTGCCCACGGCCTATTTTTGGCACACGGAGGGCGCTTGCAAAGTCTCTCCCGATTCCGAGTCCGCGGATTTAGTTGGCCAGCCCTCCCAAGGCTATAGCCCACCTGCTTTTTTTATGCGGACGAACTTGGGGACGGACCTCGGGGCTTATTTTTGCCTGGCGGCCTATTTTTGGTACACGGAGGGCGCCCGCAGTCCCGCCCCATTCCGAGTCCGGACGAGTTAGCCCTCGCCCCAAGGCTATAGCCCACCCATTTTTGGGGCATATTTGAGGCGGACGAACTTGGGGACGGGACCTTTGGGGGCTTATTTTTGGGCGCGGCTGTGCCCGCGCCCTATTTTTGGCACACGGAGGGCGTTAGCAAAGTCTCACCCCATTCCGAGTCCTGCGGATTTGTTGGCCAGCCCTCCCCCAAGGCTATAGCCCACCCGTTTTTTGGGCATTTTCGCGACGGACGAACTTGGGGACGGGACCTTCGGTGGCTTATTTTTGGGTACGGCTGTGCCCACGGCCTATTTTTGGCACACGGAGGGCGCTTGCAAAGTCTCTACCGATTCCGAGTCCGGCGGACAAACTTGGCCAGTCCCTCCCCCCAAGGATATAGCCCACCCGTTTTTTGGGCATTTTTGCGATGGACGAACTTGGGGACGGGACCTTCGGGGGCTTATTTTTGGGCGCGGCTGTGGCCCCGGCCTATTTTTGGCGCACGGAGGGCGCTCGCAAAGTCTCGCCCCATTCCGACTCCGGCGGACGAAGTTGGCCAGCCCTTCACCCCAAGGCTATAGCCCACCCATTTTTGGGGCATATTTGAGGCGGACGAACTTGGGGACGGGACCTTCGGGGGCTTATTTTTGGGTGCGGCTGTGCCCGTGGCCTATTTTTCGCACACGGAGGGTGCTCGCAAAGTCTCGCCCCATTCCGAGTCCGGCGGACGAAGTTGGCCAGCCCATCCCCCCAAGCCTATAGCCCACCCACTTGTGGGTATGTTTACGGCGGACGAACTTGGGGACGGGACCTTCGGGGGCTTATTTTTGGGCGCGGCTGTGCCCACGGCCTATTTTTGGCACACGGAGGGCGCTAGCAAAGTCTCACCCCATTCCGAGTCCGGCGGACGAAGTTGGCCAGCCCCTCCGCCCAAGCCTATAGCCAACCCGTTTTTTGGGCATTTTTGCGGCGGACGAACTTGGGGACGGGACCTTCGGGGGCTTATTTTTGGGTGTGGCTGTGCCCATGGCCTATTTTTGGCACACGAAGGGCGCTCGCAAAGTCGCGCCCCATTCCGAGTCCGGCGGACAAACTTGGCCAGTCCCTCCCCCCAAGGCTATAGCCCACCCGTTTTTTGGGCATTTTTGCGATGGACGAACTTGGGGACGGGACCTTCGGGGCCTTATTTTTGGGCGCGGCTGTGGCCCCGGCCTATTTTTGGCGCACGGAGGGCGCTCGCAAAGTCTCGCCATTCCGACTCCGCGGATTTGGCCAGCCCTCACCCTAAGGCTATAGCCCACCCATTTTGGGGCATATTTCAGGCGGACGAACTTGGGGACGGGACCTTCGGGGCTTATTTTGGGCGCGGCTGTGCCTATTTTTCGCACACGGAGGGCGCCGCAAAGTCTCGCCCATTCCGAGTCCGCGGATCAAGTTGGCCAGCCCTTCCCCAAGGCTATAGCCCACCTTTTGGGCATTTTGCAGACGAACTTGGGACGGGACCTTCGGGGCTTATTTTTGCGCGCTGTGCCCACGGCCTATTTTTGGCACACACGGAGGGCGCTAGCAAAGTCTCACCCCATTCCGAGTCCGCGGACGAAGTTGGCCAGCCCTCCCCCAAGGCTATAGCCCACCCGCTTTTGGGCATTTTGCGGCGGACGAACTTGGGGACGGGACCTTTGGGGCTTATTTTTGGGCGCGCTGTGCCCACGGCCTATTTTTGGCACACGGAGGGTGCTCTGCAAAGTCTCTCCCGATTACGAGTCCGGCGGACGAAGTTGGCCAGCCCCTCCCCTGCTATAGCCCACCCTTTTTTGGGCATTTTTGCGGCGGACGAACTTGGGGATGGGACCTTCGGGGCTTATTTTTGGCGCGGCTGTGCCCCGGCCTATTTTTGGCACACGGAGGGCATTCGCAGTCTCGCCCATTCCGAGTCCGGCGGACGAACTTGGCCAGCCCCTCCACCTAAGGCTATAGCCCACCCGTTGCATTTCATGGACGAACTTGGGGACGGGACCTTCGGGGGTTATTTTTTGGCGCGGCTGTGCCTGCGGGCTATTTTTGGCACACGGAGGGCGCTCGCAAAGTCCCGCCTATTCCGTAGTCCGGCGGACGAAGTTGGCCAGCCCTCGCCCCAAGGCTATAGCCCACCTGCTTGGGCATTTTGCGGCGCCGAACTTGGGGACGGGACCTTCGGGCTTATTTTTGGGCGCGGTTGTGCCACCGCCTATTTTTGGCACAGGAGGGCGCCGCAAAGTCTCGCCATTCCGAGTCCGATGGACGGTTGGCCAGCCCTCCCCAAGGCTGTAGCCCACCCGTTTTTTGGGCATTTCGGACGAACTTGGGGGCGGACCTTCGGGGCTTATTTTGGCGCTTTGCCCCGGGCTATTTTTGGCACACGAAGGACATTCGCAAAGTCTCACCCCATTCCGAGTCCGGCGGACGGTTGGCTAGCCCCTCCCCCAAGGCTATAGCCCACCCGTTTTTGGGCATTTTTACGAACTTGACGGACCTTCGGGGCTTATTTTATTTTTGGCACACGGAGGGCGCTGCAGTCTCACCCCATTCCGAGTCCGCGATTACTTGGCTAGCTCTCAAGGCTGTAGCCCACCCGCTTGGGCATATTTGCGGCGGACGAACTTGGGGACGGTACATCTCGATGGCTTATTTTTGGGCGCGCTGTGCCCGGGCCTATTTTCGCACACGGAGGGCGCCGCAAAGTCTCGCCCCATTCCGAGTCCGCGGACGAGTTGGCCAGCCCTCCCCCGGCTGTAGCCCACCTGCTTTTTGGGCATATTTGCAGCGACGAACTTGGGACGGTACTGGGCTTATTTTTAAGGGCGCCACAGGGCCTATTTCTCGCACACGGAGGGCGCGCAAAGTCTCGGCCCATTCCGAGTCCGGGACGAAGATGGCCAGCCCTCCCCCAAGGCTATAGCCCACCCGCTTTTGGGGCATTTTTATGCGGACGAACTTGGGGACGGTACCTTTGGGTGCTTATTTTGGGCGCGGCTGTGCCCATGTCCTATTTTTGGCACACGGAGGGCGCTGCAGTCTCGCCCCATTCCGAGTCCGCGGACGAAGTTGGCCAGCCCTCCTCCCAAGGCAGAGCCCACCCGTTTTTTGGGCATATTTGCGGCGGAAGAACTTGGGGACGGTACTGGGGCTTATTTTTGGGCGCGGCTGTGCCCGGGCCTATTTTTCGCACACGGAGGGCGCCGCAAAGTCTCGGCCCATTCCGAGTCCGGCGAAAGATGGCCAGCCCTCCCCCAAGTCTATAGCCCACCCGCTTTTGGGCATTTTGCGGCGGACGAACTTGGGGACGGGACCTCGGGGCTTATTTTGGCGTGGCTGTGTCCCCTGCCTATTTTTGGCACACGGAGGGCGCTCCAAATTCTCGCCCCATTCCGAGTCCGGCGGACGAGTTGGCCAGCCCCTCCCCCCAAGGCTATAGCCCACCCGCTGGGGCTTTTACGAACTTGGGGACGGGACCGCCGGGGCTTATTTTTGGCACGGCAGTTCTCGCGCCTATTTTTGGCACACGGAGGGCGCCGCAAAGTCTCGCCCCATTCCGAGTCCGGGCGGACGAAGTTGGCCAGCCCTCCCCAAGGATATAGCCCACCTGCTTTTGGGCATTTTTGCGGCGGACGAACTTGGGGACGGACCTTCGGGGCTTATTTTTGGGTACGGTTTTGCCCAAGGCCTATTTGTGTCACACAGTGGGCGCCGCAAAGTCTCTCCCCATTCCGAGACCGGCGGATTGGGCCTGCCCTCCGCCCAAGGCTATAGCCCTCCACCCATTTTTGGGCATTTTTGCGGCCGACGAACTTGGGGACGGGACCTTCGGGTGCTTATTTTTAAGGACAGCGTGGCTGTGCCTACGCCTATTTTTGGCACACGGAGGCCGCTCGCAAAAGTCTCGCCCCATTCCAGTCTGGCGGGCGGAGTGGGCCAGCCCTCCCCAAGGCTATAGCCCACCCGCTTGGGCATTTTGGGAGGACGAACTTGGGTACGGGACCTTCGGGGGCATTTGGGCACGGCTGTGCCCGCGCCTATTTTTGGCACACGGAGGGCGCCGCAAAGTCTCGCCCCATTCCGAGTCCGCAGACGAATCTTGGCTAGCCCTCCCCAAGGCTATAGCCCACCCGCTTGGGCATTTTGCGAGTGGACGAACTTTTGGGACGGGACCTTCAGGGGCTTATTTTTGGTACGGCTTTGACCGCGGCCTATTTTTGGCACACGGAGGGCGCTCGCAAAGTCTCGCCCCATTCCGAGTCCGGCGGACGAAGTTGGCCAGCCCCTCCCCCCAAGGCTATAGCCCACCCGTTTTTTGGGCATTTTTGCGACGGACGAACTTGAAGACGGGACCTTCGGGGGCTTATTTTTGGGTGCGGCTGTGCCCCCAGCCTATTTTTGGCACACGGAGGGCGCTCGCAAAGTCTCGCCCCATTCCGAGTCCGCGGATGGGCCAGCCCTCTCTCCCAAGGCTATAGCCCACCCGCTGGGCATTTTGGCGGACGAATCTTGGGACGGTACTTTGGGTGCTTATTTTTTTGTGCTCATGTCCTATTTTTGGCACACGGAGGCGCTCGCAAAAGTCTCGCCCCATTCCGAGTCCGGCGGACGAACTTGGCTAGCCCTCCCCTAAGGCTATAGCCCACCCGTGTTTTGGGCATTTTGCGGCGGACGAACTTGGGGACGGGACCTTCAAGGGGCTTATTTTTGACGGCTGTGCCCGGCCTATTTTTGGCACACGGAGGGCGCCGCAAAGTCTCGCCCCATTCCGAGTCCGGCAGACGACCTAGCCCTCCCCCAAGGCTATAGCCCACCCGCTTTTTGGGCATTTTGCGGCGGACGAACTTTGGGACGTGGACCTCGGGGCTTATTTTTGGGCGCGGCTGTGCCCACGGCCTATTTTTGGCACACGGAGGCCGCTGCAAAGTCTCGCCCCATTCCCGAGTCCGGGCGGGCGAAGTGGGCCAGCCTCCCCAAGGCTATAGCCCACCCATTTTGGGCATTTTTGCGCGGACGAACTTGGGGAAGGGACCTTCGGGGCCTATTTTTGGGCATGGCTGTGCCCTATTTTGCACTGGGGCTCATTTTTGGCACATGGAGGCGCCGTAAAGTCTCGCGCCATTCCGAGTCCGCAGACGAACTTGGCTAGCCCCTCCCAAGGCTATAGCCCACCCGCTTTTTGGGCATTTTTGCAGACGAACTTTGGGACGGGACCTTCAGGGGCTTATTTTTGGGTGCACGGCTGTTCGCGGCCTATTTTTGGCACACGGAGGGCGCTCGCAAAGTCTCGCCCCATTCCGAGTCCGGCAGACGAACTTGGCTAGCCCTCCCTGCTATAGCCCACCCGTTTTTTGGGCATTTTTGCGGATGCGAACATTGGGACGGGACCTTCAGGGGCTTATTTTTGGGTGCGGCTGTGCCATTTTTGGCACACGGAGGGCGCTGCAAAGTCTCGCCCCATTCCGAGTCCGCGGACTTGGCCAGCCCCCTCTAAGGCTATAGCCCACCCGCTTTTTGGGCATTTGGACGAACTTGGGGACCTTCGGGGCTTATTTTTGGGCGCGCTGTGCCTATGGCCGGCCCATTTTTGGCACATGAGGCGAAAGTCTCGCCCCATTCCGAGTCCACGAAGTTGGGCCAGCCCTCCCCAAGGCTATAGCCCACCCGCTTTTTGGGCATATTTTGCGCGGACGAACTTGGGGACGGGACCTTCGGGGGCTTATTTTGGGCGCGGCTGTGCCCGCGGCTATTTTGCACACGGAGGGCGCTCGCAAAGTCTCGCCCATTCCGAGTCCGGCGGACAAAGATGGCCAGCCCTCTCCCCAAGGCTATAGCCCACCCGCTTTTTGGGCATTTTTGACGAACTTTGGACGGGATCTTCGGGGCTTATTTTTGGCACGGCTGTGCCGCCTATTTGGCACACGGAGGGCGCAGTCTCGCCCCATTCCGAGTCCCTGGGCAGACGATGGCCAGCCTCCTCCCCAAGGCTATAGCCCACCCGTTTTTTGGGCATTTTTACGGCATACAAACTTGGGGCCGGGCCCTTCGGGGGCTTATTTTTGGGCGCGGCTGTGCCAACGGCCAATTTTTTACGGCACACGGAGGGCTGCAGAAAGTCTCGCCCATTCCGAGTCCGGGGCGAAGTGGGCCAGCCCTCCCCAAGGCTATAGCCTCACCCATTTTTGGGCATTTTAAGCGGCGGACGAACTTGGGGAAGGGACCTTCGGGGCCTATTTTGGGCACGGCTTGTGCCCGCTGCCTATTTTCACACGGAGGCGCTGCAAAGTCTCGCGCCATTCCGAGTCCGGCAGACGAACTTGGCCAGCCCCTCCCCAAGGCTATAGCCCACCCGCTGGGGCATTTTCGCGGCGGACGAACTTGGGACGGGACCTTCGGGGCTTATTTTTGGGTGTGCTGTGCCCGGCCTATTTTTGGCCACACGGAGGGCGCTGCAAAGTCTCGGCCCATTCCGAGTCCGAGCGGATGGCCAGCCCTCTCCCCAAGGCTATAGCCCACCCGCTTTTGGGCATTTTTGCGGGCGGACGAACTTGGGGATGGGACACCTTCAGGGCTTATTTTTGGGCACTGGCTGCCCGCGGCCTATTTTTCGCACACGGAGGGCGCCGCAGTCTCGGCCCATTCCGAGTCCGGCAGACCAGACGAACTTGGCTTTAGCCCCTCCCCCAAGGCTATAGCCCACCCGTTTTAGGCATTTTTGCGGCACAACTTTGGGGGACGGGACCCTGGCCCACCTGCTTTTGGGCTTATTTTTTATTTTGGGCGCAGCTGTGCCTATTTTTGCACACGGAGGCGCTGCAGTCTCGCCCCATTCCGAGTCCGGACAGATGGCCAGCCCCTCCCCCAAGGCTATAGCCCACCCGTTTGGGCATTTTTGCGGCGGACGAACTTTGGGACCTGTGGCGTCTATTTTTGGCACACGGAGGGCGCCGCAAAGTCACTCCAAGTCCGCACTATAGCCATAGCCCCCCGCGCCATTTTTTATTTTTTGGGGCCTGGCTCATTTATTTGGCATACTCTCGCCCATTCTGGGTCATTTTTGGGCATGGCTGTGCCTTCGGCTATTTTTGGGCACGCAGGGCGCTTGCAAAGTCTCGCCCCATTCCGAGTCCGCGGACGGTTGGCCAGCCCTCCCCAAGGCTATAGCCCACCCGCTTTTGGGCATTTTTGCAAGGCGTGACGAACTTGGGGACGGACCTTCGGGCTTATTTTGGGCGCGGCTGTGCCCGCCTATTTTTTCACACGGAGGGCGCTCGCAAAGTCTCGGCCCATTCCGAGTCCGGCGGATCGAAGATGGCCAGCCCTCCCCAAAGGCTATACCCCACCCGCTTTTTGGGCATTTTTGCAAGACGAACTTGGGGACGGACCTTCGGGGCTTATTTCTTGGGGCTGTGCCCATGGCCTATTTTGGCATACGGAGGCCGCTGCAAAGTCTCGCCCCATTCCGAGTCCGCGGGCGAGTGGCCAGCTCCTCCCCAAGGCTATAGCCCACCCGCTTTTTGGGCATTTTGCGCGGACGAACTTGGGGGAAGGGACCTTTCTGGGGCCTATTTTTAAGGGCACGGTTGTGCCCGCGCTATTTTTCACACACGGAGGGCGCCGCAAAGTCTCGGCCCATTCCGAGTCCGTGGACGAAGATGGCCAGCCCTCCCCAAGGCTATAGCCCACCCGTTTTTGGGCATTTTTGCGGCGGACGAACTTGGGGACGGACCTCTCGGGACTTATTTTTGTGCCCCCCGGTTTATTTTTGGCACACGGAGGGCATTCGCAGTCTCGCCCATTCATTCGAGTCGGCGGATTTGAAGTTGGCCAGCCCCTCCCCACGGCTATAGCCCACACGCTTTTGGGCATATTCAAGCGGCGGACAACTTGGGGACGGGACCCTGGGCTTATTTGGGCGCTGGGCCTATTTCTCGACACGGAGGGCGCCGCAAAGTCTCGGCCCATTCCGAGTCCGGGCGGACAAGATGGCCAGCCCTCCCCCAAGGCTATAGGCCACCCGCTTTTTTGGGCATTTCGCGTGACGAATCTTTGGGACGGACCTTCAAGTTTATTTTTAGCACGGCTGTGCCCGCGGCCTATTTTTGGCACACGGAGGGCGCTCGCAGTCTCGCCCATTCCGAGTCCGGCAGACGAACTCTAGCCCCTCCCCCAAGGCTATAGCCCACCCGCTTTTTGGGCATTTTGGGCGGACGAACTTTGGGACGGGACCTCGGGGCTTATTTTTGGGCGCGGCTGTGCCCATGGCCTATTTTTGGCACACTTGAGGCCGCCAAAAGTCTCGCCCCATTCCGAGTCCGGGCGGGCGAAGTGGGCCAGCCCTCCCCCAAGGCTATAGCCCATCCATTTTTTTGGGCATTTTTGGACGAACTTGGGAAGGGACCTTCGGGGCCTATTTTTGGGCATGGCTGCGCCCGCGCCTATTTTTGGCACACGGAGGGCGCCGCAGTCTCGCGCCATTCCGAGTCCTAGACGATAATCTGGCTAGCCCTCCCCCAAGGCTATAGCCCACCCATTTTTGGGCATTTTTGCGCGGACGAACTTTGGGACGGACCTTCAAGGGCTTATTTTTGGGCTGCTGTGCCTATGGCCTATTTTTGCACATTTGAGGCCGCTCGCAAGTCTCGCGCCATTCCGAGTCCGCAGACGAACCATAGCCCCTCCCAAGGCTATAGCCCACCTGCTGGGCATTTTGGGCGGACTTAACTTTGGGACGGGACCTTCGGGGCTTATTTTTGGGTGTGGCTGTGCCCGCGTATTTTTTGGCACACGGAGGGCGCGCAGTCTCGCCATTCCGAGTCCGCGGACGGTTGGCCAGCCCTCCCCAAGGCTATAGCCCACCCGCTTTCGGGCATTTTTGCATGTGCGGACGAATTTGGGGACGGGACCTCGGGCTTATTTTGGCACGGCCAGTTCAAGGCCTATTTTTCGTACACGGAGGGCGCTCGCAGTCCTCGCCCATTCCGAGTCCGCGGACGAGATGGCCAGCCCTCCCCAAAGGCTATAGCCCACCCGCTTTTGGGCATTTTGCGGCGGGACGAACTTGGGGACGGGACCTTCTGGGGCTTATTTGCGTGGCTGTGCCCCACCTATTTTTGGCACACACGGAGGGCGCCGCAAAGTCTCGCCCCATTCCGAGTCCGGCGGACGATTTGCTGGCAGCCCTCCCAAGGCTATAGCCCACCCACTGGGCTTTTCAAGTGGACGAACTTGGGGACGGACCTTCGGGCTTATTTGGGCACGGCTGCAGCCGCTGCCTATTTTTTGGCACACGGAGGGCGCCGCAAAGTCTCACCCCATTCCGAGTCCGGCAGACGAACTTGCATAGCCCTCCCCCAAGGCTATAGCCCACCCGTTTTGGGCATTTTTAAGGGCGGACGAACTTTGGGACGGGACCTCAGGGGCTTATTTTTGGGTGCGGCTGTGCCCGTGCCTATTTTTGGCACACGGAGGGCGCTCGCAAAGTCTCGCGCTATTCCGAGTCCGGGGACGGTTGGCCAGCCCTACACCCCAACGCTATAGCCCACCCGCTTTTGTGGCCTTTTTCCGCTTGATTTAACATGGCGCCCGCCATCGGGTGCTTATTTTTGGGTGCGGCTGTGACCGTGGCATATTTTTGGCACACGGAGGCCGCCGAAAGTCTTGTGCCATTCCGAGTCCAACGGACGAAGTTGGCCAGCCCCACTCCCCAAGGCGATAGCCCACCTTTTGTGGCCTTTTCCGCTGGACCTAACTTGGCGCCCCGGTCTTCGGGAGGTTATTTTTGGGCGTGGCTGTGCCCGCCTATTTTTGTTCACACGGAGGCCACTCGCAAAGTCTCGCCATTCCGAGTCCGGCGGACGGTTGGCCAGCCCCACACCCCAAGGCTATAGCCCACCCGCTTTTTGTGGCCTTTTTCCGCTGTACGATGGCTTTGCCTGCCTTCGGCCGGGTTATTTTTGGGCTCGACTTTGCCATGCCTATTTTTGGTGCACAGAGGCCGCCGCAAAGTCTCGCGCCATTCCGAGTCCGCGGACGTTGGCAAGCCCCACCCCAAGGCTATAGCCCACCCGCTGTGGCCTTTTCCGCTGGACGAACTTGACGCCCCGGCCTCCGGGCGGTTATTTTTGGGCGTGGCTGTGCCCGTAGACTATATTTGGCTCACGGAGGCCGCTCAATAAGTCTCGCGCCATTCCGAGCCCGGCGGACGAAGTTGGCCAGCCCCACCCCCCAAGGCTATAGCCCACCCGTTTTTGTGGCCTTTTTCCGCTGTACGAACTTGGCGCCCCGGCCATCGGGTGGTTATTTTTGGGCGCGGCTGTGACCGAGGCCTATTTTTGTCACACGGAGGCCGCTCGCAAAGTCTCGCACCATTCCGAGTCCGGCGGACGAAGTTGGCCAGCCCCACACCCCAAGGCTATAGCCCACCCGTTTTTGTGGCCTTTTTCCGCTTGACGAACTTGGCACCCCGGCCATCGGGTGCTTATTTTTGGGCGCGGCTGTGACCGTGGCATATTTTTGGCACACGGAGGCCGCTCGGAAAGTCTTGTGCCATTCCGAGTCCAACGGAAGGTTGAGCCCCCACTCCCCAAGCGATAGCCCACCCGCTTTTGTGGCCTTTTTCCGCTGGACGAACTTGGCGCCCGGCCTTCGGTGGTTAGTTTTGCGCGGCTGTGCCCGGCCTATTTTTGTCACACGGAGGCCACTGCAGTCTCGACGATTCCAGTCCGGGGACGAAGTGGGCCAGCCCCACACCCCAAGGCTATAGCCCACCCGCTTTTGTGGCCTTTTTCCGCTGTACGTCATGCGCTCGCCTTCGGCCGTTATTTTTGGGCCTCGACTGTGCCCGCTGCCTATTTTGACGGAGGCCGCCGCAGTCGCGCCATTCGAGTCCGCGGACGGTTGGCAAGCCTCACTTCCCCAAGGCTATAGCCCACCCGCTTGTGGCCTTTTTCCGCTGGACGACTTGACGCCCCCAGCCTCCGGGCGGTTATTTTTGGGCGTGACAGCTGTGCCTGTGAGACTATATTTGGCTCACGGAGGCCGCCTCAAAAAGTCTCGCGCCATTCCGAGTCCGGCGGACGGTTGGCCAGCCCCACCCCCAAGGCTATAGCCCACCTGCTTGTGGCCTTTTTTCCGCTGGACGAATCTTGGTACACCGCCTTCGGGCGGTTATTTTTGGTGTGGCTGTGTCCGCGCCTATTTTTGGCACACGGAGGCCGCCACAAAGTCTCGCGCCATTCCGAGTCCGGCGGACGAGTTGGCCAGCCCCACCCCCTGGGCTATAGCCCACCCGTTTCTGTGGCCTTTTTCCGCTGGACGAACTTGACGCCCGGCCTTCGGGCGGTTATTTTGGGCGTGGCTGTGCCCGCGTATTTTTGCACATGGAGGCTGTTCTGCAAAGTCTCGCCCCCGAGTCCGCGGACGAGTTGGCCAGCCCACCCCCAAGGCTTTAGCCCACCCGTTTTGTGGCCTTTTTCCACTGGATGAACTTGGCGCCCGCCTTCGGGCGTTATTTTGGCGCTGTGCCTGTGGCCTATTTTTGCACACGGAGGCCGCTCGCAAAGTCTCGCCATTCCGAGTCCATCGACGATTTAGTTGGCAAGCCCCACCCCCTAAGGCGATAGCCCACCCATTTTTGTGGCCATTTTCCGCTGGAACTTGGCGCCCTGGCCTTCAGGGTGGTTATTTTAGCACGGCTGTGCAAGCGGCCTCATTTTTTGCACACGGAGGCCGCTCGCAAAGTTGCTTCGCGCCATTCGAGTCCGGCGGACGGTTGGCCAGCCCCACCCCCCAAGGCTATAGCCCACCCGCTTTTGTGGCCTTTTCCGCTGGACGACCTTGGCGCACCGCCTTCGGTTATTTTTGGGCGCGGCTGTGCACCCGGCCTATTTTTGCACACAGAGGCCGCCGCAAAGTCTCGCGCCATTCCAAGTCCGCGGACGAAGTTTGGCCAGCTCCCACTCCCCAAGGCAATAGCCTATCCATTTTTGTGGCCTTTTTCCGCTGACTAACTTGGCGCCCGGCCTTCGGTTGCTATTTTTGGGTGCGGCTGTGACCGCTTCCTATTTTTGGCACACGGAGGCCGTTTACAAAGTCTCGCGCCATTCCGAGTCCGGCGGACGAAGTTTGCCAGCTCCCACTCCCCAAGGCAATAGCTCTACCCATTTTTGTGGCCTTTTTCCGCTGGACTAACTTGGCGCCCGCCTTTCGGGTTGCTATTTTTGGGTGCGGCTGTGACCGTTTCTATTTTTGACACATGGAGGACGCTCGCAAAGTCTCGCGCCATTCCGAGTCCGCGGATTTGCTGGCGAGCCCCACCCCCAAGGCTATAGCCCACCCGCTTTGTGGCCTTTTTTTCCGCTGGACGAACTTGCGCCCGCCTTCGGGCAGTTATTTTTGCTGCCAAGCAGCCTGGGGCTGTGCCCGCGGCCTATCTTTTTTGGCACACGGCGAGGCGCAGAAAGTCTCGCCCCATTCCGAGTCCGGGACGAACTTGGCCAGCCCTCCCCCAAGGCTATAGCCCACCCGCTTTTGGGCATTTTGCTGCGGACGAACTTGGGGACGGGACCTTCGAGCTCGCTTGGGCGCGGCTGTGCCGCTGCTATTTTTGGCACACGGAGGGTGCTCGTGAAAGTCTTGCCGCATTCCGAGTTCGAGTAGGACGATTGTTGGCCAGCCCCCTCCCCCTCAAGGCTATAGCCCACCCATTTTGGGCATTTTGGGAAGACGAACTTGGGGACGGACCTTCGGGCTTATTTTTGGCGCGGGCTGTGCCCAGCGGCTCATTTTTGGCACACGGAGGGCGCCTCTAAGTCTCGCCGCATTCCGAGCCCGGCGGACGAATTGGACCAGCCCTCCCCACCAAGGCTATAGCCCACCCATTTTTTGGGCATTTTTATATGGGGCGGACGAACCTGGTGATGGGACCTTCGGGGCTTATTTTTGGGCGCGCCTGTGCCCGCGGCCTATTTTTGGCACACGGAGGGCGTTAGCAAAGTCTCGCCCCATTCTGAGTCCGCGGACATTTAGTCACAGCTCCCCCAAGGCTATAGCCCACCCGCTTTTGGGCATTTTGGGGAGGACGAACTTGGGGACGGACATGGGGACTTATTTGGGCGCGGCTGTGCCCACGGCCTATTTTTACACAGTATTGGCAGAGGGCGCTCGCAAAGTTCTCCTGATTCCGAGTCCGGACGGTTGGCCAGCCCTCCACCCAAGGCTATAGCCCACCCGCTTTTGGGCATTTTGCGGCGGACGAACTTGGGGACGGGACCTTCGGGGCTTTTTTTGCAGCGGCTGTTCCCTGCGGTGCTATTTTTGGCACACGGAGGGCGCTGCAAAGTCCCGCCCCATTCCGAGTCCGTGCGAGGACGAAAGGGGGGGTATGTTTGGGCGGACGAACTTAGGGGCAAGGGGACTCGGGGCTTTTAGGTTTCCCGGCCTTTTTGGCACAATGGAGGGCGCTGCAGTCCCGCCATTCCAAGTCCGACCCGGATTGGCCAGCCTCGTCCTGCTGGCTATAGCCCACCCATTTTGGGGGGCATATTTGAGGCGGACGATTTACTTGGGGACGGGACCTTCGGGGCTTTTTACTGGCACGGCACGCCGCCTATTTTTCGCACACGGAGGGCGCTCGCAAAGTCTCGCCATTCCGAGTCCATTGTGGATGGCCAGCCCATCCCCAAGGCTATAGCCCACCCGTTTTGGGCATTACAAGTGCGGCGGACGAACTTGGGGACGGGACCTTTGGATATTTTAAGGGCGCGGCTGTGCCTGCTTCTATTTTTGGTACACGGAGGCGTTATCAAAGTCTCGCCTCATTCCCGAGTCCGAATGGGACGACGAAGTTGCCAGCCTCCCCCAAGGCTATAGCCCACCCGCTTTTTTGGGTATTTTGCGGCGGACGAATCCTGGGGACGGGACCCCTCGGGGGCTTTATTTTTGGGCGCCACAGGCTGTGCCTTGCACGGCCTAGCCCCACAGCACACGGAGGGCGCCGCAAAGTCTCTCCCGATTCCGAGTCACGGATTACAACTTGGCTAGCCCCTCCCCCCAAGGCTATAGCCCACCCGTTTTTTGGGCATTTTTGCGGCGGACGAACTTGGGGCGGGACCTCTTATTTGCCGCGTAGCTGTTCAACGCTGCCTATTTTTGGTACACGGAGGGCGCCGCAAAGTCTCGCCCCCATTCCGAGTCCCATGGACAAACCATAGTCCTCCCCAAGGCTATAGCCCGCCCGTTTTTGGGCATTTTGCGATGGACGAACTTGGGGACGGACTTCGGAGCTTATTTTTACGCGGCTGTAGCCCCGGCCTATTTTTGTTTTTTCGCACACGGTGGGCGCACGCAAAGTCTCGCCCCATTCCGAGTCCGGGCGGACGGCTGGCTGAGCCCCCCCCAAGCCTATAGCCCACCCATTTTGGGGGCATATTTTGCGAGGCGGACGAACTTGGGGACGGGACCTTCGGGGCTTATTTGGGCGCCACAGCTCCCGCGCCCTATTTTTGCCTATTTTTCTTCATTTTTCGGCACACGGAGGGCGCCTGCAAAGTTCGCCCCATTCCGAGTCCGGCGGACGAAGTTGGCGCCAGCCTTCCCCCAAGGCTATAGCCCACCCGCTTTTGGGCAGCTAGGCCATTAAGGCAGACGAACTTGGGAGGCGGGACCTTCGGGGCTTATTTTGGGCGAGGCTGCCCACGGCCTATTTTTGGCACACGGAGGGCGCTAGAAAGTCTCACCCCATCTGAGTCCGGCGGACGAAGTTGGCCAGCCCTCCTCCCCAAGGCTATAGCCCACCCGCTTTTGGGCATTTATGCGCGGACGAACTTGGGACGGGACCTTCGGGGGGCTTATTTTTGGGCGCGGGCTGTGCCTATTTTTGGCCTATTTTTACACACGGAGGCGCTCGCAAAGTCTCTCCCGATTCCGAGTCCGTCGGACACGAAGTTGGCCAGCCCCTCCCCAAGGCTATAGCCCACCCTTTTTTGGCATTTTTGCTAAGGATCGAACTTGGGGATGGGACCTTCGGGCTTATTTTTGGCGCTGCCAGCCCCGCCCTATTTTTTTTTGGCACACGGAGGGCATTCGCAAAAGTCTCGCCCCATTCCGAGTCCGCGGACGAATTTGGCCAGCCCTCCACCCAAGGATATAGCCCACCCGCATTTTTGGGCACATGGGCGGACGAACTTGGGGACGGACCTTCGGGGCTTATTTTTGGGCGCGGCTGTGCTGGCCCATTTTTGGCTATTTTTGGTACACGGAGGGCGAGTCCTGCCCATTCCGAGAACCGGACGAAGTTGGCCAGCCCCTCCCTGCCACCCGAGTTTTACAGGGGGCATTTTTACATGATCGAACTTGGGGATGGGACCGCCGCGCTTATTTTTCGTCAACGGCAGTGCCCGCTGTTTTTTTTGGTACACCTAATGGGCAAAAGTCTCGCCCCTTCCGGTCCGCGGACGGGCGAAGGTTGGCCAGCCCCTCCCCAAGGCTATAGCCCACCCGCTTGGGCATTTTTCCGGCGGACGAACTATGGATTAACCTTCTGGGCTTATTTTTGGGCGCGGTTGTGCCATATTTGGCACACGGAGGGCGCGCAAAGTCTCGCCTTTCCCATTCACCCCAAGGCTATAGCCTACCCATTTTGGGGAACTATTCGGGATTATGGGCGCACTGTGCCCGCGTCTATTTTTGCACCACGGACGCTCTCGACTCCATTCTGACCCTCGCGGACGGGTCCAATGGTGTTGGTGGCCAGCCCTGGGCCTTTTTTTGGGCATTTTTTCAAGAGCTATTTGGGGGCTGCGCGCGCGGCGCGGCTGTGCCCGCAATTGGCTTTTTGCACACGGAGGGTGTTAAAAGTCTCGACCTCATTCGAGTCCGCGGACGGCTTTGTTGGCCAGCCCCTCCCCCAAGGCTATAGCCCACCCGCTTTTGGGCATTTTTATATGCGGTGGACTAACTTGGGACTGGACCTTCGGGGCTTATTTTTGGGCGCGGCTGTGCCCACGGCCTATTTTTGGCCACACGGAGGGCGCCGTAAAGTCTCTCCCGATTCCGAGTCCGGCGGACGCGTTGGCCAGCCCCTCCCCCAAGGCTATAGCCCACCCGCTTTTTTTTGGGCATTTTTGCGGCGGACGAACTTGGGACGGACCGGGCTTATTGCAAGCCTGTGCTGCCTATTTTTAGCACACGGAGGGCGCTTCTAAAGTCTCGCCCATTCCGAGTCCGAGCGGATTTAACTTGGCGGCTGCTGGGGTCATTTTGGCGGCGACTAACTTGGGACGGACTGGGGACGTGGGGCCGCCCTGCCACTGAGGAGCGCCATAAAGGCCTATTTCCGGCGGACGAAGGACAGTTTCTCCTTCTCCCTCTAAGGCATAAATTTCACCCGCTGGGCATTTTTACGGCGCGAACTGCAAAGTGGTTGGCGTTTTATTTTTCAAGTACTATTACAAAGCCCTCATTTTTGGTACCGGAGGGCGCCCGCAGTCCGCCGTCGCCTCCATCTGAGTCGACGGGTTGGCCAGTTGGGCCAGCCCACCTCGCATTTTTCCGCGACTGCTAAGCAGCCCACCCATGGACGGACCTTCAGGCATCAATTTCCAGGCGCTGCCAGAAGTCTTAAGTCCGGGCGGACGAGCTTCACCCCAAGGCTATAGCCTTCCAATGTGACGGGACCTTCGGGACTCGGGATTATTTTTGGGCGCACAGTTCATGGGGTCATTTTTTGCATGGGCGCGCTGTGAGGGCGCTTTTGGGCGCCGCGCCTCCATTCCGGCCTATCCGGCGATTTTTGGCCAGCCCTTTTGCACACGGAGGGCGCTTGGGGATTTGGACGCATTTTTGCGTGGAAGTCAGACCATCGCCGGAGGGTGTGTTAGCAAAGTCGACGATTCCCGAGTCCGCGGAGTCCGGCGGACCGAAGTTGGCCAGCTTGGGCATTTTTGCGGCGGACGAACTTGGGGACGGGACCTTCCTTATTTTTGGCCTGCAGCTCCCACGGCCTATAGCCTTGTAGTCACCCGCGGGACGAAGTTGGCCAGCCCCTCCCCCAAGGCTTGGGCATTTGCGGCGGATTTAACTTGTGACGACTCTTCGGGGCTTACTTGGGGCTCATTTTTGGCACGGGGGCGCTCACCTTGAGGGCGGGATTTAGTTACGCCTCGCTCTATTTTTGGGCGCGACTGTTTGGGGATTGACCCGCGACTTCGCGGCTATTTTTGGGAGGGCACACGGAGGCGTTCTTCCTCTCAGCAAAGTCTCACCTTGGGGACCCTTTGGGGTTATTTTTTGAAGGGGTTGTGCCGAGTCCGGCGGAAAGTCTCACTCTATCTGAGTCCGCGGATTGGCTAGCCCTCCCCAAGGCTATAGCCCACCCGCTTTTTTGGGCATTTTTGCGGGGCGGGATTTAACTTAGGGACGGGACCTTCGCTTATTTTTGGGCGCGGCTGTGCCCACGGCCCATATTTTGGCACACGGAGGGTGCCTTCCGCAAAGTCTCCCGACATGCAGTCCGCGGACGAAGTTGGCCAGCCCCTCCCCCCAAGGCTATAGCCCACCCTTTTTTTGGGCATTTTTGCGGCGGACGAACTTGGGGATGGGACCTTCGGGGGCCTATTTTTGGCACACGGAGGGCGCTCGCAAAGTCTCGCCCCATTCCGAGTCCCACGGACGAACTTGGCTAGCCCCTCCCCCCAAGCCTATAGCCCACCCGTTTTTTGGGCATTTTTGTATGTAAGGACGAACTTGGGGACGTGGACCTTGGGGCTTATTTTTGGGTGTGGCTGTGCCCACGGCCTATTTTTGGCACACAATGAAGGCGCGCTCGCAAAGTCGCGCCCCATTCCGAGTCCGGGATAAACTTGGCCAGTCCTCCCCCCCAAGGCCATAGCCCACCCGCTTGGGCATTTCATGATGGACGAACTTAGGGACGTGGACCTTCGGGGCTTATTTGTGCACGGCTGTGCCAACGGCCTATTTTTGGCACACGGAGGCGCCGCAAAGTCTCACCCCATTCCGAGTCCGCGGACGAGTTGGCCAGCCCCTCCCCTGCAAGGCTATAGCCCTGCCCGTTTTTTGGGCACGACGGAAACTTGGGGGACGGACCTTCGGTGGCTTATTTGGGTACGGCTGTGCCCGCGGCCTCTTTTTGCCACACGGAGGGCGCCTTCTTGAAAGTCTCGCCCCTTCCGAGTCCCACTGGACGAACTTGGCTAGCCCCTCCCCAAGCCTATAGCCCACCCGCTGGGCATTTTTACATGGGACGAACTTGGGGACGGGACCTTCGGGGCTTATTTTTGGTGTGGCTTTGCCCACTGGCCTATTTTTGGCACACGTTGGCGCTCGCAAAGTCTCGCCCCATTCCGAGTCCGGCGACAAACTTGGCCAGTCCCCCCCCAAGGCTATAGCCCACCCGTTTTGGGCATTTTTGCATGGACGAACTTGGGACGGACCTTCGGGGCTTATTTTTGGGCGCGGCTGTGGCCCCCCGCCTATTTAGGCGCTGCGGAGGGCGCCGCAGTCTCGCCCCATTCCGACTCGCGGATTTGTTGGCCAGCCCTCACCCCAAGGCTATAGCCCACCCATTGGGGCACATTTCAGGCGGACGAACTTGGGGACGGGACCTTCGGGGCTTATTTTTGCGCGGCTGTACCGCGGCCTATTTTCGCACACGGAGGGCGCCGCAAAGTCTCGCCTATTCTGAGTCCGCGCGGCGATTTGTTGGCCAGCTCCTTCCCCCCAAGGCTACAGCCTGTCACCTGCTGCTTTGGGCATTTCAAGGCAGACGAACTTGGGACGGACCTTCGGGGCTTATTTTTAAGGGCGCAAGGTGCCCACGCCTGCCTATTTTTGGCACACGGAGGGCGCTAGCAAAGTCTCACCCCATTCCGAGTCCGCGACGAAGTTGGCCAGCCCCCTTCTCCCCTAAGGCTATAGCCCACCCGCTTTTTTGGGTATTTTTGTGGACATGAACTTGGGGACGGACCATCGGGGCTTATTTTTGGGCGCGGCTGTGCCCACGGCTCATTTTTGGCACACGGAGGGTGCTCGCAGTCTCTCCCGATTACAGTCCGGGCGGACAGGGTATGCCAGCCCCTCCCCAAGGCTATAGCCCACCCTTTTTTGGGCATTTTTGCGGCGTGACGAACTTGGGATGGGACCTTCGGGGCTTATTTGGCGCGGCTGTGCCCCGGCCTATTTTTGGCACACGGAGGGCATTCGCAGTCTCGCCCCATTCCGAGTCCGGCGGACGAACTTGGCCAGCCCTCCACCTGAAGGCTATAGCCCACCCGCTTTTGGGCATTTTTGCGGCGACGAACTTGGGACGGGACCTTCGGGGCTTATTTTTGGGTGCTGTGCCCCAAGGCCTATTTTTGGCACACACGGAGGGCGCTGCAGTCCCGCCTCATTCCGAGTCCGCGGACGGGTTGGCCAGCCCTCCCCCAAGGCTGTAGCCCACCCGCTTTTTTGGGCATTTCAAGGGCGGACGAATACTTGGGGACGGACCTTCGGGGCTTATTTTTACGGCGCCGCTTTGCCCCCGGCTATTTTTGGCACACGGGGCATTCGCAGTCTCACCCCATTCCGAGTCCGCGGACGGTTGGGCAGCCCCCTCCCCAAGGCTATAGCCCACCCGCTTTTTTGGGCATTTTTGCGGCGGATTTAACTTGGGGACGGACCTCAAAGCTTATTTTTGGGCGCGGCTGTGCCCATGCGTCTATTTTTGGCACACGGAGGGCGCTCGCAAGAAGTCTCACCCCATTCCGAGTCCGGCGACGACCTGCCAGCTCCCTCCCCCAAGGTCAGCCCACCCGCTTTTTTTGGGTATATTTGCGGCGGACGAACTTGGGGACGGCATCTCGATGGCTTATTTTGGGCGCGTTGTGCTCCGGGCCTTTACTGCACACACGGAGGGCGCTGCAGTCTCGCCCATTCGAGTCCGCGGACGGTGGCCAGCCCTCCCCCAAGGCCGCAGCCTCACCTGCTGGGGCATATTTCACATGGGACGAATCTTGGGGACGGTACTGCCTGGGGCTTATTTGGCCTCAAGCAGCCCGGGCCTATTTCTTTCGCACACGGAGGGCGCTCGTGTCCGGCTCCATTCCGAGTCCGGCGGATTTAAGATGGCCAGCCCCTCCCCAAGGCTATAGCCCACCCGCTGGGGTTTTGGGCATTTTTGTATGACGAACTTGGGGACGGTGTACCTTTGGGTGCTTATTTTGGGCGCGGCTGTGCCCATGTCCTATTTTTGGCACACGGAGGGCGCCGCAAAAAGTCTCGCCTTCCGAGTCCGGCGGATTTGTTGGCCAGCCCCCTCCCAAGCTGTAGCCCACCCGCTGGGGCATATTTGGCGCGGACGAATCCCTGTGGGACGGTACTCTCGGGGCTTATTTTTGGCGCGCTGTGCCTGGGCCTATTTCTCGCACACACGAGGGCGCCGCAGTCTCGCCCATTCCGGAGTCCGCGGATTTGGCTAGAAGCCCTCCCTCCCAAGGCTATAGCCCACCCGCTTTTGGGCATTTTATGGGCGGATGAACTTGGGGACGGACCTTCGGGGCTTATTTTTGGGCCGCCAACCACCGGCCTATTTTTGGCACACACGGAGGGCGCTCGCAAAGTCTCGTCCCATTCCGAGTCCGCGATTTAATCTCTAGCCCTCCCCCAAGGCTAGCCCACCCAGAGTGTTTGACATTTTTGCGCGACGATTTACTTAGGACCTGGGACTTCGCTTATTTTTGGGCACTACAGTTCCTGTGCCTATTTTTGGCACACACGGAGGGCGCTTGCAAAGTCTCACTCCCATTCCGAGTCCGCAGACGAATCCCATAGCCCTCCCCCAAGGCTATAGCCCACCCGCTTTTTTGGGGCATTCGCCGGACGAACTTTGGGACGGACCCTCGGGGCTTATTTTTGGCGCGGCTGTGCCTTAGTCGGCCTATTTTTGGCACACGGAGGCCGCTGCAAAGTCTCGCCCATTCCGAGTCCGGCGGCGGTGGGCCAGCCCCTCCCCCAATGCTATAGCCCACCTGGGCTGGGCATTTTCGCGCGGACGAACTTGGGGAAGGGACCTTCGGGGCCTATTTTGGGCACGGCTGTGCCTCGCGCTCTATTTTTGGCACACGGAGGGCGCCACAAAGTCTCGCGCCATTCCGAGTCTCAAGTGTACGAACTTGCCAGCCCTCCCAAGGCTATAGCCCACCCGCTTTTGGGCAAGTATTTTTACATGACTAACTTTTGGGGACGACCTCGGGGGGCCCGCGACATTTTTGGTGTGGCTGTGCCCGCTGCCTATTTTTCACACACGGAGGGCGCCGCAGTCTCGCCCATTCGAGTCCGGCGGACGGAAAGCACAGCCTCCCCCAAGGCTATAGCCCACCCGCTTGGGCATTTTTTAAGGGGCGGACGCAATACGTACTGAATGGTATACTGACGGGACCTCAAGCGACATTATTTTTGGGCACGGCTGTGCGCCTCATTTTTCGCACACGGAGGGCGCTCGCAGTCTGTGCCCATTCCGAGTCCGGTGGACGAAGATGGCTAGCCCTCCCCAAGGCTATAGCCCACCCGCTTTTCGCTGGGCATTTTTGTATGGCGACTAACTTGGGGACGGACCTTCGGGGTTATTTTTGGCGTGGCTGTGCCCCTCGGCCTATTTTTGGCACACGGAGGGCGCCGCAGTGAAAGTCTCGCCCTCATTCCGAGTCCGGCGGACGGTTGGCCAGCCCTCCCCCAAGGCTATAGCCCACCCGCTTTTCGGGCTTGCGGCGGATTAACTGGGGACGTGAATCGCTGGGATGGCTTGGCACGGCAGTTCTCGCGCCTATTTTTGGGACACGGAGGGCGCTGCAGTTCCTGCCCCATCGCGAGTCCGGCGGACGAGCTGGCCAGTTCTCCCCACTTCCACCCGCTTTTGGGCCATGGGCGGACGACCTTGGGGACGGGACTCCTCTGGGCTTATTTTTGGGTACGGCTTTGCCTGGGCGTCTATCTGTGTCACAGAGGGCACAAGAGTCTCTCCCATCTGCATCGGGCGGATCATGGCCAGCCCCTCCGCCCAAGGCTATAGCCCACCCGCTTTTGGGCATTTTCATGCCGATCGAACTTGGGGACGTGGACCTTCTGGTGCTTATTTTTGGCGTGGCTGTCCCACGCCTATTTTTGGCACACGGAGGCCGGGCCGCGAAAGTCTCGCCCCATTCGAGTCTGGCGGGCGAGTGGCCAGCCCTCCCGGGCGCTATAGCCCACCCGCTTTTTGGGCATTTTTGCGGAGGACGCACTTGGGTACGGGACCTTCGGGGCTTATTTGGCACGGGCCGTGACCGCGCTCATTTTGGCACACGGAGGGCGCCGCAGTCCGGCCTCATTCCCGAACCGCAGACGAACTGGCTAGCCTTCTGCCATATTGAATGCTTGCATTTTTCAAGGCGGACGAATCCTTGGGACGGGACCTTCAGGGGCTTATTTGGGTGCGGCCAGCCTGCGGGCCTATTTTGGCACACGGAGGGCGCTGCAAAGTCTCGCCCCATTCCGAGTCCGCGGACGAGGCTAAGCCAGCTCCTCCCTGCTATAGCCCACCCAAGTGGTCATTTTTGCGACGGACGGTCTCAGTACGGACCTTCGGGGCTTATTTTTGGGTGCGGCTGTGCCCCCCGCCTATTTTTACACACGGAGGGCGCCGTGAAGTCTTCGCCTCATTCCGGAGTCCGCGGATTTGAGTGGGCCAGCTCTCTCCCTGAAGGCTATAGCCCACCTGCTGGCATTTTTGTGGGCGGACGAACTTGGGGACGGTACTTTTGGGTGCTATTTTTAAGGGTTGTGCTCATGTCCTATTTTTGGCACATGAGCGCCGCAAAGTCTCGCCCCATTCGAGTCCGGCGGATTTAGAACTTGGCTAGCCCTCTCAAGGCTATAGCCCACCTGCAGCTAGTATTTTTGCAAGTGACGAATCCCCGGGGACGGTGGACCTCTGGGGCTTATTTTGGGCACGGCTGTGCCCGCGGTCACTTGGTACACGGAGGCGCTTTGTGTCTCGCCCCATTCCGAGTCCGGCAGATTTAACTTATTAGCCCTCCCCAAGGCTATGGAGCCCACCGGTTTCTGCATTTTCATGGCGGACGAACTTTGGGACGTGACCTCGGGGGTTTATTTTTGGGCGCGGCTGTGCCCACGGCTCATTTGGCACACGGAGGCGCCGCAAAGTCTCTACTTCCCATTCCGAGTCCGCGGGCGGGCGGGCCAGCTCCTCCCAAAGGCTATAGCCCACCATTTTTGGGCATTTTTATGGGCGGACTTCCAACTTGGGGAAGGGACCTCGGGGCCTATTTTTGGCACACAGTTCACATGCTCATTTTTGGCACACTTGAGGGCGCCGCAAAGTCTCGCCATTCCGAGTCCGCAGACGAACTTGGCCAGCCCTCCCCAAGGCTAGAGATAACATGTAACTGGAACGGGAAGCACACTGCTGGGGCATTTTTGCAAGGATTTAACTTTGGGACGGGACCAGGGGCTTATTTTTGGCAATGGGCGCAGCTCCGCGGCCTGGCTTTTGGCACACGAGGGCGCGCAGTCTCACCTCCCATTCCAGTCCGGGCAGATTGAAG